>JANZXR010000004.1:23036918-23050719 GCA_027575705.1 Erythroxylum echinodendron
CTTCTGAAGGGTCAACAATGGGACAGAAGATATGCGATGAACAGTGACCCAGAAGAAGTTTGGGAAACACAGATGATGTTTTATAATTGCCATAACTTTCTTTAGAGGGATCAGATTAAGATGTTCTTTCTATGGACTGAAAGAGGATTTCAAGATCTATAACTTTTATGAAGATCGTAAAGGTCAATTCTATGTTCTGAAGGATCGAAAATGGGACAGAAGATAGGTATAAACGAAGTTCATTCGTCTGTGAATAGTAACACAGACGAAGTGCATAATCAATAACAAATGAAGTTCATTCGTCTGTGAACAGTAACACAGACAAAGTTACGAACAGTGACACAGAGGAAGTTCATGAACAGTGACACAGAGGAAGTTCATGAACAGTGACACAGAGGAAGTTCATGGACAGTGACATAGAGGAAGTTCATGAACAGTAACATAAAAGAAGTTTATGAGTCAATAACATAGACGAAGTTCATCCACTTAGGTCGAAAGCGGACGAGTGCAAGAAGCAATACACAGACGAAGCAAAAGATAGAGGAAACAAATGACAGAGGAAACAAAAACACAGACGAAACAATACAAGTAAGATGACGTCACTCAGAGGAAGCTGACGTCATCACAGAAGATATGTCTTTACAGACAATACAGAAAACCGAAGAAGCTGAACATTTCATCCTTCATGATTATATGAATTCTATACATTAATTCCAGACATGAAAATATCATCTATACTACTTCCTTTTTAGTTCCAGAACTCCAAACAACTCAAAAAGCCAAAACTCACATAATTACCAAATCGTAACCTACTATTCATGCTAGCATGTTATTTCTACATTTTCTTTCTTCTACATTTGCTTTTCAATTTAACCAACATCCAGAAACCTTTTATATATTCCTTACACTGTGAACCTTCTCATGCATATATATATATCCAACATACATATGCTCATTTATACAGTGAAACAACATTACAATCACTTACTTGCTTATAAGTGCTCTAACACTGAAATAGAGGTCAATACCACAAAAAGCTGCTAAATTGCTATTCGGTGATGTAACTTAGACAATATAATACGTGGGTCTATTGCATGTCCCTCACGTGTACCATTTATCTCCACTGATTCACCATTTGTCAAAATCACAATTAGCCATATGTAATTCCACTTACCCGGAATTGCCAATGAAAACAAGTACCATCTTATGAATGTGGTAAATCAATATGCAAGTCACAAATACTTATGTCTAACCTGAATTTATCTTAAGTTATATAATTATATCATGCATAACTACTCTAGCCGACTAGGTAACAGGATGTTACACTTGGTGTGGGAAAAAAAATGCCCTTCATTAATTTTTTATTCATTTGTATTAACTTTGCAACTTATGGATCCTTATTTCATTGCCTATGTCACCTTACCTATGTCTATTGCCTAAGCCACCTGAGGTCTTGTCTAAGGAAATTTGCCTAAGTCACCTTACCTAGATCTATTACCTAAAACACTTTACTTAGGTCTTGTCTAAGGAAAATTGCTAAGTCACCCCACTTAGGTCTCTCATTCAACTTTATTTAAACAATCCATTTATCAACATAATTTCCACTCTATCAATACATTCAAGGAACATGTCATAAAATTTCAACATAACCTCATAATCAAGACAACATTCCCACATAACTACATTAACAATTTAATAAATTTCATATGAGTATTCACATGCCTTGTTGCTAGGTAGGGATAAGGTTGCATACTATCGCACCTCCTAAAACCCCACACCTCAGTAAGATTTCAGTTGGGTGTTGATGATGATGATGATGATGATGACGACGACGACGACGACGACGACGATAAGTATTCAAATATTTTGTACACCATATAATTTAAGCAACTCTCTTAATTCATATAAACAAAGTTTTCACGAGATATTAAAAAAGACTTGCCACAATCACAATATTATTATATGGTCTATAATACACAATTTACTCATAAAGTTAAAAATTTTCATTAAGCATAACTTGTAAATCATTTAAATCTAAACCACAAAATTTTACATACTTATTATGTATAATTTTTATGTTAAGCACCTTATCAATTTCAATTCCCATAATCCTTAATATTTTCTCTAAAAAGTAAATCACATCCCATATTGCAGTACCTTAAATAGCCTAGGGTAAATAAGCTATATCCCTCAGACTATTACAGATTTACCCAAACTATTTTACAAAAATTACATAATATCTAAACTTGTCATAATATCTAAACTTATAAATTATTATTTAACCAACTTCTAAATTAGATTTCTAAGCCTTCAAATTATAAGTACAATTATAGAATCAGCTTTAGTCTTACTAAACATACTAGTTTGTGAAATTTGACCATATCTTTGAAAATGTAAAATATGGATACTTTTCCTTTTAAGGAAATAAAGTAAACATGTATATCTACAACTATTATGTTTTAACACCTTTTCAAATTCTCAATTTTCATATATTTTATCACTTATAGGCACACTGATCACCTTAAAATAATTTTCCTCTATTAAATGCAATTTATTTCTCCTCCAATATATTTTTCTCCATTTTATTCACTAACAACAACTATTTTTAATCTTTTCTTCAAAAATTATAAGTCACCAAATTTATCCTTTAATTTTCACCAATTATTCAAAAGTATCTCCTCATTAAACTAACTCTAGAAAAAAAAAATCCTCTTTTAAGCACCAAAACGAAAAATACTTAAACATTCAAGATTAAGAATAAAATAATAAAAAATACACTATATGAGAAAAATATATATTAAAGGGACTAATTAACAATTGAGAACAATAAATGAAAATTCAAGATGTGACACTTATTAACCAAATGTAAATGAAACTAATTTCAATCAACCAAGTCTCAACATAATCCCCTTTCGTACTAAATTATACATTGTCCAAAATGGATGACTAATAAACATAAAAAATTATAGAAATAGCATGTAAAAGATAGACATGAAGGAATAAAAATATAGAGAAAAGTTCTTTAAGCCCTTTGGTGATTTTGTCTGCCATAAGCCTATGAGATACATAAAAAAAAATTAAGAACCTACATAAAAATCAAAGACATAAAACAAAGGAAAAACAAGTAAAATTGGAAAAAATACATATAAAATAAATCAAAACACAAATGTAAAACTAAATTAAATGATTAGATTCTCTTCCAATAAGCACATATTTATAGTCCTTTAGATGGACTTTATGATTAAGGGCATAAGAGAAGGACTTATCGCCCTCTTATTTCAGAACTTTGCAAGTTCTATGCAAAGGTGTTTGAACTTTAATATTTGAGATGTCTTTTTCCCTTACCTTCTTATACTCATATGGAACCTGGTCATCTCGATTGATGATGTCCTATAAAAAATCATATATTTTAGCTTTTGTTAATTCAATACAAAAGAAGGAATCATCATAAAATAGGAATAGTTTATCTCATTTAATATAATGAACTTATTCTAATTGTCAAAGTCCACTCTATCAGCTTAAGTGGTTGCCTTTCCATATTTCTTATGACTAAGCATCATGTTGATAGAAAATGACTTTTAGGGTCTCTCCACCACCAACTTGTAAGTATAACAATCTGGTTTTTGTGATTGTGTATTAAAGTCTATTAATTTTTAAATTAAACCTCAAATGTAGATATGAATTATATCATTAATTCTTCTAATCTTGATTTCTCTCATACTATTTTTGTTCATAATATTTAGGTAAAGATGGCCCTTAAACTGTCAGATTATCCTTTAAATGTTTTAGATGATTTACCTATCTTAGATTGCATGCATTATTATAGGGATATGCCTGAGGTCACTGGTAGTTTTCCTATTAATTAACTTGTTCATTTTTACTGAAAAGTGTTATTAGATTGACAATCATCACCATTATATTATCCCATACACAACTATCACCATAATGTTTATACTATTCTCATTATTCCATTCAAGTTATCTAATTTTCCTTGTGAAAGCCTTTAAACCAACTACTAGTATGGTGATAGCATCCATATTGAGCATATCTACTAGGTTGATTGCCATTTCCCTACTTGATTACCTAATAGTTTCTCATTTCCATTTTCTCAACTAACTTCAAAGATGATTCTAGAGTCTTACAATACATTAATCCCTCAATTGTTGCATCAATCATATGTTTTATTTTATAGTTTAGACATCTAAACTTTTTTTTTGGGTAAATGAATGATAAATTATGATAAACAAATTAGTAAGACATACAGATCAAAACATAAGCTTCAATAAGTATTGGAATTGCCATTGTTGCTTCAAGTCAGTAGTAAGGTGGCAAAAATGGCTGCTCGAATAAGGTTGATAGTTTTATATACTAGTTGGTGTTTCTCTTCCTTTGCATCAGTGAATCTACGTTTATTCCTTTCTTTCCAAATGCAATATATAGACAGGTCGAAGGCAGCAGAGAAGAGAGTTGCATTTGGAGCTCCTTTCCTTGTTTGGAAATTACCCATTTCAATACAAACTCCCAATCGTAGTGACCAGATTATGATAGAACCAAGTGCATAATATGACCAAATAGCTTTAGAATAATTACATTGAAAGAAAAGATGATCTCGATCTTTAGAAGCCAAGTTACATGGAACACATAGATCATCAATAATATTGTGCCAATGATTCAGTGTTAGGAGTTGGCCCTTATTGACTAACCATATTATGAAAGCTACTTTGGGGCTGATGGTATTATGCCATAAAAAGGAATACCACAAGACAACCATAGTAGAATGAGTAAAGAGACTATGGCATGATTTGTTAGAGAAACCACCATTTGTTGTGAACTTCCAAGTTATACGATCCTTCTCAGCTATATTAGGCAGGTTTGGGAAGTGAGTCATAAATGGTATGGAGCTTCAGAAATTCACGTGCCATTCACCATTATTTAACAAAGAAGAAACTTTGAGATCTATGGGTAGTCTGTGGCGTAACCACCAAAAATTTGGAGATGAAATGAGTGGATTGATGTCCATCCAATTATCAAACCACACATATGTTTTTTCCCCTTTGTTGATTATGTGTTAGATATGTAGATAAATGGTAGGATGTAGTTGCATCATTTTTTGTAATATCCAGGAGCCCGGTCAAGAGTAATCCACCTGTCGAGAGTAATCAACCAAGTAGTTACATCAAAGCGTGTTTCGTTTTTATACTACCAATAAGAAGAGATATCATTTGTCAACATTGCATAATACCATATGGTTTTGTAGTCTCCCTCTATATTAATAGTTCGGCCAAACTTAAGTCAAAATAACATTAACCACATAAACTAAAAAGACATATTGAATACAAGAATATAGAAGAGGAAATAAAAGAAAATAGATATCTAGATTTTTCTACATATTCAAATAAACAGTCCCTTAAAAAATATGTTTTAGGAAACAGACATGTTCTAAGTTATTTATTTTAATATTTTAATTATATTCTTTAATATTACTAATTTTTTTCTTCTATAACATGTTTACTTGTAACTTAAGGTAAGTACACCTATTATTAGCAAGTAATATAGTGATAAATAAGGTACTAAACCTATAAAGAAGCTATAATAGTTTAGAAAACTCTTTTACCACTAACTATTCAATAGTAAAAGTAGAATGATTGATTGATGGGTAACTAAAAAAACAAACTTATACAAGCCTCAACAAAACATTAACCAGTAAGATTAAAAAAATGAAGTAATCAAATGAAGAATTTATAGATAAATAATGCTTAAATAAGTACTTCTATTATTATCTTTGTAATCAGAGGTCAACATATTTAAAAGGTGTTGATTATCTAAACCAATAGAAATTCCTATACTATAAAATTTGTGTCTCTCAAGATATAACCACCTACTCTTAAACTAATTAATCAATTCCACTACTTAATTATAACTCCCAAAAATGCATTATATTTTGTGATTTTTTACGAATGGTTTAACCTCTACACTAGGGAATTTATGTAAGACTATCTTTAGTATCCCATTAAACTCCTAATATTTAACCTATGGCCTAGTTAGATCAATATTCTCTCAAATTGTCCATATGTGAATTGATATCAGATCTAATCGCTAGCATAATGACATTTATATTAAATGTAGAATTATAAGGACTCACTTTAGTGCAGAAGCGGTCGATCGATTTGTTGTTTGCTAGTCCACATTTCACAGTTGGCTACTAAAGTCACCGTTAATTCATGCCCCAAACTCTAAGCCTTGATGGTTTGCTTCATGTGAGGAAGAATGGAGGAAGTTTTTCTCTATGATTGCAATGAATGTGATTATCCATTTCCACCCCCTTAATCCTCCTTTTATATTAGGAAAAAAATGACCAATGGAAGTTAATGAGAAACTAATCCTTTGTTAACTGTCAAAGTGGTCGTTCATTTAGTGCAACTGTTAACAACTCCGACTTGGCCACATAAGCCACGAGTTACATCTTCTCTCTAAAATTTCACATGTCATATTGAGAATGGGACGTGCGACCATTAAAGAACCAGCAGTGCTATATTAAGTCACCATCTAACTAACATAACACTTTCATATATTCAAGATACCTTAAATCATCCAAAACTTCACCGAATGCATACACTATCCCTTTATGCTCATAAATATATCATATGATTATACACCAAATATAATCACCAAGGCTGATATGGTGATGAAGGAAAGATTCTTCCTTAGACACTTATGATAATCCATTTTAGCTACTGCTTTCCTAATGTGCTCCACTGGACTGTATACATCTTAGCCCTAAAAAAACGCGTTAAAGTAGCAACACCAAGCCTTGGCTTCATATTATTGCTCTAAGTAGAAGGGTTTCATTTGATTAGACACTAAAGTCTATGGGATCACACAGTGATAGGGAAAGGGATTTCACTGTCACTCTACAAGTAGGTCATTATATAGCACACACAATATGAAATGTGTGTCATAGCATAGCTCCCACTAAGCTGGGCATGTCACTCTTCTATGCCATGCAAATCATGAATCTAGCTTTGATTAAAAACTAATCTGAGCCACTAGATTAACATACCTAATGCTAATCTTGACACTTGAGATTTGACTTTAAGGCTTCAATGTGAAATCTGAATCTTTCACATCTAACTCATCAGAGTCTCATCTTAGACTTACTAAGGCGACTATTCAAATATAGAAACTTATCATTCATACTATACAAGTATGAAGATAACACAATATTACATACACTCAATATTAATATTGTGAAGTCTCATCCTACCTGCTAATCAAGCGTTAGG
This sequence comes from Erythroxylum echinodendron, assembly GCA_027575705.1. Lineage (NCBI taxonomy): Eukaryota > Viridiplantae > Streptophyta > Magnoliopsida > Malpighiales > Erythroxylaceae > Erythroxylum > Erythroxylum echinodendron. The sequence goes on from JANZXR010000004.1 coordinate 23,044,202, forward strand.
GTGATTACCTCTGTGACAAGGTAAATCAGAAGCCTAGTGATATTATAATGTGCCTTATCATGTAATTACATACCAATGAACATTTGAGAAATAAACTTTTATTAAACAAAACCTTGTTACAAATAAAAACACAACCATTATACAACAAGATACAACTCAATGAAAAACTAAACCTTACGTAAACCTAAACTCATCATATGATCCTTAAACGAATCTCGAGGAATAGGTTTATTTAAGGGATCAACTACCATCTTGTTAGTAGGTATATATTTTATAACAACCTCTTTCTTTTTTATGGCGTCTCTTACAAAATGATAATGCCTTTTGATATGCTTGGATTTTCTATAAAACTTCGGATCTTTAACAAACTGTATGGTAGTAGTGTTGTTACATAACATTTCAACAGGATCATTAACTCTAAGAGTAAGATTAAGATCCTGAAGAAAACTTCTCAACCATATTGCCTCCTGAGCAGCAAGACAACAAGCAACGTATTCTACTTCCATCGTTGATAATGATATGCAGTCTTGCTTCTTGCTGCACCAAGATATGGCTCCACCTCCTAAGGTGAAGACATATCTTGGAGTTGACCTAGACTCATCCGGGTCACCACCCCAATTGGCATCCGAATATCCTCTTAACCTAAATCCCTGCCTTGATAGCAAAGGACCAGGTATGAAGTATCATGAAGGTAGTGAAAAATCCTTTTGACTACTTGCGAATGAGCAAGTCCTGGGTTGCTTTGGTAATGACTTACTAAACTAACTGCAAAGAAAATGTTAGGCCATGTACACAACATAGCATACATTAAGCTTCCTACGGCACTAACATAGGGAACATTGCTCATTTTTCTTTTTCTTTATTTGTTTTAGGAAATTGATTAAGACTTAAGGTAAGACCTTTTTCAACTAGACAATTAATGGGTTTAGAATAATGCATTCGAAAACATTCCAAGATTTTATTAATATACACTTTTTGACTTAAACCAAGAAGGTTCTTGGGATGATTTCTAGTAATTTCACACTTAGGGCATACCTAGCTTCACCCATGTCCTTCATCTCAAAGATAGAGGACAACCACTTTTTAGTGGTTTTCATCATCTTCATATTATTTCTGGACAGTAATATGTGATCAACATATAAAGTGAGAAACATAATTCCACTTATTGTTATCTTGACATAAACATAACCGTCTTTTGAAATAATGACTAAGCCAAAAGAAGTAATGGCTTCATAGTATCTGAAATACCACGATCTAGAAGACTGTTTGATACCATATATGGATCGTTTAAGATAACACACTTTGTCTTCTTGATCTTTGGATACGAAACCAATAGGTTGATTCATGTAAATCTCTTCCTTAAGGTTACCATTGAGGAAAGCAGTCTTTACTTCTATTTGAAACATCTCCAGGTCCAAATGGGCAACCAGAGCCAGAAGTAAGTGAATAGAGGGAAATCTCACCACAGGAGAAAATGTCTCTTTATAGTCTATACCCTCTATTTGGGTATAGCCTTTCATTACCAAATGGGCCTTGAACTTATCGATTGTTCCATCTAGTTGATGTTTTATCTTGAAAACCCATTTCTAATTGACTTTCGTTATGGTGGAAGATCAACGAGTTACCAAACCTTATTTCTTACCATTGAGTCCATTTCATCTCTCATGTTAGCCATCCACTATGTGTGGTTAGTTGAATTAACAGCCTCTTGAAAAGAGGTTAGTTCTTTTATTTCCAAAGGAATATTTCCTCTTCAATTTGAAAACATCGTCGAGGAATTCTTTCATGCTCACTTCTTCAGAGTCTAGGCCCTTTATTTGTCTACCCTGATTCATAATCTCTCCCTATCTCTTGGAGATGTGGGGTTCTGATCATATTGAGAACCACTCCCACTATCCCCTTGAGATGTGAGATTTGGAACATGTAGACTATCCACAGGTTCTTGGTTTAGAGATTGAAGACGAACTGCATGCTCAATTTGGTTCTCTTGGGTAGGAAAACTCTTGGTGACTTGGCAAGTAACTAAATTCTCCCCCTCATCGAGATTATTTTGTTGAAACTCATACAACTCTGGGTCCTTTTTGATTTCATCTATACTTGGGAACTCATCCTTAAGAAACTCCACATTGTGGGAATCAACTTATTCGAGTTCTCACCAAACATAACATACCCTTTAGAATATTCGGGGTATCTTATAAACACCATTTTGGTAGCACTTGGACCAAGTTTCCTATATTTATGAGTCGGATTGCATATATAACCAGCCGAACCCCATGAGTGTAAATGATTCAAAGAGGGCTTTCTTCCATTCCATAATTCATATGGAGGTTCACTTTTACTTGGCACACAGTTAAGAATATAAGTTGTCGTGAGTAATGCATCTCCCTAAAAACTAATTGGAAGACTAGTATGTGCCATCATTGACTTGACCATGTCAATGAATGTTCGATTCCTATGCTCTACAACATCATCTTTACGTTAGAGTTTGGAAATTCTAAGAAGACGCTTAATTTGGTTAAATGCATGTCGTACGTGTGTTGCCTTGTTCATTGGTTTCTTAATTCTTAAAGCTATTAATCAATTAAATTTAAGATCATATCTAAGTTTTTGACTAATAAGAATGTTTAAAATACATGTTTATATTCATTTAATCTTAAGAGAAAATATTACCTAATGAATGATTGTTAGTGGACTGAGTTTTATACTGAGGATCGATATTAGTTTGATAACGTAGGTGATTCAAAACCAAGGTTTGTTTACTAAATTTCCAGATCTGATTATTTTGTTAATATTCAATTTCTTAAATTTACATTAACTCAAACCCCCTCAATTCGTTTTAGTTTTCAACTCGTATAACATTTACCATTAAAATTCCTCGTAAGAATGATCTCAACTCTTCACTAACTACATTTTTCATTGCTAGAGTTGGTATTAATTTAGTTGTAGGTGATAACATTACTAAATTTTGGCACCGTTGTTGGGAAACTTCTTAACGGTATATGTATGTTACACGAGTAAACAAGACAACTTAACTACTATTTGATTCAGAGATAGAGAAGACATCTAAGAGGTTACAAAAACAGTCAAAACAACAACAACAAGTGTAGAAAATGAAAAGGATGGCTACGAATCAAACTCTTCGTGAACTCGTCATACCCACGGATACTCAACAGCCCCACTGTATCAACTTTCCAAATTTGGGGGACAACAACACTTTTGAATTAAAATCTGGGCTGATCCATTTATTACTGATTTTTATAGGAGGAAAGGATCCTGACAAACATTTGAAGGAGTTTGACGTGGTTTGTATGGGTATGAAGCCAACAAATGTGACAGAATAACAAATCAAACTAAGAGCGTTCCAATTTTCTATCAAAGATGATGCTCAAGATTGGTCCTACTATTCAGCTGGTGAAAATGTGCAAACATGGCTAAAATGAAGAGACTTTTCTTTGAGAAATATTTTCCAGCATCAAGAGCTACCAACATTAGAAAGGAAATTTTTGGCATTCGACAACACACGAGGGAGGCACTTTATGAATATTGGGAAAGATTCAAGAAATTTTGTACTAGCTGTCCCCATCACCAAATAACCAACCAGTTGTTGATTTAATACTTCTATGAAGGTCTTTTGCTTACATATAGGAATATGATCAATGTTACAAGCGATGGGCCTTTAGTTGACAAAACACCAACAACCACAAGGGATTTAATAGCAAATATGGCTTCCAATACACAACAATTCGGGATATGTTTTGGGAAGGGTTCAAAACATATAAATGAGGTAAATGTGATAACATTGGAGAAAAGATTACATAATCTTACATCTTTTGTGCGATAACTTGCGGTTATAAAGAAAGAAGAAGCAAAGGTATGTGGAATATGTTTGATGTTAAGACACTCTACTGACACATGTCCAATTTTGCAGGAAGAAAATGCAAAGCAAGTGAATACCGTAGGGGGTTTACTAGACCAAATCAGAGGAAATATTACTCATTCTCCAATACCTACAATCCGAGTTAGCACGATCATCTGAATTTGAGTTATGGGAACTATCAAGGATAATAAGCTACTGATAATTTTCAATTGCATTGTGTTTTAGGGTTTAATTTGTCAAGTATTTAGTGTTAAATTGAGTGTTGAGTGTGTGTTTATGTGTTAATTGTGTTAGTTTATGTGTTTTAAGTGTTTTTTATGGGTTAGTATGAGTCTTTGAACTTAATTGTTGTATTTTTTTAGGTAACTTGATGGGTTTGTTAGTGTTTCAGGGTAAATGATGAAGAACAGAGAAGATTTGACAAGTTTCGGGCCAAAGACTTAGTCCACGATCGTGGCACAGTAGGCCACGATTGTGACAAAGAGGGACGAGCTAGCAGTAGCCAGGCTGGGCATGATCATGACAGAGAGCTCCCATTCAGGCCATGATAGTACATATTAGGCCACAATCGTGAAAGAAAGGTCTAGGCGCTAGCCACGATTGTGGCCTGCATCAGGCTGAAGCAAAAGCTCAAATTTTGTAAGATTTTTTGGACTGTTTCAACCCCAATTTTGACCTAGAGCTCCCAAAGTATAAATATAACAATATGAGACAAATGCAACAACCTAAAGAGTCGCACAAGAGAGTCATCACATCAGTCAATTCCGAGAGAAAACCTAGAGAGAAATCAAGAGATTGAGGAAGGAGACAAAGGAAGAGAGACACAAAGATGAAGCTAGACGCGGCGTACTTCCTAGAACAGATGGTTTCCCGCTATCGTTGCCTCCAAAATTCTGTTCCCAAAAATATTTTCTATTTATTCAGTTTTATTGATGTATGAAATTACAATATTCGTTAAGAATAGGTTGTATTGAATGTTGAATTTTGTCTATACTCACCTTCGCGGTTTTAATTCTTGAGATTAATAAAATTTAATTAATTGTGTTATTATTGATTTAATTATGATTCAATTTCTGTTAATAATTTGGCAATAAACTAATAGGGTGAGCCAAGTGAAAATAATCAATTTGGGCTAACGAGAGTTACGTAAATTGAAAGATAAGAATTGGATCAAACTGGTAGAATAGTATAATGAGAGATCGAGCATAGGTTCTCAGTAGGTTAATAGAGAATTTTAGAACTATTTTACGTTGTGGGTAAATTGTGAGTCGAGAGATCACAATTTCATAATTTAATTTAGGTATCATTAGTTAGGTTTAAGGATTATAACTCGAGGGAGAGTAATCTATTTTAGGACTGTCTAGACCTATTAATTTGATAATTGCATAATTGGTTAGATTTTCATTAGCTTCGGATTAAAATATCATTTCTCTCACTTGATAGTTTCTAGGTTAATTTTTGGATTGGGTTGTGTGATTTTGCTATTTTATTGATATGTCTGCTTTTTAATATTCATAATTGATTGTTTGATTGATTTATTTCCTACATTAGTTTATTTCTTTTGAATTATTGTAGTTTAGTATGACCTTAGATTTTAGGACTAGTTTAGCCCTCCTCGTGGGATCGATACCTTAGGTACTACGTGAACGACCCGTGCACTTGCGGAATTTACCAAGGTTAATAAATATTAAAACTTAGCATGTGTGATCTTACAAACAAGTTTTTGGTGCCATTGTCAAGGAGGCAATTTAGTCTTATAGTTTAAGGCATTAGAGTATTTTTTTTAATTTTTTTAGTTTCTTTCATTCATTTTAGGAAGTGTGCTCTTGCATGAACACAAGAGTCACGAGTGACTCAAGTCGTGCAGTAGAGACAATAAATTTAGACATCACGCGATTAGAACGAATCTTTAGGAAAACTTAGGTGGAGGAAGAAGAAGAGATAGAAAAGTTAACAATAGCCGAGAAATTTTAGAGGAACATGGATCAAAAAATAAACCCTGGACGGCAACAACGGACCCTCATGGACTGTACAAGGCTAGGGTTTAATCCAATAAACTAAGGAGTGGCTAAACTGAAGCGGTCTCGTTCAAAATTAAGTCAGCCCTCCTGAATATGCTTCAGCAGAACGTGCAATTTTACGGATTAACGAATGAGGATCTGAATATGCACATAGTCAGTTTTCTTGAGATTTTTGATACTTTCCAGTATCACCAGATGTCGGAGGATGCTGTTAGAATTAGGTTGTTCCCTTTCACACTTAGAGATAAACTGAAGGCTTGGTATCATTCACTAAGTCCCGCCAACATCGTGACGTGGGAGCAACTTATGCTAGACAAGTACTTCCCACTGAAAAAACCATGAAGATAATAAAGGAAATAACTAATTTCCAACAAAGTGATAGGGAGTCAATTTATGAGGCATGGAGAGATACAAGGATCTATAAAGGAAGTGCACACACTACAACCTACCTAAGGAATTCCTTTTGCAAACCTTTTACAATGGAGTGAACCCATCGATGAGAGGCACTATAGACGTAGCGTCAGGAGTGTTGGGCCCCGATTCCTTTTTCTTACTAAATAAGCATGTGTTCAGTTTATTTTGAGGTTGAGTTTGATTAATTTGTTTTGGTTAGGATTTAA
>JANZXR010000004.1:23050819-23076950 GCA_027575705.1 Erythroxylum echinodendron
AATTAATCAAATTCAATCTCAAAAATAAACTGAACTCATGCTTATTTAGTGAGAAAAAAGGAATCGGGGCCCAACATGTTTTGTTGATATATGATACTATTGTTTCATATTGTTTTAGTTTTATTCAAGTAAAAAAAAAAGAAAAGAAAGATAACAAAAAGAGAAAAATAATAAATAATAAATATGGAAAAAGAAAAAGAATAAAGCAAAGTAGCATTAGTTAGTAATGAGTGGTTATAGTCCATTGTATTCATATGTTTATCTCAGAATTTGTAGTTGGTTGTCCCTTTTACTTGGTACTATGTGAATGCTTATGATTAACTCTTTTCTATTTTTACCTTACCCTTGAAACCGACCCCATTATAACCCATAATAAATTCCTTCTGATCTATGAGCTCATGTAATTCAAACGAATAATAACTGGTGAATTTGCAAGCCTGTAGTAGTGCAGTCTGTTAGAGGGAGATTTGAGGGAAACACTTTAACCTTAAACACTTGAGCGTAAAGAGAGAAATCTGAGAAGAATTCACCTTAGTTTCATACTTGCCTTTGAACAAGAATGTTTTAATTTGACTTTGTTTATTTATATCGATGAAAAGTAATTATCATGTATGTTATAACCTAAGTCTTGCTAGCCCAAGTTTAGCAGATTGTGTGTACTTAATCTTATGAAGGACGAATTGATAGAGTGTAGTGGTTTGGTATATTTTCTCGAGGGCAAGCAAAGGTCTGGTGTGGAAGAGTTTGTTAAGTTGTCATTTTTGTGCTAATTTTGGTTATAAATCTCTCTAACGTGTTGAAATTATTATTCAAAATTAATGAACTTATTTCTTAATTATTCTCAGATGATTTTTATTACATGAAATATGAAATTGGATAAAAAAGATGCAAGGAAAGTAAAGACAATTTGAATTCTTAGCTGGCAGAAAAATAATTGACTAAGCATGAGCAGGTGCAAGGAAAAAGATTATCTGAAGAATCTGATTTGAAATCAGATTCGATCCACTTAAGATCTTCATGATTTTGGGAATCAAGTTGTTGCCTTGCTGATAGGGATTTGCGATTTGAATATATAAGGAGTGAATCTGCTAAAGATTACGACAGGAGGGAAGAGGAAGGGATTGGAAAATCATTAAAAAAACACATTCACTTTTCACATTACAGGAGAGTTTTTTTTACGTTTTCTGCAATAGTTTTTCTAGTTTTTAGGATTTTTCATATATTTTTTGGAAAAATACTAAGGATGAAGACTTTATATTTTGCTATTCTTTTGTTGGTTTTTACTTTTGTTATGAGTAGCTAAATTCTTCTTCTTGGTTGAAGGGAATCAAGTTATTATCTAATATGTGTGAGATTTTTAAATAAAGTTTATTTTATTGATGAATATTAAGTATCTTCCGAATTTCTTTTCATGATTGAATTGATTGATTTCTAAGGTGCGCTACCAGGAATTGATTTCTTTAATTTATAGCCAGATTAGTAAGATTTGACATTCAACCTTGCTAATCCAAAGTGACAATTAGGATTATCATCTTTACGTTAGAGTTTGGAAATTCTAAGAAGACGCTTAATTTGATTAAATGCATGTCGTATGTGTGTAGTCTCGTTCATTGATTTCTTAATTCTTAAAGATATTAATCAATTAAACTTAAGATCGTATGTAAGTTTTTGATTGATAAGAATGTTTAGAATACATGTTTCTATTCATTTAATCTTAAGAGAAAACATTACCTAATGAATGTTTGTTAATGGACTGAGTTTTATATCAAGGATCCATATTAGTTTGATAACGTAGGTGACCCAAAAGTAAGGGTTGTTTACTGAATTTTCAAATCTAATTATTTTTGTTAATTTTTAATTTCTACCATTTTTAATTTCTTAAATTTACGTTAATTCAAACCCCCCTCTCAATTTGTTTTAGTTTTCAACTCGTATAATATTTACTATTAAAATTCCTCGTGGGAACGATTTCAACTCTTCACTAACAACATTTTTCATTACTAGAGTTAGTATTAATTTAGTTGCAGGCGACAGTATTACCATAATTGTTACAATGACTAGATGCAATGCATAGGTTTGGTCGACTAAGCTCTAAATTCACTTACCATTGGAATATTGGTCGACTTAAGATAAAATCCTGGATTCTTCATATTGAGGCCACTGCTCTTTACATAACTTCCTTTGTTTCAAGTTTAACATCTATGTAATTTTCCTTTCATCTATTTTTTCTCATTTCTTTTCTTTTTCCCGTTTTAAAGAAAAATAACAACGGAGTAATAAAAACACTTAAAGTAAAAGGTAATATTTTTACTAGAATTTAACTTAAAATCTAATATTTAATAGTATTTATAAAGAAAGTAATGTTATGAAAAATTTTCTAGCGTGAATCCCAATCTAATAAAATCCTAAACTCTAGTTTAAGTTCCCTAAAAAAAGGTCTATATGGCTTCTTCTTTTTTTGACTTAATTAGGAGTCCATCATTAAAATTAGTAATAATTTTAATTTAATAATTAGTTAATAATTGCAAGCTTCTAACTAATTATTAAATTAAAATTATTAATAAACATTATAATCTTATTTAAATATAAATAAAAATGTTAAATTCCAAAATACATGCTAAGCTTTGGTTATAAGCGACAGACCAAGCTTAATAACGTGATGGTATGTCTCATCCTTGGTATACTTTACACCATTAAGCATGTCATTCTAACGTATGATAGTGGCCCTAAATTATTTTTAAAAAACTTCCAAGTAGGCATTGTTTGTGAAATTCAAACAAGAGTTTATGATTATGTTAATTTAAGGTTTAAATTATATGATTTTTAAGAACGTTAGTCTTTTTCTAATATATTTTAAGATTTGAGTTCAATTTTGGTATAAATTTTAGAATTAAAAAAATTATTTTCTCTCTCTTTTACTAACTAGTTGTTATTTAAAATAAATAGAGGTCACTTTATGTAGTTAAGTGACTGGAAAGACCTTTTTATTAGTTAAATAGAGGTCAAGACCCATTTGTAATTCTCTTACCTCATTTTATCTAGATTTAGGTGTTGGGAAATCGAGACAATATCGAATCTTGACTGCAACAAAATAATTACAAAACTTTTATTTTGATTTTTTAAAACTAATATCACTTTAATTCTATAAAATGATTAACACATAAATCATAACAAAGCATGAATCTTAATTCGTATCTTATTTCGAAGCATGATCATATTCTTATCGCATCCCTCGAACAGTTTCTGAAACTGTTCCATTTCAACCATTCTAATCACACAAGTATCCGGCCTCTAATGGTATCCACATAATAGGTTGACAGAATTTTGTAACTCTTACAGAAAGGGTTAAGCCAGAAATGCTAGCTCCATTAAAGCTTAAGCCTATTTATAATAGGTTTTGAATGTTTTAGTAATTTAATTGAAATTAAATTCTAATTTCAATTAAACTTTAATTAGAATTATTTGAATTAAATATCAATTATGCCCAAATAAGATCTAATATCTCATATTGATCCTTATTTATTAAATATCTCATATTTAATTATAAAGTTTATCAAACTTTACAACAAGCTTAACTTGATTAAAATAACTTTGTTTTCTTCAACCCATTCTTTATGTGAGATCTATTAGATTCCCAAATTTGTTGATAATGATTATAAATTATAATTCTAATTCATAATTAGAATTACATAAATTAAAAAATCTTTTAATTTATTTTCAATTCTCCAATTAAACAATTTATAAGCATAAATCAAGATTAGCATTTAGCAATGAATCATAACCACTAAAATATTTAAGATGTCAAAGTGATTTTGACTATCTTTTCTATGCATGATTTTTCTATATAATTTAATTCTTCTCTCATATAATGTTTCAATTAAACAGAGCACGAAATTAATTTAGTATAATCGTATTAGTTTTCCACCATTAGTTATCGATTCAATTAATGAAATTTGTAAACTATTTAAAAAGTGTCATTCTACCTTGGCCAAGGATTTCTTGAATCAATACTAATCGAGAACTACAAAACATTCTCCCTAATTACTTTAGGTTGATGAATCCTCTTGATCACACAACTACTTTCATATAATTCATGCAACATCCAATGACTATCGATTGAACAACCATGATTAAATAGGTTATAATTAGTATCAAAATATAGTAATCCCTATATAAGATAAATTTGGATTCCTCAATTCAAAAGATCACTTATAAAATCATCACAACAAGAATTTCCATGGATACACAAGTAACGTTCTAAATGGATTTCTCATGTCAGATCAGTTAAGTGAACCTGTTTGCTATCAAGCACCCACACGTTTGTTTAAGTATCTCCTTACTTTAGTTAATAAGATCGATTATTTCCTTTTAAAGGAAAAACATAATGTGTGTTTCTCTTTTTACATTCTATTAATGTCCAGTCATAATAACACAATCACTAGGAGCAATTTAGTTATAATACATAAATGCAATATAAATCTCATAATTATAATCTCATTTGTAATGTATAATTATCCCACGGACTTTATTATATACATCAAAACATGTGCAAGATAAAGAATGCCTTTAAATTATATTGTCACTAAACTATAACCAATCAATTAGTTGTAAGGCATAAACTAACAATCTCCCACTTGCACTAGGTCAATCGTTTAAGTATCTCATGCTATATCACTATATGACAATTATGCTAGAGATTCTCTATAGTTAGCACTTGCTTAAATCTTACAACATCCATCTTAATTATCATCATAATTAAGAAAATTTGCCTAAATACATCCTTGAATATTTGATGAAAACTTAATTTCTTTGACAAGCCTAATGGCTTTAATGTTTCACAATACATTACTGTCTTATACAGTGCAAAGAACTATATCAAGTTCATTAAAGAACTTATTGGTCCAATTAATCATTTATGCTAAATGAAAATTTTATTATGGCTTAATTAACAACTATTGCTACATTGGAAACTTTCCAATCTTAAAATGATATTATTATAAGTAAATAGACCTTAATTATGATTTACTTTTAACATAAATATCCTTATCTTCTTAAACTCAAATATCAACTCATAGAATAATGGATATCTTGAATACTTCATAAGTATTTGATATCTTAAATGCTAGACATCTTTAATACATTATCGATGTACTTGGACTTATAAAGGGTGAACAAATTCCAATATATCTTTATAGATCTAGTTCTCAAAATCAAGTTGTTAAATTTTCATACCTAATAAGAGTTGTACTTGGACAATTATATTTTCAACAATTGAAAATTAGAATTGTTGTTCTTTATGAGCAATATATCTCTACATACTACCATTGAAGAGGACAATTATAGGACAATTATACTCCCACTAACCTTCTCGGAAACATGATAACTTAACAATCATCTCCAAAACCAAACTCTTTGAATTCATCACGAAAGTGATCTTTCAACGTCTTGTAGCCTTTTAACTATACATCAAATGTATCAATAAAGGTAATAGTTCCAATTGAATGTACGATCCTGAGATTTGAACTTTTCAAATTTCTTCTTACTCGCACTACTTATCTTGAAAATCATTCTCCTATAAGCATACATTGAAACAAGCAGTTTGTTTAACAGTTATATAAGATTATATCTAACCTTTTAGATATCTCATAATCTTTTATTATCCAGTTAGTTCTAAAATTAGTAGATAATACATGATTTAGCTAAGCATCACATCCTTAAATCATTAACTTTAACTCTTTAAAAGACTTATCGTTTCATATCTAATATGAAATCTTGCTAATTGATTCAATTGGAACTATTAAAGTTAAGTCATTATATTAGTCATACCTATAGAAGAAATAAAATTGCATCATACAATATCTCATATTTTATTTTCCTCCTTATATAAATCTATACTGTTATGAAATTTAGTTGTGGAGGTATTCACCAAAGAATCTCATTCCCTATAGATGACCAAAAATTTCAAACTCAATAAATCAATATATCGAAATGCTTCAACATTCTCAATACTTAATTTCTACATGGACTTAAACAGTTTGAACTTTTCAAAATTTTAAATCAATATCTCATTTAATATATATGACTATATGACAAAATTATTAGTAATCTCATGAAATATAAGTATTATCCTTTTATGAATTGTTACTCCATCCGATACATCACATGTATAAGATTTAACAATTCAGTAACATTATCATCCTTTCACCAAAAGTTGATTTGGTTATTGTTCAACTTGACAAGTTTTACAAGATTTATATGATCCGTAATCGAAAGGATACATATATTCTTATATGTAACTTTATAATTCTCGTTATATTAATTTAATCAATATGACATAAAAGGATAGTCTCGGTTATCCAACTTTTTAAGCTTGCCATTTATATTAAGCATAAGTCTCCTTTGATCTAATATATACAAACTATTTGCATAAACTTAGATCAACTACTTTTACTTAACAATTTATTTCTTATCATGCTTTAAACATTGTAATAATATTGAATCTAAATTAAGTATTAAATAATTATACGCATGAACTAGGAATACATATGATCTCTATCATATTACGTATAGGTAAGAAAAGTAATGCAAGCATTTTCTTCTTATGAAAAATATTATCACACTATAGCAAAGCCTTTAATTGATGTCTATGTTTATGCTTTTAATAGGTTAAATTAAGTGAAACTATTTCATCAAGGTACTATACCTTTTAGCACTATTCAATGAAGCTTTTGCATCTTGCTATCATGGTGTTGGCATACATCCTACATATTGTCATTAAAGTTTAGGAGACATTAATTCACTTAAAATGTCAATACATTTTGTCATCTATATAATTTTGACATATCTTTAAAACTTTGTCATCGAATCCTTAACCAGGATTATAGCAAAATTTCAATGGGTATACAATTTTTCTTTTCTAACTTTGAGAACTCTTTTCAAACATAATCCTATATCCAAGAAATTTAGTTCGCTAACTGAGTATCAACTATACTAAAAAAGGTAAATTTCACTCAAAACAAAATATAAATGTAAGAAAAAACGTAATTAGTTATATGTCATAAATATCAAGTGAGATTAGGACTTTAGTCATGTATTTAGTTACTCCCACTATTATATTCAAAATAATAGCCATCATTACTATTCAAAAAGATTACTCTAATCTTTCTAGTAGGCTGGATCTCATTCAAATATAGTTGACCTTAAGTTTACTTAACAAACCAACTAAACTTAAATTAGGTAAATAAAAACTTTATCAATCACATATCATGTGACTCTAAGATCTATTAGGTGATAACTTTTGCTAAAACATATCATATATATTATTCCTAACCTTGCCTCTAAATTCATGTGATCATGAGTTTGCTTAGCCAAATCAAACAAATTTAGTTAAGTGGAACTCACTGTCATAAGACTAAACATATTCAAGTTAAAGTGGCCTTGAGTTTGCTCAATAAACTTAACAATAAATAGAACTTTAGTTTATTCTTATAATAATGGAAGGCAACAATCACGTTCTCAACGTGTACTTAACATTTTAATGAGGGATTTAATTTCATTTATCTTATTTAACTCAAAATTGCATGTAAAATTTTTGTACATATAAAACATACAATTTATCATGTGTCCAATATATATATTAAACATATAAATAAAATATGCAACTTATGCACTCGTAATCAAATTATATGAATAAAATATCAAGCTTCATTCAGTTCTAGTTATTGATCCTCATTATCTAAAATCATATTTCCAACTATTTGAAAAAATTAAATTAGATTAAATCCATTGATTCCTAAGTAAATTAAATTCCCTTTCCAAATAGACATTTAATTTGATCTGAAAATAATTTTTAAATCTAATTGAAAACTATATCCAATTATCTTAATTTCTTTAAAAAAATTTAATTGAAAAAATTTTCAATAAATTATTCTTCTTACTTATTATAATTTTAAAAGGATCCCTTTTCAAAATTATATTAGTAACACATTCTAATCTAATTAGAAAGTTATTTCTAATCTAATTAGAAATTACTATTTTTAATCTCATTTGAAATTACTCTTCTTTAATTAGAAAACTATTTTCTAATATTAAAAGGAAATTACTTTCAAAATCAAATAAAACACTTTTAAATTTAATTAAGAAAGTCATTTATATTATTTTTTTAGAGATTGATTTCTTAATTAATTAGAAACTATTTATTTAATAAATTAGAAAACTATTTTAAAAAATATTAAGAAAGCTCATTTTTTTAATTAATAAATGAAAACACTTTTCAAATTTTAATCAAAAAAGATACTTTTTCTAAAAATCAAGAAACTTATTGTTCATAAATAAAGAAACGATTTCTAAATAAATTTAATAATTATTCTCTAAAAATATAACTTCATAAGTTTAACTTATCTTAATCAAATTGAAATAAATAAATTTAATTTAAGAAAAAAATTAAGAAATGTCTTAATTTTAAGGAGAATAATTAATTAATTTCAATCTAATTAAACTAATTAATTCTAATTTTAGAAACTATTTTTCTAAACTTAATTAGAAATCAATATAATTATTAATATTAATCAAATTAAGAAAAATAATTACTTTAATTTTGGAATTGAATTGATTACTAATTTAATTTAATAATTCAACTTCTTGAACAATTAAACAAAATTTCAAAGCATTCCTAATAAAATAACCTTTTGAAGGACAATTTGAAAACACTTTTCTAAATTTATTACGGATTTAAACTAATTTACTCTCAATTAAATTAATAAATTAGAAGGGTTTAAAAAGGGACTTTGCCACATTTTCAATCCGGCACATGCACATCTATACCATATATGCGTATGCCATGTGGAACGCATGTTTTACACGTGCACCATATTTTTCCAAATTAGGGTTCGTCTGGTTTTTCACCACCGTCTCTTGCTGGTTTTGCTCTTATCGCCGTTTTACTCCCTTCCTCCGATTTTCTTCTCTAGCGAGCCACCTCTTGCGAGCGAGTTATTACGATAGTCACCCTCTCCACTGGCCACTGCATTTCGTTTCTAGCAATAACACCACACGGGGCTTGTTGGTAAAATAATTCACACACTGTCACAATCGCACCAAGAGAGACTTGCGTAACAGAAAGTTATTTTAGAGAGATAGGGAAAGGAAGTTACAGAGAGAGAGAAAAATTCATTTCATCATAACCAAACATGTCCATAACAATTGCTGGGTCCCTCCTTTAATACATTTACGAATACTTCCATTGACACGAGTATAGAACATCCTACTTTATTTATTCTAAATGCTACGTATGGTGCTAATAATATTCCAGAGTCTTCTGCTTCCTTTGCTCATGCTTCTTCATCTTTAACAATTTTCCGCAACAATTTCCTTCCCCTTAACGTCTTTGTCCACCAAGTTGATTTTATGGAATCGTCTTTGGAGATCAAAAACGTATTCCTATGTAGCATTCGTGTTCGTGCCATTTAACCATTGAATCAATCATTAAGTAATAGTCCTATTATTTCTTTTGGTCATCCTCCTGTCCAAAATTGATACTGGCGCCTTCTCTGCTGGTGTGAGAAACTCAGGTAAGAAGGAAGATGTTCGAATTTACCCCTCATGTTCTTTCTTAAATTGAGATACGTGAAACATCGGATAGATCATTGCCTCAGTTAGAAGATCTAGCTTATAAGCCACCTTCCCTATTCGTTGAATCACTCTATATAGCCTGTAGTACAATGGCGATAGCTACTGGTTGCTCCTCAGTTGTAAAGAAAATTGCTTATACGGTTGTAATTTTAATAATACCATGTCCTCCACCCTAAATTCTCTCTCAGATGTTTAGAATCTGCGTATTGGTTCATACGATTCTGAGCCCTCTGCAGATGAAATTTTGTGCCATTAATCATAGCTTCCCTCTGTAAAACTCGATCGACTTCTAAGACCCTCGAATCTCCTGCTATATAAAGAGAGTATGCTGGTGGTGGGTAGCCGTATAAAACTTCAAATGGAGTAGTATTAATGGCAGCTCTGTAAGTGGTGTTGTACCACCATTCCGCCAATGCTACCCACTCCCCCCATTTGTGAGGCATTTCTCCACAGAAACAAAACAAATATGTCTCAAGAATCTTGTTTACTACTTCATTCTGCCCATTCGTTTGAGGATGGTAAGTGGTTTAACATTTCAACTTAACCCCTTGCATCCTAAGAAGTTCTTGCCAAAATTTGCTCAAGAAAACTAGACCTTTGTCACTAACAGTGGACTCCAGAATTCCATATAATTTAAACACATTGTTAAAAAATAATTCAACTATGCCGCAAGCTGAATAAGGTTGTTTAACGGGGATGAAATAGGAGTATTTAGTAAATCGATCCACTACTACTTGGATAACCGACCTTCCTTTTGACACAGGCAACCCTTCCACAAAATCAGTACTAACATCTTTCTAGCTCCCTTCGAGTATCTTGAGAGGATGCAACAACCCAGGATATGTAGAACTATCATGTTTATTTCTTTAACAATTCATGCAATTTTGAACATAAACTCTCATGTCCTGAGCCATACCCTTCCAAAAGAACATTATTTGCAGCTTCTTTGTGGTGGCTACTGCACCCGCATACCCCCCATGACATCGTCATGACTAGTTCCAATAATTTTTTGACGAATCCTCTTATTATCACCCACTACTAAGCGCCCTTTCTATCTTATTAACCCATCCTTCCATTCGTAAGCCCTAATTTTAGGATTGTTGGACTCTAATGTTTAAATTAACTTCGGAATAGCCCCATCCTCATGACAACTATTTTTGATTTCATCAAGCAACTCACCCTACATTTGCGATACAGAAATCATTAATAATTTTGGGCTTGTGACACTTTAGAGAGCGTCTGCAGCAGCATTTTCTTTACCACTCTAATATTGCACCTTGAAGTCATAGCCTAGGAGCTTCGGAAGCCATGACTATTGGAATGGGTTCGAAAGACGTTGTTCCAACAAATACTTTAAACTATGATGATCGATCCTGACTGTAAAAAGGTTGAGACTCAAATAGTGATGCCAGTGCTTGATGGCTTTAATGACTACTAGAAATTCCTTCTCGTATATGGATAACCCATGGTGCCTCCTCGCTAGTGACTTACTCAATAAGGCAATGGGGTGGCCTTCTTGTCACAATACTGCACTAATTCTGTCTCCACTTGCTAACACTAGAGCTTTCATCATTGCTTCTTTCAGTCTTTCAAAAGCTCTCTGTTCCTCCTATTGCCAATTCTAATTATCTAGTGTTTAGTAGTTTTTCCAACACTCCACATCCTTTTATGAATCTCCTTTAATACCCTGTGAGTCCCAAAAACCCACATAATTCGTTAACACATGTTGGTTCTGGCCATTCCTTGATTGTTCTAATCTTTCAGAGATCCGTTGCCACTCCTTCTTCTAAAATTGTGTAACCCAGGTAATCCACCCGCCTAACTCCAAAGACATACTTGCTTCCCTGCAAAAATAATTGGTTATCCAATAATGCCTGGAGGGTTATTGAGAGGTGCTCCACATGTAATGACAAGGAAGAACTGTATATTAGTATATCATCAAAAAAGACTAAAATGAAGCGGTACAGATAGGGCTTGAACAATTCATTCAATAGGCATTGGAATGTCGAAGGTGCGTTCGTCAGTCCGTAGGGTATTACTAAGAACTTATAATGCCCTTTATGCATCTTGAAAGTGGTCTTCAGAATATCTTCTAGCTGTATGCGAATTTGGTATAACACGAACGCAATTCCAGTTTGCAGAACCATCTGGCACTATGCAATTCATCCAGCAGTTCTTCGATGAGGGGTATCGAAAACTTATCTTTCACCATGAATCTGTTCAGCTCCTGATAGTTTACGCACATTCGTCATGGATTGTCCTTCTTTTTGACAAGAACCACCGTGTCCGTAGCTACAGTGGATGAACCACTGTTTCATGAGCTCCTTGACAGATTGCTCGATTACATCCTTCTGATTCCCAGAATATCTATATGGCCTTACATTGATTACACCGACTCCTTCCTTCAACACAATTTGATGATTAAACTTATGATTCGGAGGAAGCTGAGATGGTTCTTGAAATACCTCTGCGTATTCTGATAGTACTGCGTTAATCTCGTCAAACACACTTCCCTGCTCCTCCGTCATTCGCATCTGTTATAGTTGATATTCTATTGAAGTTAAGAGTCGCATCATAAGCAACTGACCACTCGAAGATCATTGTAAAGCCTTCTATTACTCAAAACAACTCTTAATTTGCCTTCGAGATCTCCCCGTAATGTCACCGTTTTCCCTTCCCAGTTAAACGTCATCATTTGCTTCTTAAAATTATATATAAGACATCGTTTAGTTCCACTAACCATTGAACTCCCAAAATGAAATCACAACCCCTAAATGATAACACTAATGCATCAGTGTTGAATTGTACCCTCGCATGGACCATGCGAAGTTCCTACAACATTGTCGACATTCTAGCCGTAATCTTTTACCCACCGTGATTGAGATGGGTCAATCTCTCTAATATCACACTTCCCTTTCTTTGTCACTGCCATATCTACAAAGTTATGGGTACTACCATTGTCAATAAGTATGTGAATTTACCTTCGTTGAAACATTCCCATCAATCTCATCTGTTTAAATTTTGTCTTCCTTGAAAATCCCAGCATAGCTTGCATAGAAACTACAAGACAGTCTTCCTCTTTACCCCCTCCCTCCAGATCCTCCTCCTCAAGTTCTGGTGACGATTTCCCACTACCATTCTCTTCCTAAACTAGATAAAACTGCAACTACCTCTTTTTACATTTATGGACCAATATGTACTTCTCATCACACCAGAAACAAAGTCCCTTCACCTTTTTTTCATCGAAATCTCTACTACTGATAGACTTTGAAGGTTTGTAAGTTCTTACTGACGGTGAATACCGTGTAGAAGAGGGTGTAGGTAATATACCTTCAGTACTCGAGCTCCTAGTAATAGTTGTAGAAGAAGGTGATTTAAAGGTTGAGTTGAAATTATTATCAGACGTCACACTCTTGGTTGTATGGGTTCTGTGTAGTATTACATTTCCTGTCGATATTGAAATAGCTTCCTGTTTCTGAGCTAGCATGTAGGCTTGAAGTAACGATTGAGGCTCATGTAATTTTACCAAAACACTAATCTGCAGTTTGAGGCCCTTGACAAAAAAGCCAATTAAGTATTCTTCTGGGAGGGATAGTCTATTAGAATGATGAGCAAACTGGGCGCAATAATCTAGTATTGATTCGTTTTGCTTCAGCTCCTTAAAATTTCCCATAGGGTCATTGAAGATTTCCGCGCCAAATCTCTATTTAAGCGCCCTTGTGAATTCAGCCCACTCCACCACTTTTGCCTTATTAGGATTTCTGATGAATAAACGATACCATTCTTAAGCTCGTTCATCCATATGAAGGATGGCTACATTAACCTTCATCTTCTCCGACGTTTGATCTAGTTGGAAGAACTGCTTGCATCTATACAGCCACAACTTAACATTTTCTCCATCAAATGAAGGAAACTCAATCTTGTTCAATCTTGTAGGGGTCACATCACTTTCTTTTTCATATCATGTCTGAATGTTCTGGGACGTATGTTCTGCTTTACCACTTAATTCCTCTTGTTTTAGCCCTTCTGGAAGGAGCAGGTTTGTAACTCCAGCATATCCTTTTCTAGTTTTTCTGTTCGTTGTGAACTTTCTACAGTAGTCGCTTACTCCAATCCTGCTTTTCCAAGAGCAAACTTTCTTGTCGACTCTGTGCTTTGATGAGTTCCTTTGAGTTATCTTCCAACCTTTTAAACTCTACTCCTCGAGCTCCTTCTGCCATATTCAGGTCCAGATCCATCTACTCTAATACCAAATTGTTGGTAAAAGAATTCACGCACTGTCACAATCGCACCAAGAGAGACTCGCATAACAAAAAGTTGTTTTAGAGAGATAAGGAAAGGAAGTTACAGGGAGAGAAATTCATTTCATCATAACCAGACATGTTAGTAACAATTGCTAGGGTCCCTCCTTTAATACATTTATGAATACTTCCCTAGACACGAGTACAGAACATCTTACTGTAATTATTCTAAACGCTTTGTATGGTGCTAATAATATTCCAGAGTCTTCTGCTTCCTTCGCTCATAGTTCTTCATCTTCAACAATTTTTCGCAACAGGGCTCAACAAACAAATACATAAAATGTAAAATCAACCAGAACTCTATCACCTTCAACATGGTATTTTTTATTGTTCTTATTCAATGCCACAAAGACATATCCAAAATACAACCATCGCATAACTTTAAAATTTTCCATCTTATCCAGAATATAGAACTATTATAGTATTCCTAGTTTTTTAGATTGAGTTGTCGAGACTTCAAAGATTTTGGGTTCAAAGTCTAGTCTAGGTTTCTAGTTTCTTGTTTTCTAAAAACTTTTAGTTTGAACTATTTAGATTATTAATCAAATCTAATTTGACAATTTTCAAAATCAATCACAATCAAAGAATTTAATCAAATTACAAATTAAAGATTGCTCTGATACGATTGTTGAGAAATCGAGCCGGGATCATATCCTGATAACAGTAGAATAATTATGAAACTTTTTCGTATTTTGATTTCCCTAAAACCAAAGTCACTTTAATTCTATAAAATAATTAACACATGAGCCATAACAAAGCATGAATCTTAATTCGTATCTTATTTCGAAACTTGATCATATTCTTGTCGCTTCTGTCAAACCACTTTTAAAATTGTTCCATCTCAACCTTGTCTAGCTTCTAATGGTATCCACAGAATAGATTGAGAGAATTCTGTAACTCTTACAGAGATGGTTAAGCAAGAGGATCTAGCTCTATTGAAGTTTAAGCCTATTTACAATATATTTTAGATGTTTTAGTAATTTAATTAAAATTAAATTCTAATTTCAATTAAGCTTTAATTATAATTACAAATAATTCAAATTAAATATCAATTATGTCCAAATAAAATCTAGTATCTCATATTGATCTTTATTTATTAAATATATCATATTTAATCATAAAATTTCTCAAACTTTACAATCTAAGTTCAACTTGATTAAAAGAACTTTATTCTTTTAAGCTCATTCTTTATCTAAAATCCTTTAAGTTTTCAAATATATTAGTAGTGATTATAAATTATAGTTCTAATTTATAATTAAAATTAGATAAATTAAAATTTTTATAATTTAGTTTTAGTTCTTCCATTTATAATCATAAATTAAGGCGTCTAGCAACATTTTTGCCTTTTTTTTAATTCTTTTAACCATCATATCTTTCTTCAGTAAAAATGATGCCTTCCTTTCTAGTTCGACCATATCTTCAATAAATGACATTCGTGTGCTTAGATCCCCCATTTTTAGAGGCTGAGTTTTTGCGACCTCATGTTGGGTCCAAATTTAATTACAAATAAATAAAGTTGAGAAATTATAAATGAAAAATATAGACCTTACGTACACTTACATTGTGAGCAAATCTAGTGGAAAACTATGAGTTGTTCTATTGGGATATTCTTTCCTTATCTAGCTATTAGAAATTAAACCAAAACAGAGAAAGCACTCATCAGCTTTCTATACACTTATTTTTCGTTTTCTGCCTTACGAAAAAACAAACGACAAAACGTCATACTGTTTCAAATGTAACACTTAACAGTACTAGTAAATTAAATCAGACAGATTCGATTGTGATTTTACTGCTGCTTTCCTCTGTTGAAAAGTAAATTGAACTATATGTAGATACATTTATATAGGAGGAATCCCTCCCATTCCCTAGTTCCATCTCACCAGGCAATGCAGTTTCGAACCCAAGTTTCACTGTTTTAAAGCTAGGAAAGGTTTGAACGTCATGAGGACAGCAATGAAGATAACCACATTGAGGACAAAGAAAACCATATGGTCACCTGCATTCAAATATTAATTAATTGCCTGACAAGCAATGTAGCTTTTTTTCTTGACCAACTTGTTCAATTAGTTGAAACCTGGAAGGAAGGCAGCATCTTGACGCCTTTGTGACCATGAAAATCTGCAAAGAATCGAAGTTGAGGAAATTAAGACCTATTTTAACTCTTTACTCCTACCAAAACAAACTGGGAATAAAATGACACTCACAGAGCACCGCCTCCAGCTGGACCAACTGCTTTGAAGATAGACATGGCTGTCATTGCAAGTCCATTGGCAGCTCCACGTTGATGTTGCTCCTAATGTTTCATATAAAACAGATAAGTAAATGCACATCTCTTCTACAAAAACAAACAAGGAGAAGAGGTTACCACTGCCCTATTCTGCAGAAGAAACATTGTAGTCACGAATGATACCTAGGAAAAGAAAAATGTTGATATTTATTAATATAGGAGGAACAGAGAGGGACTGTATTTCCCATTTGGAAATATTGTCAGATTAATAGAATTGCTCTTACAGATAAAACATTTTTCATCATGGAAGCACAGTTTAGCAACAAACTGAGGCTGAATCCGGACAACATGGCTAAGAGTGGATAACTTGATAAAAGAGGTATGGTCAGGACCTGCATGTTGGGTAACGATAATACAGATCAGAGTAGAAGCAGAAGCAAACACATATGACTGACACAAGCTGTTGACATTTTACCCCTGCAAGCCGACATATAAGTATTGGTCCAAGAAGCCTCTCTAAAAGTGGATATACAGAAAGTTGGAATGCAAGAAGTCCGAAACCTATATGAAATCATTTTCTGGAGATTAGTCATGAACTGACATTATTCTAAGATCTAAGATTACAAGACCATCACATATAATTTGATCCAAAAACTCTTTTATTATTAAGAGATAAGTAGCTGTCCATACCAGATATTGCTAGAACTTCTCCAACATCTTCGGTTGAATAGCTTAGGCCTCCAAATTTTCTGGGACTAACAGCCCACAGTGAAAATATCTGCATAACACAATTTGACGCCAATTGCAGCTTCTTTAGATAGTTAAACAGCATAGATGATTTCAAAAACAACAGAAATCTTTATTTATGGTGAGGTGAAAGTCGCAATTCACAGATATATCAATGCCATAAGCTGTATGAGTAGGAGATATACCTCTGTGTAAGCCATATCATGAAGTGAGAAAATACAATAAACAAAAATAGAAGACATCAAAGGCCAATTCTTTATGAGACTGCTCCCAGAATTTGGTTTCTGTCCTTCAACATCTATTCTCTCTTCACGTCCTTTAGATCCATTGGAAGCAACCTCCACAGTTTCGTACAAGTCACTGCTTGATGTTTCTTTCTCGTCGTGCACATGTAAAGTTTCCTACAATAAGAACACAGTTTAGTCAAAACCTCACACAGTCAAAAGCAAGAGGTACAGGATCAAAGCATCCTGATTCTGTTCCATACTTGTAATTCAAATTTATCATAACAAGTTAACGTCATTTAAATTATGATGGCAAGTGTTAAGACCCTTAAGTGTTAAATAGCGAAATCGTATGAGCATTGGCGAGCCTTAACTAGTATCCGACACGCGGAATAACGAAATAAGGCAAAGACTTGAGAGGAGGCAAGGAGGAAAAGGGATAATGTCAAGCGTTGGCATCCATTGGTGCACATTGGCGGAAATCTTCGACGAGATATAAGATTTAGATGTGAGACCATTTAGATGTGAGACCAAAAGAAGGCTTGAGATGAACATTGAGTAGAAGGTTAATTGGATCACACGCATGACATAAATATAAGAGATTTCCAAGGAGGTAGCAAGTAGAACAACTATGGTGCGAGTTTTGGGAGAGTTTCGGACCTTGTACAAGTGGATTTGGCTAAGGATGGATTCTTGATGGATTAAAGACTCAGTGTGTGCTCAAATGAACGGACCATGGCCAATGGAGTTAGCATGGAAAAGCACTAGACAGACCAGTGTGCTATTGGCTTGGATGACTCATCATCAACGAATAGAGATAGAGAAGATCTTGGATGATGTAATGGATAAGATCACAGTAGATGAACATCAGCTCTAAGAGATAAAAATCATGCAGAAGTAGCATCTGAAGATAAGAGAAGATCTTCGTAGATAAGGATAAATCATTCCCAGATAGATGTAATCTTCTATCTTGTTATTGTGATGTCGCTGAATCTTATTAAATAGAGTCCTAATTAGACGAGGATGTCATTCTATTGGTTAGTGTGATGTAATCTGATAAAGATAAGATAGGATAAGGTTGTGATCTTACTTAGTAGAGTTCTATAAAAATTCTAACTTACTCATCTAGATGTGCTTATAAATAACTCATTTGAGTCTTGCTTTTCTAAAAAAGTCAGTGTGAGAGACACTTAGAGATGTGAGAGAGCATCATTTAGAGGTACCTATAAATAGTCCATTTGAGCATTGCTCTTATAAAGAAGTGAGTGTGGGAGACACTTAGAGATGTTAGATAGCATTCATTTGTATACTTTGAGGGAAGTAATAAAGGTTGAAGTTTTAACTGTATCTCTTTCTCGTGTTCTTATTGTTGTCATAAATATTTAGTTCTTTCGTAGTTTCTTATAAGAGTGTGAGATTTAAACACTACGAGAGAGCTAAGTGAGATTAATGTGCAAAGAGGTTGGCACATCTTATGGGATAAGTTCGTACTTGAAGGAAAAACCTTTGTAACAACTGGTATCAGAGCCAAATTTTGATATAGCAAGAGGTAGCAATTTGACGAAATGTGTCGATCGAGTGGAGGCACTCATGGGGTCGATTCCTCAAGGGGAGGAGGAGGTTACTTCTTACAACACTCGATTTGAGATGTTAGAGGCGTGAATCTAACAGCTGCAACATCAAATAGTGGAGTTGATTGATGAAGGCATAAGAGGAGTCTAGGTCAGAGGTGGCGATTCTAAGGCGTGTCGTTGCAACACAGGATGTTGGACGAGTAGAAAGTACTTTGGTGAAGGTGTGAGAGCCACAAGTTTTCGACAACAAGTAGAGTGTCAAAGAGCTCGAAAATTCTTGTGGGACACAGAGCAGTACTTTGCAGCGACAAAAGTGGTTTGACTCGGAGAAAGTGTCGATCAAGGCAATGTACCTAGTGGAGGATACAAAGCTGTGATGGAGAGCGAGAACCTCCAATAACATCAGTGTAGCTAGACTTCCCATCGACACTTGGGAGTAAATGAAGAAGGAGCTAACGGATCAATTCCTCCCCAACAAGACTTCATGGCTCGCGAGGGAAGGTTGAAAAGGTTGAAGAAACGACTCATTGCGGGAGTATGTGAGAAAATTCATATATTTGATATTAGACGTGCAGAACATGTCGAAAGAGATCAAATTGTTCAACTTCATAAGTGGCTTATAAGGTTAGGCACAAATGGAGCTTTAAAGGCAAAACGTGAAGGACCTTCCAACCTCAATGGGGACTGCGGATGCCTTGGTAAATCTCCAAATGCCACCACTGATTTGAACTAGCTACAAGGGCAAGAAGAATGGTGGGACACGGAATTGCTCGAAGAAAGGCAAGGAAAAGGTGGGTAAATCTTCTTAAGGTAAGACTAAGAAACGATCAAAATGGGACATTGCTTGTTTCATTTGTGATGAGCCACATTTTGCTCGAAAATGCCCAAGACGAAAGACAGGTGAGGAGCAAGTAAATTCCATGATCGCGAAGGATTAAGGAAAAGGAGAGGAGGAATCAACAAAAGAAGTCTACCTCAACAGAACAATAGACCTTGTGAAGGGGCGTTCGAACAGAAACATGGACAAACCTGACAAAGAGGGAGAGGGAGAGGGAGAGAAGGACTTGACGAAAGGTGTCTACCTCAACGTGTCTTACTTTGCTCGAGAATGCCCAAGACAGACAATGGGTGAGGAGCAAGCGATTCCATGGTTGCGAAGGATCAAAGAGAGAGAGGAGGACTCGACGAAAGAAGTCTACTTTAACAATTATGCTATGTTGGCAGCAATGGACCTTGTGAAGGGGCATTTGAACAGTAGTAAGGAAAAACCCGATGGAAAGGAAATATGGTACATAGGAGATGAGACAATGGCTAAAGAGTCTTTGAGAAAACCATATTCAGAGGAGCATCCACAGATTATTTCGACAAGGGCATCGAGTTTTTCTGGTGGGAGTAGTTTGATAGACCTGTAAGTCTTAGATAGTAGTATCGTGCGGGGACTGGCTAGCCTTGAATAGTTTTCGACACGCGGAATAATAGAACAAGGCAAAGACTTGCGAGGAGGAAAAGAGGCAATGCCAAGCATTGGCATACATTGGTGCACATTGGCGAAAATCTTCGACGAGATGTAAAATTCGAATGTGAGAGCAAAAGAAGGCTGAGATTGACATCTAATGGGAGGTCTGTTGGATCACATGCATGACGAAAACATGTAAGAGTTCCAAGACGATTTAGCAGGTATATCAAGCATAGTGCAAGTTTTTGAAGAGTTTCGGACCTTATATGAGTTGACTAAGATCAGGTTCTTGGTGGATTAAGGACTTAGTATGTGCTTAAATAGACAGACCATAACTAATGAAGTTGGCATGGAAAAGCATTAGATTGGTGGAAGGACTTAGTATGTGCTTAAATAGACAGACCATGACTAATGAAGTTGGCATGGAAAAGCATTAGACAGACCAGTGTGTTGTTGGCTTGGATGAAACATCATAAATGGATAAAGATTAGAAAATCTTAGATGATATGACGGATAAGATCACTGTGAATGAACATCGGTTCTAAGAGATAAAGATTATGTGAAAGGATCATCTGAAAATAGAGGAGATCTTCATAGATATGGATATATAATTGCTAGATAGATGTAATCTTTTATCTTGTTATAGTAATGTAACTTAATCCTATTAGATAGATTCCTAATTGGATGAGAATGTCATTATACTAGTTGGTGTGATATAATCTGATAAGAATAAGATAGGATAAGATTATAATCTTACTTAGTAAAATTCTATTAGGCTTCTAAATTGGTCATCTAGAGGTGCCTATAAATTGCTCATTTGAGCCTTGCTCCTCTAAAGAAGTGAGTGTGGGAGACACTTAGAGACGTGAGAGAACATTCCTTTGTATACTTTAAAAGAAGTAATAAAGGTTAACTTTTTAGCTATATCTTTTTCTCGTGTTCTTATTGTTGTCATGAATATTTAGTTTTTTTGTAGTTATCTTGCAAGAGTGTAAGAATTAAACACTATGAAGATTGTGAGGTGTTCGAAAATGAGTAAGTTGGGCAATGATCACGGGACAAGGCTGAATCTTGCTTTAATGGAACTAAATGAGATTGTTGTACAAAGGGGTTGACGCATCTTGTGGGACAAGTCCATGCTTGAAAGAAAACCTTTGTAACAGCAAGCATAGTAAGTTCATCAGACAAGAAATCGTAAGTGGAGATGATTGGGGATGACAGATGAAATAGTGGGGAAAAATTAAAAGGACATTTGTAAGAAAGAAAACCCTGACAGCGGAATGTATAAGGTATCATGGAACGGATGCACGGATGCTGGAACAATGGCTTGTACATTTGACGCAAATCCTCATTGAAGAATCAATCTGACGTTCTAAAATTATTGGAATGATGCATTAGGGCGAAGTTGCTGTTTTGATAGCTTGTTTTGCTTATGGATATTCAGTAGTCAGCTTGCTTTGGTTTATGGACAGCTTCAGAGCTTCAGCCAAGCTTGCTTTAAGTCCACAAAAGCTTCAAGTTGCCAAGGCAACAAGGAGAAATACTCAACGTGTAATGGTAAGTGTATATTCCTAAAATCTTACGACATAGTTCTTTTATAGATAAATTGCCTAAAAGCTCTATAGTAATTACGAGTAAAGAAATAGATAACATGCTAATTATGCATCTCCAAATTAGCATGAATGAAGTATAAGCTGTGTACCGGAAGCCAGAAAGAAGCAATACAGACGCCAAATGCGAAAAGCGAGATGCAGAAGCAGGGCAAGAAGTAGGGAAATCTGCATATGAATATGATTAATATCATCACATAAATCGAAAACAGTCATAACGACAATCAAACAGCAGAAGTTCCTTACCTCCCGAATAGAGAATCCATGGAAAAGACATTTGGATATTTCTCTGCTGGCTACGTACCAAATATACCAAAAAATCAACAAATAGAAGAACATGGGGAACCAGTAAAAATCTGCAGTTCTCATGTACCTGCGCTAAAAATCCTCCCAAAGCTGGACCAATGATCAACCCAATGCCCCATGCTGTACTTATCTGGAATTCAGCAAAAAAACACATACACACACACACACACACATATATATATATAATGCCAACGGCCAATCCGAAAACTCATAAGCAGCATCACTTACCGTTGATAGTCCCAAAGCCTGGTGCTCCTCACGAAACATTTCACTTGCATATGCCTGCGAGATGGAGATGTTTCATACCACTATACTGAAAACATTACAAATTCACAAAAACCAGAGACATGTACCTTAATTGGTCCAAGCAATCCATTCAAACTTCCAAGAAGAAACCTCGTAATGACAGCCATCCATAAATTTACACTAAGTCCAAAGATAGTGTTAAAAATAACCCTGAAACAAATCAGCAATCAAGATGAACATGAGATTTAAATTGATGAAAAGAAACGCCAATGGTCCCTGGAAATTAGTGGTCACTCACACTGCCATGATCCCAGTGATTATAACAGGTTTCCGACCGTAACGATCAGCCACAATTCCCCAGAAAACAGATGTCAAAGCTCTGCCAAGCATAAAGGAGGACCCTTCCAAATAAATAAGCATCTATCTCATCAGATATCTCAAGACTCTAAGACACATGCCATAAATGACTATTGACAAACTAAAACTAATCTTACCAACATAACCAGCATAGAAGCCAATATCCTCTTCTCGTTTTGCTATATGAAAATCTCTTATCTGCAAAAGGAAAGTCATGAATGTTTCAAGTATACAAATGCAGCTGGTGCTACAATAAAACAATCATTACAAGGAATGCCAATGGGAGAGACTTGCGCACTCAGTAGCATGCCTATCATTACAGTACAAAGAGTGCCTAGTCTTCTCCTTAAACAACAATCAAACTCTTCAAAACAAAATTTCTTGGCCACATCTTATCAACCCATGATTTCTGTAGCAGTTCAAGGAACCTGAGAAGATGCACACATCCTTGACTAATTTCAGGGAGCACCATCCAAGGATTCTAAGGCAAAAGGAAAACAATTTCCATGTTGCAATACACCAATATACACTTTTAACCAATAGAGTGTCAACGAAATAGAGAAATCATGTGGTGAACACGGAAGCCAATGGGATAAATCTAAGGAAGCAAAATGGAAGGAAGAAAAGTTCTTAGTTTGCTCCTTGAATCTTGGGAGTTTCCTTTATCCACTTCCAGAGGTTAGAAATAAAAACTTGTATTCTTTCTGAATGATCCAATGGACACAACATCGAAACTGGTCCCTTGTCGAACATCTTAAACCTTGTTATTAAATGATCAGTGACGTAGTATTGAAAATTTTGAGCAAAAGTCCTCAAGAGCCAAAGCAATATTTCCATGAGAATACATTAATGTTATTCCTTCCTTTAGCATCTTTAATTCCCATTGTTTTGATCTAGAAGTTTAGGACGCCAATCACAAAGTAATAGCATAATAATGAGAAAGTGAAAAAGAATGTCTGAATTTGAAGTATCTGCGAAATCAAAAGCCCAGAATAATTTTTAGCAACTTCATCGCCAGAATATTATCCATCATAGGATGCAAATGAATCCTTGAGATGAAATATTTTATCAGCACTTGCTATTTAGACCACAAACCAATGACTCAAAACCATTGCAATAATTAAGCAAAGAGCACTAATTTCCATATTAACTGAATTAACCAAGTTGAATGTATCAAGTGAACATAAATTCTACAGCAAACCGTGGTCTCCATGTTCAATATGAAACTAGGTTTGTTTAGGAGTCCAAATAAGATTACGTTCAAATGACCACAGGAAGAAGTAGAAAGTGCGAGATCCTCAACCTTGTTAATGTTAATGAACCATTTTATCCAACCTTGTACAACACATCTAAAAGCTGTTAGACTTGAGCATGGATTTGCTTACCATGAAATAAAGAAACGGGAAGAGAGATGATATGGGAAGTGCTGCAAGAATTAACATTGAAATCAGTATGCGCAGAAGAAATAGTAAAGAGCAACACTAAACCCTCTGCTCCTAAAGAGATGAAGAATGCCAACAGAAACTATTTGTGACTGTCTAAATATATTTAACTCAAAGACAACATTTTTAAGCATCGAGAAAAGATAAACGCAGCAGTGTGTGTGTGTGTATATATGTGTATGTGTTATAATACAAAGATGTGAGCTGCATTGCATTGCATGGAAAAGATGCGACGTGCGCTGCAGTGTAAGGAGAAATAACTTCCAACAGGATTACATATTATTTGCTTTCAAAAGACTACTCTTTTATGCAGATATATATGTTTTACATTAGGCTAAACAACTTAAAATTCTCCATTTCCAAAATCATACCGCTTGGAGAAACATAGTTGAAGAATCAGTAAACTAGAAAAAGTTATTTTATACTAAAGTTTGGAGACCATCATTGTAATTATAAAAGATTATGAAAGAAGTAGTTCAAAGCTTAGCTTCTGTATCCTCTAATGGAAGTTTCATGCTAAAATTCTCTCCATCGTGCTCAATCAATCGGTAGTAAAAGAAGAGATAGGTACATAAAGAAAATGAACTATCATCAATCATGCCAATGCAGATATTGAAAGCCAATTTAGTTTAGTAACTTTAAACTTGAGAATAGTACATTGTGATTCCTTAAAAACCAATGATCGATATGAAGTGCAAATGAAAATGCTTACCAGTACAAAGTACAACGATCCATATAGAAAACAGCTCTTTTATAGGCAGTCCAGTTCTCGATTCTTTAACTCGATCAACCTTACAGCCAGAACAATTCTCGAAGTAATTCTTCTTCAACAAGGCCTCTTCACACCCTCCAGCCATGGTGCTGATGTATTCAAGCCAAACAAAAGTGCACCCAAAAAGTTAATTCAATACTTCAATGACAATTAATTCGCTGTGTTTTCAAGCTTTGTGCGATCATCAAACAAAGCCAACCAAATCAAAAGGAATATAAGAATATGTCTTTAACTACGACTAGCATACTCCCATTTGTCTAAGAATTTGTCCTCTCATGTCATAAATCAATATACCAGTAAATCGAAGTGTAAACACCTCTCTATGCTCATGTGTTTCCACTCTGGTGATTATAATTAGCTGTTACAGTGTCGGCCACTTTTGAAGCGAAGGATGAAGAAGCAAAAGGCAAATGAAAAGCTCTCAGGGTCATTTGTAACCATGCATAACTGTACACGTCAGTTCGAATTGATTAATAACACGACAAGAATAATAAATGTATGGCCCTTAAACTCCACCGACGCCAATCGAACAGCGAAGGAATTCCGGGGCAGAAGTCAAATCAGACCCGTAATAAATGTATGGCCCACAAACTCCATCCAAGCCAATCGGGCAACCAGGAATTCTTGAGCAGAAGCCAAATCAGACCCGTATACATGATGTCATCGGTTGTCTGCTAATTAACAAGAGATTTAATAATCGTATAATTGCGGGCACTTAGAAGAAACCCAAAGAGAAAAAAAGTAGAAAGAGTTTAGCTTTTATTTGAACACTTCGCAAACATCATTTTCACGTGGATTAAAAAAAAGGCGGTGCCTTTCGACTGCGTACTAAAGTCGAGAGCGCCCAAAGTGTTCCGTCTTTTGTGGCATCCTTTCATGTGGAGTTAGCTCCTTCTCGGATTTGGCTAACAAGATCCCTGCGAATATTAACACTACGTTTGGTTGCTGTTTTCAATATCTGAAGACGGAATGGAACAAAAGCTGGAAACAGTGAGGTGTTTGGTTGTGGTGGACAGAACAGAAATTTCTGTCTCTGTCTTCATTACAGAATGTGTTTGGTTGCAGTAGACAGAACGAAAAAATGGTGACAATGACAAAAATACCCCTATCCTTAATATGATTAAAAATATGTAATTAATTGACAATTTGATTACGAACTATATGTGATAGTTGAAAAAAGTTAACAAATAATAACAATTACAAATTATTATGAAATATCGAATAATATAAGAGCAAGAA
>JANZXR010000004.1:23077050-23090334 GCA_027575705.1 Erythroxylum echinodendron
CCCTCATTCACATATATGCAATGTTGGAATGTCAGACAAGCTAAAATCATCTCTTTTCCACTTAAAACAAGCTAACAACATGTTTAAATGTGAGAATATCAAAACTGAACGTAGTACTACAAAATTGGATGTAAACAATGCCAATTCAGATGCTTTGAACATTAATGAGTGCTCTTATTTTATTCAAGAATGCCGAAATCATGATAAGCGATTAGGAAAACAACCACAAACCCACAACTCTCAGATTTTATAGCATAATCAGTCTCAGAATAACAATTTCATATTTGCTCTGCATATTTCTAACTATTAACCATTTCAACTAACTTCAACAGGACATTGCCAAACACATAGGACAATTCAGAATTGGTTACATACGAAAACATTGTCTCCATTCCTTCAGAAACACAAGCCATACTATAAAGTCAAGGACCCCAATCAGATTCATGATAGCATAACCCAAACTTGCCAAACACTCTTACATACATGATAGCATAATGCAAAACAGTTTCAGAAAATTCAAATTACCTGTCAACAGAAACACACGATTATCTTTAGAGCTTGAGCAACCTCTCACCGATCAACAACAACCCAGCAAACCTTAAACAGAAAAAAAGACAAAGGTTAGAAGTACGTATTCCAAACACACCCAAAGTTTCCATTCATCTCACAAACATAATGCATTACCGACCCCAGACACGAAACAGAGAAGAAGGAAACAAACTCATTCCATTTTGCAACTAGACAAACCTCGAGACGAAGGTGTCGGAGAAAACGGGCAGTGTGCAAGAGACCACGTTCGCCGGTTGTGGGTCGTATGAAAGACGACTGATGGGGTTGTGGGTCGACAATGGAGGACGAGTGGTGTGACGGTTCAGCGACAAGAGACGAGCCGCACAACAGACGGTGTGCGACACAGAGGATGGGGCAAATTTGGTATACGCGTGACCTAACACAGCGTAGACAGAGACGACATGTCCCTTGTCTTACGGTTTTCGGAGAGACAAAGATTACTGTCTCTGTCAACCGGGGATTGAAGACAAAACGGTGGGGGACAGGAACTAAACACATTCTGTGGACGGGATTTGTTTGTTTTGTGACCTGTCCCTACTAATGGGGACAGGAACCAAACGTAGTGTAATAGTCACTTGGTTCCTCGGGGACTAACACTCACCTAGCTCCTCGTGGGATTTGGCTCAAAAGATCCCCAGCCACCGTTAATGCTCATTTTCTCTTCTTTTCTTACCCACTTAAGGTCTAATAACTCCCTTTGTTATTTATTCAAATTCTCTTTCCATGAACCATAAGGACTTTGACACTTATTTTATCCTTACTAGCGGAGGTGTATACCTTTTAATCTATTCTCTTCAGTGCCACATTTTTCATTCACACATTTTACAAAAGTTATATTTGATTGATTAATTCTTAATAGAATGAAATATTTTAAAAAGAAGATTTATAATAGAATAAAATAAATTGGAATGGGATAAAAAGGGGAAGATTTTACATTACTCTCATTTCATCCTAAACAATAAAAATAAGTTATCACTGATTTGGAAGATTTACGATGGGATGTAAAATGATAAAGAACATTTCACTATATTATATTATAAATCTTTCTTTCAAACAACATTTTACTATATTATATTATCAATTTTTCGATCTCTTCTAAATAATAATTTTCTAATATTACATTTATTTACATTCCATTCCATTAAAAATCATTCAATTCTATTCCATTAAAAACTTTACGTCTAACCAAATATAGCCTAATATTGGACCATATCGTAATAACATTCCCTTTAACACCAACTTTATCTATGTAGTTCAAATTTGTCATTTGCGAGTGAATTTCTTATGAAGAATATTGATTTTACAAATAACACTATGTATTGTTGATTTTGCAAATAACACTATGAATTGTTTAAAAATATTTTTTATTTGATATTCACACAATAATCATTTTATATTAAACTTCAAATCTTTAATTGCTTTCTAACATTCTAAACTATCAGGTGTGTCAAACATGTTTCACTCACACATGATGAGTTTAGTTGATTAATATTTTTGCAATTTTTGGACTTCTCTAATAACTCGTGCCACTAACATATTATGAGAATTCATTGTTATATATCTATTAAGAATATATGAATTAATAAATCAATCCTTAGGTAGATTTAGTATATTATACCCCAAGTCGTATCTCATATTTAATTTTATTTAATCTCATTTATTTCATTGTATCATAAATATATTCACATTTCTTGCTAAAAATCGATGTCCACCTTCGAATATAGAATGTCTCTTATGCAAGTTACCAATCAAAATGAAAATCCTCTGTTATAAATAATATTGAATTTAATTTAATTTTCTTTCCTTGAATTATCCTATAATTCAAAGAAATTAATTTGGACCTTAAATTTAATTCTTAAGAATTAGACAAGAGTCTTAAGCCTATATTTTGAGATTGTTCTAACCTCTAAAGTCTCACACGTGTAGGTTTAGACCTTATTACTTATATTAATCTCTTTTCATGGTTGTTTTTGTATACATTGTAAGAATGATGTGTTATGGTATTAAGTCTTATTCATTTGGAGTGTATGTCTTTTATAAATTCAATACCATATAGATATTAGCTCAAACATACTTAATATTTAATTTGAGTTCACTTGTCTACTCTTAAAAATCACCTTTCTGAACTCCCATATGGCAATTTAGGATAGATATTATGACTATATGATCACTTAAACTAATTTCCTTTTCACTGATCATAGAACTTAACATTCTTGGTTTAAGTTTCTTACTTTAGTTCTCAATTATCAACTTGATAATAAACTTAAAATCTGCCTCGAGTCATTACAAATACTAAAGGTGATTACTTACAAGAGGACCAATATTTTATATGTCTGATATACTCTTTGATTCACACAAAAAAATTATATAAAAGTAAAGTAAGCATAATTTATAATCAAGTATTTAGTAATGCTTATTACGTAGTAAACAATGTTAACTCATAATTATATTTTAACATGACAATACATTGAATAAACATAGATGGAGAAATGTTAATCAATTACATTTCAACATCTAGTAATCCTAGTGACTTCATATGCCCAATTTATGTACCTCGGAGAACATGTTATACTTCATGCTCATTTTTCCCTATGTAGCTATATCTTTCACATAATCATATGTAATATCTTTAGTATTAACGATTGTTGCATGATTGTTACAATTGATTGTTACTAGATCAATCTCACTTTAATTGACTCATAAATTAACCAAGAATCGTCTAGCCCACAAAAGTTGTTATGTTGCTATTTAACATACTATAAATTCATTTTCCATTATTGATAAAGCAATAAAAGATTGTTTCTTATTTTTTCATCATATAGCACCAATATTGACTAAGAAAACAAATCTAGAGGTAGATTTTCTTATACAGTTATATACGTAAATCATTGTCTAGATAACACAATGCATAATTAACAATATCTTTTAGAAACCTGAATATTCTCTTTAATACTTTCCAATGTGCTTATCTTGGTTTGACTAATATCTGTTCACCATTCCAACAACATAACAAATATCTAGTCTTATACACATCAGGACTTACATGAGATTTCCAACCATACTAGAATAGGGAATTTTCTTTATTTTTTATTTTCTTTTAGTGTAGATGGGAAAAAATTTGTTAAGACTTTTGCATTCAGTAATAGAATTATTAGTTAGTTTGCAATCTTGCATACAAAATTTTTCTAACATATTTTGAATATAATTTACTTGAAAAAATGACAATAATATTTTTAAACAATCTCTTGGAAGCTTAACTTTAAAACTATATATAGCTTCACCCATGTCTTTAAGCTTAAATTCAGATGATAACTAGTCCTTGATTTTCTTGACAAATTTATAGTCATTACAAGAAATCAAACTGTTATTAACATGATAAAAATTTATTTTTGGATCTATTCCTATATACATAATGGTCTTCATCAAATATATGAAAATTATATGAAATGATTGCATTATTAAAAATGAATATATTGATGCATTGAGGACTATTTCAGATTATAAAATAATTTTAATAACCGATACAATCTATGTTTTTGACCTGTCTCAATAAAACTTAAAACTTATTACATATAGATTTTTCTTTCTAATTCTCCATTTAAAAAATTAGATTTTACATACACGTAATTTAATTTAAGATCCAAACTAGCTACTTTAACTAAGATTAGCTTAATTGAAGCAAATATCACAATAGGTAAAAATGTCTCGTCATAATGTATTCCTTTCTGTTGTGTATATACTTTCTCTATGACACGTGTCTTGTATCTGTCAATACTTTCATCAGTGCTTCATTTTATTTTGAAAACCCATTTGTTTCCAAGAGTGATGTGTTTGAAATAATAAAGATTGGATCTTGCTGAACCTAAGAGAATCTTGTTCAAAGAACACGATTTTTTTAGTTTTTTCTTTGAATAATTAGAACTCAAAAATGAAGGAATTAAAAGATAAAGAAACAATCTTTAAACTATAAAGGAGAAACACTAAGTTCAAGGATTAGCCCACTTAATTCTCTAAAGGAACATAAAAAAAAGAGTTGAGGAGAAAATACTCAATTTATTTAAGCTAAATCACACAAATTCTATTATGAAATCTAATGAAAATTATATGCTCTGATGCTTTTATATAAGTTTAGAGATAAAAAGCTTAATCTCATTCTAATTAGGAAAACAACCCCACTCCTATTAGAATTAAGAAAGCTTAATCCCACTCTAATTAGGAAAATAACCACACTCCTATTAGAATTAAGAAAGCTTAATCCCACTCTAATTAGGAAAATAACCACACTCCTATTAGAATTAAGAAAGCTTAATCCTATTCTAATTGGGAAAACAACCACACTCCTGTTGAAATTAAGAAAGTTTATTCCTACTATAAATAGAAAAACCTAACTTATTATTGGAATTAAGAAAATAACTAATAAAATTATAAATAAATTAGCTTTTTAAAGCCTAAATGACTTGTGTCTAACCCATTGCTCTCAAGTACTAACTCTACTTAATTATTTGTAATTTGGCCTAATGCTCTCACATCATTCTCCCCTTACTCAAAAAAAGTTGTCCTCAACTCTTAAAGCTCATCATCATCGAAGTAAGGACTCAAATCTCTAACGTTGCATGTAGTAAAAGGATCATAATCTCCCAGAAGATTAAGCTTGTAAGCATTATCTCTAATTCGCTCAATGACTCTAAAAGGATCAACTGCACATAGCATCAAATTGTTATTACATTCTAAAAAAAACTTACTATTACGATTGGACAGAAACGTCTCCTTTCCAAGATGAATCCATATAAGATCTCTAGGCTTAAACTCTAGTTGTTTGTGATGCTTATTGGCTTTAGACTTGTATAATTCATTTTCCTTCTTAATCAAAACACGAACTTGCCTATGAAGCTTCTTCATCATCTCACCAATTTACCTTTGTAACTTTTTTATTCCTTAAGATTACACCTATAAGTTAGCTTGTTTGGTAATGGAACTCCTAGAATTAATTCATGCTCAATTCCTTGAATATGAGGCAAACCCTGTGGCAAGTCATCTAAAAAAATATCAGCATGTCATGCATAAGAGGTTCCATCATTAGATCAACAAAAGCTTCTCCCACAACCACTTCATACCCTCTTTTAAATTAAGCCAGTTCATACATAAACTTATACTTAATAGCAATCATACTTGAATTTGAAAGTTTATTAGCAGCATACAATCTAATTTGGGTTAGTCATAAAGATTTAAAGTTAAATTGCAATTATCTCTCACAAAGGTATAAGTGTTTTTATGTCCATCATAGTGAGAATTACAATCAATTTGTCAAGGTCTACCTAACAATATATGACATGCATCCATCAAGATAACATCACACAACACTTCATCATGATAATTGCTAATATTGAATGAAATAAAGGACTATTTTATTACCTTAAGCTCGTTCACTTTGCTAAACCACTTAATTGAAGATGGTTGAGGTTCTTGAGAGTATAAAGACCCAATTTATCAACCAACTCTATCAAACCAACATTTGTGCAGCTACCCCAATCAATTATCACGTTACAAAGTTTCTCGTTCACTTTATCTCGAGTATGGAAGATCAATTCTCATTTTTGTACTTCTTGTGGAATTGATTAAAAGTTAAAAGCACATCAAATCACTAAAGACTCTCCTTTTATCTCTAAGTCAACATCAAAAGATTATTATCCCATATATAAGACATTATGTTTCCCTTCCTCTTCTAAGACATCCTTCTACTCATCTAAGAATGTTCCTTATAGCATCAAATCATCTTCTGTTAGATGTCTTGAACAGTCATAATGCATTTTATAGGATATTTATTTTTAAAGTAACCATAACCCCCAAAATAGAAGCACTTCTGATCTGCCCTACTATGTTGCTTAGTATTGAACTTAGGAGCATTTGACACCTCCTTCTCCTTACCCTTCTCCATCATATCCTTGCAAGCTTGAGAATCCATAGTTGAAGTTAAAACCCATGAGGAAGAACCATGTATACATATTGGAATATGGTCTACTATGGTTTTGTTTTTTTGACTCTAAGAGTGTGTTTAACTAACTCACTAGAAGAGAAATAAGGCTACAAATTAACATTACCTCGAATATTCAAGCTTAAACCTTTGAGATACCAAGGCAGCTTTTGATATTGATCCTCTTTAATACCATTAAACATTGCTAACTTCTTAAATTCCCATCCATCACAGAGTTTACCATTTGTTTCAAAGTTGTTGAGTTGATATAATTCTCTTAGCGATAATTATCTAGTACAACTTGGATTGAATCTCACGTTTCAACGTCGATTAAGTTCAAATTCAATGCCCCACTCTTCTGTAAATCTCATTTTACAAAGTTTTGAACTATAATCTCGGCATCTTGGTGAGTTTAAAGGTTCTATATTGATAACAACAACGATCCAACCTTTCTTTAAACTCAAAGATACATTATAAGAATCAAGAGAGATTTTAGGATCAAGTTTGCTGTCAAAATTTAGAAGTTATGGCTTTAAGTTTCGATCTTTACATACATCATTATCCACACCACCCCTATTTCAATCGTCTTCCTCACTTAAGGATTCTATATTGATAACAATCACGACCTGACCTTCCTTTAAACTCAAAGATTCGATATGAGAATGAAAAGAGATTTTAGGATCAAATTTGCCCTCAAAAGTCAAAATTTATGGCTTCAAGTTTCGATTTTTACATACATCATTATCCACACTGCCGCATTCCAATTGTCTTCCTCACTTTGGCCATCATCCTGATCTAAATCCATCTTAAAAAACTCTCCTAAACCTAATCTTCATATCTTGGATACCTAGGAGGAGACTGCATGCATTCATTATGGATCTTGAACACCTTCTGCGATTTTCACCACCTTCTTGATTTGCTCTTGGACCCTCAATAGAAGGATCACGTCCTTAGTGCCTTTTCCCATATTTAAGGCTACTTATTAGAGCTTCTAGTTCTTCTTGAGATGCTTCTTAATCATAACGAGAAGTTCCTTCATCAAACTTTATCCCACACCTTATCTTACCTAAAGGAGGATTTCCTTTCCCTTGTAATTCAACTTGCACCATGCTTTCCATATTATTTTTGTATTCCTTTAAAGAAATACCAGAGTAGCATGATTACTCCATAAAAAGTTACCATCCTAAATTATAAGTGTTACAATAGGGGTTACTTTAAGGCTAGTTCACTACAAAATTAACTTGCTTGGTTAGTTGCCATATGTCATAAGGTGTTAAAGATTTTTTATTATCTACTATTATAAATATCACAATACATTACTAGTGGCAATTGAGTTGTCAAATACATATTATCAAGACTCTTGTTCAAAGCTTCTAGTGTCCTTATAAGTAACGATCTAGTATAATC
This sequence comes from Erythroxylum echinodendron, assembly GCA_027575705.1. Taxonomy (NCBI): domain Eukaryota; kingdom Viridiplantae; phylum Streptophyta; class Magnoliopsida; order Malpighiales; family Erythroxylaceae; genus Erythroxylum; species Erythroxylum echinodendron. The sequence goes on from JANZXR010000004.1 coordinate 23,084,999, forward strand.
TTTCATAGTATATTGTCCTCCTTGTCCTACTATTGATTTTGATAGTTGTATTATCAAATACCTAAATCTCAAATTTCAACTAATAATCACAAGATTAAGAAAGGAGGTTTTAAAATAAATAAAAATAAAAAATAGTATGACTAATAAAAATAAAGTTTTAATAATATTCTGTTCCTTGGAAGTGGTGTCAAAAACTTGATAATAATAATATGTATCGTATAAAAAAACTAAGCTAAAGATCACTAGGCCAGTGCACCTACCATTCTTATAGTGTAATCTAGGTGAATATGAGTGTTAGTACTAATGATATTTATATTATCTAATCTAACAATATTAATGATTGAATTAAAGGAAAAAAAATTAACTATAATAATATAAAGTACTGTTGATGGTAAAACCTATTTACTTATTTACACTCAAAAATCGCAAGTGCACGGGTTATGACCTGTAATAAAAAGAGCAAATATCAATCCCATAGGGATTGATGCCTAGACATCACTTAATTTAGACACAAATTTGTTTAAGAAACTAAATTGTGAAATGAAAATAATCTAAAAAATGAAATTAAAATTAAAAGAGACTAATGTAGATAATGGACAAAACCGCAATTGCAGAAAATTTGGATTCAGGAACCTAAATGCTGGAGATCACTTTTTTCCTTATTTTGTCTCCCTCCTATTTTATTGATTGAATTGTTTCTCACCCTATATTTTTAAATTTACTAATTACCCTCTCTCAAGGTGTAACTATTTTGCCCTAATCTAATTAATGAGAATCGATTGAACGATCTCTCAACCTACCCAATGACTCCACCGATTCAACTTGTTATTAAGATATCCTATAGGTGATCAATTGACTAATCGAGATCTCTCTTCTAATTATTCAATTAACATAATGATTGCTAGTCTATAGGTCATCAACTCTTGTTGTACAATCTTACACGAATCTTATCTCACTCACTCTCTCGATTTGTTGCAAGATGACAAATAAGAACAATAATCATCAAAGCACTTCATTCAATCCAATAAAATATGAATTTTGACAAAATAATTCAAAAGCAACCCCTAGTATGAAATTAGCCTAACATGATCTCCATAACATCATCAACAATCAAATAAACTACTTTTACAAAGAAAGGAAGAAATCAAAGTGATAGAAAATTGAATATAAGACTCCTTCTCTTTTTTGCCAAAATCTAGAATTTTGGTGTTGATATGCTATTTTGCCCAATCTTGATGATGCTTCTTATATTTAATCCTTCCTTGATGCTTCGAACATGTGTTCTTTACTAAAGGATGGTGTTTCTACAGGTGGGAGTCGTCTCTTTTGAAGATGGAGGCTTAATGATGTTTTTATAGTCCAAAAATCCTAGGTTTAATGAAGCCTTGCAGACTACCTCGAATTACAATTCCCACGCTCATGGGAATCAGCATGATTCTCACGAGCATGGGAATTGCACACAAATGCACTCCTCATTTCTGTTGTGATTTCCCATGTCCGTGGAAATTTGCATGATTCCACGAATGTGGGAATTTGTCTCAGATACACTCTCCTTGTCTTCTCTTCTTTGATCTTTTTTTAACCTCTAAGTTGTTCCCTCTTCCTTTCTACATAAAAATAATCAATTCTTACCCTCAATTAGCATCAAACACACAAGAACAACAATGGAAATCAAACTTAATGAAAACCTAAACTAGAACAATAAACAACAATTATGCAATAAAACATATGCTAATTACCTATAAAAACACATCTTAATGCACACCTATCAACATCCCCACACTTGAATCTTTGCTTTTCCTACAGCAAAATAAATATAATCACTTAATTCTACTACTTCATTTTTTTACAGATCAAAATATACAATCCTTCAAATTCAAGCCAACTCAAATATCAAGTTAATGCACATATCATGACTACTTTTTCATTGGTGTACATAAGCAAACTCATAACTGACACAATCACTCAAATATTAGTAAAGATGCACAAATGAATCTTCCTGACAGTTTTCACTCATTTCGCTTAAGTGTTTAAGGGTTAGTATTTCACTCAAACTTCCTATAGGAAACTACACTACCATAGGCTTGTTAATACACCAATTCTCCTCTACAATGATTGTATGCATAAATAGATCAAAAGGACTTATTTAGGGTTGTAATGTGGTAAGGGTTAAAGTGGGTCAAAATAAATGGAAAAGGGTTAAGCACAAGCATAAGTAAAGTAAGAAGCAGATAAAATTGGGATAATCAAAACATACTCTGAGATATACCAATATAACCAATATTTTGCACTTATTGATGCTACTCACTTGTTCTTCCTTTTTCTTTTCTTTTCTTTTTTATTTTTCATTTTTCTCTCTTTTTCTTCATATATGGAGGAACTATAAATCAAAACTAGCACTCTATATAATGTAACCCACTGACAGAAATATACTCAATTTGTCTCGATAAAAATTTAACTCAATCCTAACTAATATTTTGCTTAATACTCTACTAAGCTTATGAAAGGATTGGATAATGGTGTTTAAGGTTTTTAAAATTTCAGGTGTTTATTTTTTCTTTAAGAAACAAAAGGTTAAATCTCAATGAGGGTAGCAAGGCATAATCACGGGTAGGTCATTTAAGCCAAAGGTTAACACAACGAAAGGCCTAGATCATTTCTATTAAACATGCATCCAGTAAACTCAAACCGATTCAAAGCAAGTTCTGAAGGTAGTAACCTAAGGAATTGACAATCAATAAATAAATGAAATGACTATGAATGGAGTCATAAGGCTCAATCCTCACTTTGGCTCAATTGAAAACTCATTATGTAACTCCACACTACCTCATTGTTCATATGACAATTTATGACTAAGCTTATGCAACTAACTATGTTTCATCACTCTATATGGTTCACTTTCTACTTAAAGGGCCTAATTTAAGTTCAAGCATGTATTCAATCTAATTCCAACTACATGGTAGAATTTTCATGGCAATATTTATTAGAGTGATTTAAATGTGGTTCCATTGCTAACACAAAATACATACAATATGCCTAAATATGTATCCTATTTAACAAATATGTAAACAATGCAATTGAGCAAGTTAATGTCACCTCCCCACACTTAAAATTTCACATTGTCCTCAATGTGACAAAGCAAGAACCAAATAAAGGGAAATAACATTAAACCATACAAAAGAAAATGAAATTAAACTGAACAAACAAAAATAAACAACGACTGGTATGAAAACAAACAGAAGATAATGAAGTTAAAGCATAATTAGGGAATTTGAACAAAACAAAAGATATAACATGCTGACAATTAATATGAAATCAAATACACATAAAGGAAAATGTATTCACACACACGAAATAACAAACAAAAAAATCAAAAATGTTAGGGGAAAAGAGAAGCTTATTCTAATGGTGGTGGTGAAGGTGTTGGCGAGGGAGCCTCAAAGTTATTCCTGTGATAGAAATTGAGGAACTATTTCTTCAAACTACGCTGCTCCTTATGATCCTGACGCATTTGAGTGCCAAGTTCACTTATTTAGGACATCATTTGTTGTTGACCATAGGTGACCTAGTCTAATAGTTGGTGAAGTCAATCGACCCCCGTTGGTGCACTTAGTTCCTCCTCTACTGCTGCTTCCTCTAGTTCTTAAGCTACTTGGGATGTCGATGGCTGGGACGCAGCTGTATTGATTTGTCTCCTATGTTTAAACACGATACGCGTTTGAGATTACGGAGTTCCATGGAATGAACCTCCACAATCTTGAGGAACCTTAAATATTATATGTCAAAAATATCATGGGGCATTGTACGTACCTCTTCTAAATTGTGATTATAAAAATGAACTATACTGGTGACAATGTGTCCCATTCCAAAATATGAACATTGTTTATTAATGACACTGACAATTAACCTAAAGATTCTAAAAGATGTATTGACTTTTACTTTGTGATCCATGCACCATAAGAAAAAGAATTCTTTAACCGAACATTTACTACTCTCGGTTTTATTGAACATAGTTAAGCACATGTATTTATGCAACAGTAAATGCTCGGTACTACGTATTAAAGCATTCGGTGTATTTTGTAAATTGAAACGGTCCTCTCCAGTTAAAATATTCCAATATGAGTCAGCATCAAAATCAGGATGGTCGTCCAGAACTTTTGTATTTTGAAAATAAAAAAGATGACGTATAACACTGAAATCCAGTTTATATGGAACACCGAATAATTGAAACCAAAAGACATCCATTTCTAGGGTATATTGGACAGTAGTGAAAATTTTAATTGTCATCATAGGATGAATATTCATGTCGCACCGTATAAAACTATTCCTCCATATATTGTTGGCTAGCCTCTCAATCTTTGTCCTTACTCCTATGTTTTCTAGCAAATCAAAATCAAAATACCTAGGAGGGATTATTCCCTTATTTTTAAAATCACAAAAGTGCATACCTTCTTCTTTCGAGTAAATCGAAAAAGGAGCCCGATAAGTAGCCGCTAAGTTTATTTTACCTTCACCCGAAACTTAATGGACACTACATCAATTGGTTTCCCAGCCATCATTTTCTTTGGTGCCATTGTAGAAGAGAAATATGCAAGAATAGAGAAGAGAGAGCGAATTTTGACCAAGAGAGATAGAGAGAGCAATAATCTTAACTAAATCTTTGTGTTTTTAATGAATAATGCATGAAGACATGCAAGAATGTAAGATTAATGAAAAAGAATGAGAAATATTACCAAGAATCTAAATGAAAAATGAAGAGTTTTTTAGAGAAAGAAGAGAGAAAGTTGTGGGTTAGACAAAGAGTGCAAAAAAACTTGAAAGGATAAGGAGAGAAAGAAGGGGGGAAATTTTAAACCCCTTTTCGGATAGAATTCCTACGCGCGTGGGATTCTTCTCTAGAAATTTTCTAGAGAAGATTCCCACATCTGTGGGAATCCACTCAATTCCCACTGGTGTGTGTTTACTCTGCAGAAACTTTCTGGAGAGGATTCCCACGTCCGTGGGAATCACCCCAAGTGGGAATTGATGTTTTTCAAGATTCTAAACCTTCTTTCAAGTGTAATTTCATTCTCTATGCTTCCAACACCTACAAAAATATGAAGATCATATCATCCACAAGAACTTTTAAATCAGAACAATTGAAATCAAACAAAAATCAGTATAGATGTAGCAACCCCCTTACCGTAGGGTACGTACTGGGAGGCCCGTAGGTCATTCCGGTACATATTTTATGATAAGGGAGAGCTACGTGCGATCACTACATGGCATCACATTAATTTTAACAATAAAGCATTAATAGAAAACCACAATATTTTTAAAATCAACTTCTTCCTCAT
>JANZXR010000004.1:23090434-23101457 GCA_027575705.1 Erythroxylum echinodendron
TTCTAATTTCTCTTATTGGTCTTCTCGTATACCCGTTTCCCTGGTCCGACCCGATATATGGAAACGGGATGTTACAAAAAATCTTTGAAAACTTTTTTCTAATTGATTAATTACGAGCTGTTCCAGATGTCCAGCCTCTGATAGTATCCACAGAGCAATTCTCAAACTAATTTGAGCAGAAGAAGACAAAAAGTGCTAACTTCTAAAAGCTCTTCCCATTTAAATAGAAAAATCATAAGATTCTTTTATTAAAAGTAAATCTCTTTAATTATAATTAAATTCAAATTATAATTATAATTATAATATATAATCATTGCTAATTTATTAGGAACCTAATGAGTCTCACATCAAAGAGCAACTTTGGAAAGAAAATCAATTTGATTAAGTTGGAGTTAATTATAAAATTTGAGAAACTTTAGTGATCAAATATGAAATATTTGATTTTATTAAAATTAAATTAATTATAATTAAATTTTGATCCCTAAAGTTTCTCAAATTTTATAATTAACTCCAACTTAATTAAATTGATTTTCTTTCAAAAGTTGCTCTTTGATGTGTGACTCATTAGATTCCTAATAAATTAGCAATGATTATATATTATAATTCTAATTCAAAATTAGAATTAGATAACTTAAAACTTTTTTAATTTATCTTTAATTCTCTAGTTAAACAATTCATAATCATAAATCATGATTGATGTCTAGCAACATGTCATGATTACCCAAATATCAGGAATATCAAAGTGATTGACTTAACATGTCCATGCATGATTATGAAGTATAATTTAATCCTTTCGTTATTTAATATTTTAATTGGACAGTGTATGAATGCAGTGTCTACTCTTATCATCCAATCATGTTCATTCTTGCTAATTAGTAATTGATTTATAATTGAAATTTATAAACTTCTTTTAAAATGTTAATTCACTCTGACCAAAGAATTCTATAAATCATTACTAATCAAGAATAGTAGAATATTCTCTCTAATTACTTTAGAATGACGAATCCTATATTAACTTACTCAACTATCTACATATGGTTTATATTGTATCCAATTACTATTGACTGAATTATCCTAGGATAATTCATAAGTAACATCAAAATATAGGAATTCCCACACTAGATATCTTGGTAATCTCAAGTCTGAAGATCAATCATACAACCATCATTACGAGATAATCCACAGACACATAAGTAATACTCCAGCCAGAATTCTCATAATCAGGTCAGTTCAGTAACTTATTCTCTAATAATCACCCAGACATTAGTTTAAGTATCTTTATACTTTAATTTATGTGATTAATTACTTTCTTCATAAAAAAGAAACATAATGTGTACTAGTTTTACCATTTCAACAATATCCTGTCTTGGTGAAACTACAACTAGGAATATTTAGGAATAATACATAAGTGTAAATTGAATCTAATAATTATGATCTCATCATAATTTCAATTACACAGTAATTATTCCAAGGATTTTATCTTTAGTATTAAAACATAAAATATTAATTAAATTAATACATAAAGATAAATAAAGTCTTTTCCTTAATTCAAAATAATGTCATACATTAATTTACATCCAATTGATTAGTTGCAAGGGTATAAACTAATAATATTCTCATGACTGAACGAACCCTATTAACAATGTGAGCTGACTTGTGTCGAAGTTTGTTAATAATTTCAACTCTCCTAATAGAAAATTTTCCTTGAATTCATATAGATTAATCACAATAATTGTTGTTGATAAAGAACACAAATGAATTTATGAAAAGTTTTCATCCATTAGGTAAGAACATGGGTAAAAATGTACTTTATAATTTATATTTAGGTGAATGCAAAAGTTCCAGGCTAACAAATTATTGATACATTTTTAAGTTTATATATATTTGAAAATATATTTAATAATTAGAACATTCATAATTTATTTTCAAATAAGCTCTTGCCCAAAAATATTAGACAGGACCATAATAATATGATCCATCTGCTTCAGTCTCATGTAAAGATGATGAAATGTCCGACTTCATTTAGACAAAATTCATTGAATTAAAGAAAGGAGTGAGAGCTAGGAATTTCAAATTGAGAATTTGGGAATAAAGTGAGATTTAGGACAACATTATCCTATGAATTAGAGATAAAAGGACATAATATGATGTCGTCCAATAGAGTGTAGTGGAAACTAATGTAGATTAGGCCAAATCAAGTAATAAGATTAGACTAAGCAAAACTTTATTACATAGATGCGTCCATGGAAAGAACCTATGTGGCCACAAAACCGTTGGAGTGTATGGGAAATTTCACCTTATGGAACTCCTATTACAATTTGTATAATAAATGAATAGACATCTAAATCATTTAGAATTTTAGTTAATTAATTATATTTGACATCTTACATAAATGACTACCATTCAAAAAGAATTCAATTCTTATAGAATCTGATAAGAGGAGTTAATAAAACAAATTGATAAATAGTAGTGGATTAAGAAAATTCGTAGGATCTAAATACTGTTATGCATTGCTGTATGGAAAGAACAAGTGCCACATAATCAGGTTATAAACGCACTGTAGAACTTGCTTACATTGATAACTTGCTTTAGACATTTGCAAAAGCTTGAACACCGTACGGTACTAATCCCAATGTACCGTTAATTTGCTATAATATTTTGGCACCAAAACTCCATCCATCCTTCTCTTCTGTTACAGACACCAGAGACTTTGACCAGATCGGACAAGCTTCAGGCAATGTATCTTTATCAGTGAAGCAGCTCAAGTCACTCGGATTCAAGGGCAGCAATTTCATACCTTACTACTTCCAAATGTTCATTGATGGCAGTGACAGCATCCTGCACACCTCTTATGGCTTCTTTAAGAGCATTATCATACTCAGCATCTGCCTCTGCCTCTTCAGTGCCCGCTGCTTCAGTTATTTCATGGACATGCACACACTCGTGTTCCATTGGTCTCTTAAATTTGCAATTTTCATGGCTTACTAGTCGTTCAGATGGGCGGCCAGCTTTTTTCAACACCTGAATTGTTGCTGTCTTCAAAATTTAGAGAAGACGATGTTAAAATTAAATTTGGGAAATCTAACATTATCATGCACCTTTTTCACATCTCTTAAAAAAGTTTACAATATTTATATAAACCTTAATCCGTTCGCATATTCTATAAACTTGTGGCCATGTAAGTTGACCAGGTAAGGAAAAGTGAGGTTATCTAGTATTTAAAGCTTCTCTAACCTTTTATGAGGTTATAAGTCAATTCATCCTTGCACATATTTGATTACCAAACAATATCAAAATTTTCAACAACTATCACCTGTAGCTATCACCTGAAAACTAAGTTCATCTAGACAACCAAACAAGCCACATTAAAACCCACTGGTTCTGAAAAGACAAATTGATCATAAACACCATAATCATCCATCAACAGGCCATGACTACTTGGCAACAGCATCAACTGGACCATAAAGGGTAATAAGCAGAATACCCAGTAATGATGTATCACTAATCAAGGATAGCTTCTTAACAGTTTATGATGGGTGGGATCCATATCAATTGCCAAAGTGCCTAAAGGCATACCCAGTAATGATGTATCACTAATCAAGGATAGCTTCTTAACAGTTTATGATGGGTGGGATCCATATCAATTGCCAAAGTGCCTAAAGGCATAAAACCCAAACTAAGCTCTCTTTAGATGATCATCAACAATACCATATTATCCCTTTCAAGGCCATACACTCACACGAACCATCATCACAAGATCCTCCGAGATAATGAGGTATACTCTTTAGATTTACAGCTGGGAATGTTTATGGCAATGTCTAAATAATTTATCCGGTCCAACATGTTGACAGCATTCATTCAATAAATTGACAAAGTAACCGAGAAGGTAGGTGGTGCATAAATGACCAAAAAAAAAGATCTTGTGAGAAAGCTTCCAAAAAAATGTAGGACGAAATGTGAACCTAAACTCATCGACTAGAATTATGCATCAACTCTAGCACCAACCAAATAAATTTTTTTACCAAAAGGGAGTTTCTGATGGTAAATATAGGTTACATGAAAAATTTTCCAAAAACATAAATAAAAGAGATAATCACCGGCGCTTATGAAATTAAAGACGCTCACCAGATGTAGTTTCTGCTTTTCCTGAGTTTGAACAGCTCTAAGCAGCTGAGCTAAATCAACACGGTCGAAATCTGAGTTCAGAAACAGGGACTCCATTTCAAGTATCTAATCAAAATAATTATATGAAATAAGAAAACGTAAAGACGAGAATATTAGCGGGGGAAAAAAAACTCTGTAAGACTCAGAAGGGTATAGAAGTGAAGTGAATCTGAACTTGTTTAGAGCAGTCATTGAACTCCGTTGTAATCTGACTGCAAAGCTGCTGATAAGCCAATTCCCCTCCTGACAACATATATTCCCCAAAACCACTGCCCACACAAAACCACAATCAGACAGAGAAACTCTATTCAACCAAAAAGAAAGAAACAACAAGCTCAATGCCCAGACGCCGAAATTCACCAAACTCCTTCTGCCTGTTATTGCTAACAAATATAGATGAAATGGGTTGGTTGGTTTATACCGTTTAAGTTTGGCATAAGCAATGGCTCGGCGTTGCTGAATATGAAGAAATTGACGAAGCAAAAACAGGATTTCTGATGATTTCTTATTCTGGATTTCAAGCTTCTCAGTAGTACCACTATCTCCTTCTTCTTCCTTATCCTCCATTAGTATTACCTCTTCTCTATCTGCTAGGGTTAACTTGTCGAAATCTTCCATCCCCAATTATATTATTCTATTGCTATTCTACTAATTTCATCAGTTCTGTTTCTTGCTTGGTACTTGGTATTGGTAGTGGCGAGTAGTCAATTAATAGCAATTAACTTACGAACTAATTCACAAATCATAATAATATTTGTTTTCTGTTTTTATTTTCTGCTGTTTTTTTAAGCAAAACAAAAATATGTTTAATTGATAATTATATATTAGATAAAATTTAAAGATGACTCTCTACTAGTTAAAGGTAAAATTGCATATTATTGGAATTTTTCAAATCTTGCAATCTATCGGTATTCATACTAAATGTTGTTATTGTAGATATAATTTAAAGGTAAATTATTTTTAATAAGTTAAACTTTTAATCTCTTATGTAATATTATTAATAAATTATCAATAAAATCATTTTACTTTATTAAAATAAATAATTCAAAATAAATAAATATAAATATATATTTTTAATTATTAAATCAAATTTTATTTAAAATTTATATTTTGAAGATATTTTAAATTTAATGATATTTTCTAATAATTATTAAATTAAATTTATTTATTTATTTATTAAATTAATAATTAATTTTAATTAATTAAATATTTAATATTAAATTAAATTATTCATAATTTTATCAATAATTAATATATTAAATAATTAAATCATATATATTTAACTGATAGTAAATCAAATTATAAAAAAAAATATTTTTTATAGTTTTCACAAATTTTAAAAATTGAAGAAACTAAAACTAAAAGCATAAACCAAAAACTCAAAGAAATAAATTTTTGTACTAAATTTAAAATTTAATAAGTAGTTATATCTAAGGTGTTAAAACCGTTCAAGAAAAGCCCAACCGAATAAAACTTAGTCTTCAAGAAAAATATTGGACAATGTTCTTCAATAGTCCTAATTTGGTGCAACTGTTTGAAGTTGTCAATTGGGTCTTTAATGTATAGTCGTTGTCATTCTAACGCAGCTCTTTCCGGGTAAACGAAATTAGAAATATTAATGGGTCGAGTTAGACTCAGAATTGTAATAATCCATCTTTTGACAAGTCAAGATTAGTCGGCCCACACCTTGGTCTATAGCTTAATAAGTTAGCCCATAATTTATTCTTTTAAGCTAAAATCTTTCAAAACGACATTGTTTTAAAAATAAAAAACGTGCTACAGGATGGATTTACCCAATCCATAACTCCCAAGCAAATCATGATTACCCGTAACCAGATCAACCAAGCCCAAAAATAAACCAGGTTAGGCCAGACAGGCCGACCCAATTTTGCTATCCCTACTTTGAAATGTTTGAAATGTGAATTCGATAAAAGGTTTAAGCTAAATGGTATTTTAGTTTACCATCCAAACCCAATCCCGTTATTTACCAAGTTATCGTTATAGAAGAAAATGCAATAATCAGCAATGCGTTTGTTAATAATTCTTTATTTCTTATATCTATTTTTCTAAATTTCCTTGAATTGAAGAGGGGTTTACAGCATGAAATTCAAGTCCAACATCTACATATGTATTTCCATGTTTCCATTCTACCTCAATGCGAAAAATAATATGACCGACAAAGCCTATCATCTCCAGCAGCTTCTCATTTACAAGGTCAATGCTTCAACTCATCGTCCTCAATTTATGTTATCAACTCCTTAACTCATCAAAAAGGTTCGAATTTACTTTAGAATGCCTACAGACAGAAACAAGTTGAAATCATTAAAACAAATTCCAATTCACAGGGGACTGCTTAATGCTGATAGAGTTTAGCTTCAAAACTGTTGAAAGGATTTTCTTGTGCTTTCTAAATGCTTGAGATCCATGTCCCAAAACATTGTTACTCGTATCAGCTTAAATTGTTCAAGTTTCACTAGAATGACCATCAACACCATCAACAGTATCACTTTTGTACACCAGATATACATATATGTTACAATGCATTGGAAAGCGTTGCAGGGGCTTCAGCTTCTGATTCTGCATTGTTAATCAGTTCATCCGTCTCAGATTCTGCGGATGATATCAGCGATGCTGACTGAATCTTCCCAGAGTGTTCCAATCTCATTAGAATAACTCCCCTGACACAAAAGATTTGAAGATACGACATTCTAAATTGAAACAAAGAATCCATTCTACTCGAGACTGAATACGGTTTAGGTTAGTGTTACTCTCTTTCCAGTAATTTTTACCAAGATTAACGAAATACAGGAACATGAATTCCAAAGCTTACCTTTAAGGTGTGTGCATGTATGTATGCATAAACATCGTGAGATAAAAGGATTAAAGCACTTAAACAAGTACCTTGCAAAGCGGGACTGTATTGAAATATCCCTAACTTTAATTCTGTTAACAGTACCACTTTGGCTAACTAAAACCACTTGCTCATCACTCTCACCATTTTCTGTTAAAAAAGAGTAAGGACAAGATTATCAAAAAGGTCATGCAAATTTGAGCTGTGGCTAATACTTGATGCATAAAATTTATGAAAAATGTGCAGGCTCATACAAGCACCTCCTCCAACACATTAACCATGTCAGATTACCTGCCAATGAAAAGCCAACTACAAAGACTGCTGCCAAGCGATCCTCCATGGCAAACTGAAACACAGAAAACAATTGTCAAACTGCAGAAGGCTAGAGGTGCACCACGGAAAAAAAAAAAAGATAATTCAAGCTCAAATTTTGGTGCCAGAGAGAGACATATCAATGAGGATACCTTGTAGCCAATTAAGCCAACTCTATTTAAAGTTGAAAGCCGAAAGCTACCGAGTGGAACTCGCTTTCCAAAGCCACTCTCAGACACAAACAATAGCCACGGTCCAGTGCCCTTATCACTGTGTTGAAATAACAAAGTGAAAGCAATCTTTAAATGTCTTATAGAAAATTCCAGGTTTATTGTGCAGCTGTTTCCTTCATTAAGTTGCAAATTCTTAAAGGGAAAAGTTGAGCCCAAAATAGACATCAATCTAGCAGGACCTTTCAACATTTCATCCCAACAATTCACATTTAATATCTTTCAATATGTGGCAGGATGGCAGGAATAGAAGTGAACATGAGAAATCAGAGCACTGTAGAATGAACAGAATACTTAAAAGTTAGTATGGATTTTTTGTGGTAAATCTTGAAACATTTACAAGTTCCTTCGCTTCACGCGCATTCACAATTTCTAGTTAGAGGAAATACCACGACTATAGATCACAGCAAGGGCATCTGCATTATCTTGTCTCTTAGCTAAAGAGCTCTAAAATGCACGTATAAGACCCAAACTTTTCAAGCAAGTAGAAACGCCTCCAATCTAGTGTCTTGCAGTTCATTCAACAAAGACAATTAAGGCAGAATTCCCTTATGATTGAATAGAACTATAAAGGCAGGATTTCCTTATGGTTGAATAGAAAATTATCAGGTACTTGATGAAAATTACCCAGTTTGGCCCAATTCTTTTGTTTTAAATTAACCAGTTAATCTAGCATAGCATATAAGCAGCTGCAAACTCATACACATGCACACCATCAAAAAGTAAAATTAGCATATGATACAAATTGTGGCAGAATACAAAACATGAGTTATGATGTTTCTTCACAGGTGGTCTGTAGAATAATTTCTCAGCCAGGTAGCTGATGATCTGACAAGATGATGCATAACATAGAATCACAGAATGACTTAGCTCGTGATGCTGACAAGATGATGCATAACATAGAATCCGAGAATGACTTAATTTACTTGCTCTCAGAATCTTTTGAAGTCTTTTCTAAGTTTTTCCTCATGGAAGATGGTATGATGTCCATGCTAGCCATCTTGTCACCCTTCTTTAACCTCATCGCCACCTTACCCCTTGTATTTCGACCGAGAGCTCGAATCTATGCTCAGAGAAGTGAAAAATTAAAAGATAACAGTTAAGGGAAAATGTAAAGAATAGCAGTGTAACTGTGCAATACCCACACAGAAAAGTAACTTGTTGAAATATATGGTGAAATTGAAATTAGAAGAAAGTGAAAACGATAAGATGTTTGCAGAATAACTCAATGAGCATAAGTTTTAATTTTAAATGAATTAGAATTGATACAAGTAAAATCACTTGAATGAATTGTTATCCATACAATAAAAACTTTTTCAGCATTCAGTTATACAAAATCTTAATTACATTAGTTAGAGAGGCAAAAGTTGCTAGAAATGTCGCATCGACAAAGAAACTTAAGTACAGCAGCATGCCACATAATGTCAAAATGACAAAAAAGTTCACATATGTCCCTGTATTGTAAGTGACGCAGTAAGAATAAACAGGCCAGAATATTTGGGAGATATTTAAGGAGCCAATTATATCAGAATAGTTCTATAGCAAGTACCTAAATATTTTACTTAATAGTTAAGACTCTTAAGTTTTGCATTTTTTGCATTCAGCTTCTTTACTCAAAACTGTTGGACAAAAGAATAAGAAAAGAAAAAGGATTGTAGCAAAAATAAACTCATCTAGAATTTTCACATTTTTGCATGAACAGCAGTATGACCATTGATACAGCAACTCACATTCTCGCATGAGCTCAAGATGACCATTCCATTTTGAGAAGCCATGGCCACAAGATCATCATTTGAGCAACAGCGAACCCATTTTAGCTCATCCCCAGGAACCTGGCCAGTTACAAGAATAAGCTTTACTGAGGAAATGGTTCAAATACTAAAAGAGTTCAGTAGTCAAGGACAGACCAATTGTATTGCTATGATCCCTGTTGAACGTATGGCCGAGAAAACACTCAAAGATACTTTCTTGATGTAGCCATTGACGGTAAGCATTAGTAGGAACTGCTCTCCAGAAAACTCACTCACGGGAATAATGGAAGTTATTCTCTCACCCTCAGATAGAGATAAGATCTGACGCCAACATGAAAACAATACAAATGAGATAAGAGCAAGTTACATGTAAAACATACAGGAGGAAGAACATGTACCTGGACCAGTGGTGTCCCAGCTGCATTCCTTGTGCATTCAGGAATTTTGTAAGAACGAGCTGAATAAACAATTCCTCGATCACTGTACAAGGAATTAGTCAGATCTGATGGAACCAAAAAGCTTGACAAACAATTAAGAAGTACAAGGAATGGTCATCAATGTGAAACTTTTATCATATAACCAGTAAATGATACATCATAAGTCATAATCACAACCCAGAGAGACAAAATCAAATGTGATAATGGCAACCCATGTTTTGATGTAACAGGAAGCAGGAAAAAGATTCAAAGCCCAAAATAGGAAACTGCATGTCCACTCAAAAAATGGATCTCTAAAGGCCTCCTGTATTTAAGTTAGTAAAAAACTATTGAGCACCGAAAAGATGCAAAAGAAATCATTTCTCAACTTACTGTGTGTTGATTCTGTTTGATATGAATGTAGATTTACCATATTATAATCCCTTAAATCTAGGGATTATAATTTCCTCAAAATTGTATATAAATATTGTACGATGCTCTTCAGAAAATATAAAAAACATATTTTCAAGACTCAATTTGGTATCAGAGCCATTTAAGGTTCTTGTTACAGTAGTTTAGGGTTTCAGCCGCTGCTGTGAGCGTTGACCCATCTTGCCCTGGTCTTCCAGTGTCCAAAGCAACACCATGATTAGGTTTAGAGAGTGCCGATCAGTCAACAACCAAAGAGTCGCCTTCAGATGCCTCCCCACGCACTGCTACTTTGTCTTTGCATCTCCGGCACGTGAGAGTCACGCGTTGCCTTCCAGGCCGCTTCTGACAGCACTACTGTCACATTTGTGCTCGCCGGCATCTGCTCTTTCTATTTTGACCCTTTTTGGTTCTAGCACTCACTGTTGTGACATCGCCCCTTCAGTTATTTCTCCATTGAGTACTGTTCACGTGTTTTCGTCCAACTTCACTGTTGCTTTTCTTGTTTCTGTGTCTTCTCCATGGCTGAATCTACCAAAGGTAAGCTTCCAAAGAAGAATTTGGTCTCCTTTGTCTTTTCTGGGTCTCCTACCATTACCTTGGAGAAGTTAAATGGAAAGCATTATTTAGATTGGCATAATGCTGTAGAAATTTGGTTTTTGGGCCAAGGATTATTTGATCACCTCTCTAAGAAGGTCTCTGACATTGCTGCATCAGAGAACAAAGAGTGGGGAAGGGTTGACTATCAATTTGTATCCTTGTTATGGCAATCCATTGAGACTAGATTGATGGTCTGTTGAGAATATTTTTAGTTATGTTGTACAGCTGTTAAGTGTAGTTATTACTTGTTAAATATGCTGTTAGTTCCTA
>JANZXR010000004.1:23114704-23141155 GCA_027575705.1 Erythroxylum echinodendron
CTAGGAACTAACAGCATATTTAACAAGTAATAACTACACTTAACAGCTGTACAACATAACTAAAAATATTCTCAACAATAGGCAACCATCCGAAAAAAATAAAATGCAGCTTTACTTGGATAGAATTAAATCTTATGAATGCAAAGTCAACTAAGCCCCATGGTAGATAATGATGACACAAATTTGTTAAATCAGTTATGCCACAATAAGCATATAAAATTATCACAATCTGCAGCTATAGCTAGAGCCATAATATTTTGTTAAGTACAAAGTTGTACAAGAAGAAAAATGTCCTCACATGCAACCAGGCAAACAAAAAACAGAGGTTTATGGGTAGAGAGAGAGAAACAGGGAAAGATTTTTTACAGTAAAGGATCCACCAAAGACCTCTACAAAATGATAATGAAATTAAACAATCACTTTAACGTACATCAACAATATTCCTTCTCTCTTGAGCTTGGGAAAGCTTAAACCTGGCACGCCGCTCAACAACAGAACATCTAAAATCTAAGAATGCCTGGAAAAGAAAACAAAAGAGAATGAGAACATAAAGAAATTTTGTTCTAGTCCAAATAATTATTTCTTTCACAATGTTTATCAATCAAATGAGTACAAGTCGAAAATTATGAAAACAACGACATAGACAACATGGGCTGACATGCTTCAAAGTAAATCATGTATAATGATTTAGAAGTGGTCACCTGAAGCAATTCCTTCAGACCCATCAGTTTTGGTTGCCCATCAAGAATACTGTCATAATTACAAGTAAGAAACAAAGTGTACGAGTACAAATTACATGGTGTACAAAATAAAATTTACATATATGCAAACTGATACAAAATGAGCAAATGTTTAACAACATATTATAACATGTATGTCACAAGAAACTACATACCCCACCATGTTGCAACTAAAACTGGACTGCAAAGGCGTAAGTCGAAAAAGACTATTTAAAACAAATGAAGGGTCCACTCCCCGCTTCAGCTGTGACCCAGAACAAAATTCATCATTCAAAGGATTTGATAGTAGTATATGGGTTGTGAAATTTTGTCGTAAGCTTCAAATATATACCTCAATGACTATCCGCATTCCAGTTCGATCACTTTCATCACGAATATCACTAATTCCATCTAAAATCTAGTAGGAAAAATATGTAAGGGGAAAATGTTAATAAATATTGGTATATTGAACAAGTAAAATCTAAAGGTCGAAGCAACTAGCGGTTAATAAATATTGGTATATAGAACAAGTAAAATCTAAAGGTTGGAGCAACTGGCGGTAATTTGAATTGAAAATCAGCCTGCAGCTGGAAGATAGCTAAATGGAAAATTAACAAAAAACACTGGCATAGGAAACTTTCAAGGGATTGCTATAGATATAATTTGTGGAAAAATAGTTCCCAAAGTGTAGGTAGTGAACTTTTGCATAATACTGGCCCAACTTCACAAGAAGGAAATCCAGTTTTGATGAACTTCTATCATCTTGCTGCAATTCAATTAATGATATTACCTTCTTGTTTACAACCTTTTCTTTGCCTGTTTTGCAATAGGCCTGCAGAATACTTGAACTACCCAATTTTACAACTCTTATTTCTTAAAAACATCAGTGGAAGAGCATTTTATTTTCTTCATTTTTTTTACCTCTTCCTTGCTCTCCCCCATTCCCTCCTTTATAATTAATATTTTTCTTCTCCTTATTCTTGGTTTTCTTTATCCAAAATAACCAGGCCGATTAATTTAGAAAAATTTTTACATGACATTTGATGCAAAATCAGGAATAACAATGCATAAAACAAGTTACAAAAGACCCAGACGCTACAATTCTCCACCCAAAAAACACAAGAGGTGAAAAAAAATGTTGGGGAGAGGAAGTTTGTAGCCAGCTCCAAGTAATATAAAATCTACACCTAGTCGGACACATTGGAGAAGGCAAATCTTTAAGTATTAAGGCCAATCTGACAATACCTTACTCTCTACAAGTTCAGCAATCTTTTCCACAAGAGATGCTTTGTTAGTTTGATAAGGAATCTGCTCCAAAAAGATGAGTTAAATTTCATGTAACAAGTTAGAGATGAACAGCAAAAGTTGGAAGAATCTTAAATACAAGATAGCCACCTCTTTTATGATGACTGCAGTTCTCTTTGTTTTGGTGTCAAGTAATTCAACATCTGTTTTGCCTCTGACTACAATACGCCCTCGCCCAGTTCTATATGCATCTAATATCCTTCAACAAATAAATTGATGTCAGAACCCACAAGGCGTCTGTAGGAGTACATAAATGAGAACAGTATATCTGTTCGTTTGGGACTGGCCAAATTTTATGTAAGCCAGGCCATGAATAACTCGTTATCCAACTACACCACATTTTTACTAGAATGAATTGGTGTCTAATTTTTGGAGCACCACTGATCATCACCAACATCTGAAAGGCAAATTTTTTTTGCAATGCTTTTGAAAACAATCGATGCCATTAAAAAAATTAATAAAAGACAAGGAATAAGCTGTGGTCGTACATTTACAGTCAATGCTTTCAAATGACATGGTTGATCAAGCAAATAAGAATGCATTGAAGTCAACTCACCCAAGATTCCCCATTATTAAACCTCCAGTAGGAAAGTCAGGGCCAGGCATGTATTCTAGCAACTCTTGCAACTGTCACAACGGAAACCATGAATTAGACACATGTTGGCATATAAGAAACACGTACAAGTGTAGTTCAAGGGACCGCAGGATTATACAATGATGAATTAGATAAATGGAAAATGTGATGACAACAACAAAATCTGAAACAAGAAATTATTACCATATATCAAGTGTTTCTGCTAAATAGGATAATTTATCATACACACTTCTTTTAAACGATAGTATTTCCCAAGTAATAACAAGTAATTTTTCAGCAAGATAGCAATAGAATAAAAAGAAGCCATAGAAATGCTCTCCAGTTTACACAGACTACTAACCAAACAAACTTGTGCACTAATTAAATCTGCTATTAGGGTAATTATATGAGCAACAAATTCCTTTCCCTGACTCAATGATTTAGGATAATTTCAACCATCAATTTCACATTAAAAGATGGGCAAAGAGCTATTTTAGTAACGAAAACAGAAATTTCCCAAAGGAAATTCACATATAGAGACAATTATGTAATTATAAATTAACTTCTTTATCAAGCTAACCATAAGCTTTTCTCTAGAATTGATAAGAAGCAACACTGATAAGACTAGCCACAAATTAAAATGTGAGTAAAAAGAAGAAGCAGAACAAACAGTTTCAGAACCATAAAGTACTTTCAAAAAGTAAACCCTGCATCAATAAGGCTAATTTAATAACAAAAGCTCAATTGTCCTTCCATTATTAGAGAAAATTCCAAAAGATGCTTCCTTTCTGACCACAAAAGACTATGCATTTCATGATTCATGTAATATCCTTCACTGACCAGTAAAAGGAGAAGGTAAATCTAGCTTTGAACATTTCAAACCTATACATTTCTAGCCAAATTGCATATGCTAGCATATTAAGCAATTCATAAACTACAAGAAGAGAAAGGGATCGATAATCATCAAATCCCAGTGCACTTTTCTTTGAATATGTTAATGTCATCATGAATTGGAAGGTTGTAAATACTAACAGTTGCTTCTGGATTGTGAATTAAGGCACATAGCACATCCACCAGCTCTCCAAGGTTATGAGGAGGAATATTAGTAGCCATACCAACCTGAAATTTATTAAATGATTTTTCTGAATTAAATAAGCTGTACAAAAGAATGACATAAAAGTAAGATGAAGATAATCAAATAAAGACGTACGAAGCCATCACATGAAGAAATATAGTTTAAAAGTATAAAATACCGCAATTCCCGAGGATCCATTCAACAGCAACGTTGGTAGCCGAGCAGGCAAAAGTGCTGGCTCCTTTTGAGAATTATCAAAGTTTGGTACAAAATCAACCTGAAACAGTGTAAGTATTCTTAGGAATGAATATCTTATTTGATCAATAAAAAGATGGAAATCATCAACAAATGTATAATGAAGGACAAGCTCACTGTATTCAGTTCAAGATCAGACAACAACACTGCTTCAGTCAGTGCCTGCAAGAGTTAAAAAGAATGAATCAGCTACTCTTGATGCAATGGAAAAGAAGTATAAGAACAGTCAAAAGAAGCTATGTACCAAAATGAACACTTCAATCACAAAGTAAGTCAACTGAATCATGTAAACTAAAAGAAAAAATTAGAGAATAAAAATGCCATAAAGATGGAGAAAATATCATAGAAAATTTGGAGTAATCTTTAGAATCTATAGATAGACTATAGAACCCAAAAACAGATCAACTACAACTTAATCTAGTTTAGTTAGAAAGCCAACCAATGAGAACAGACAGCTTAAATCATCTAAGAAGGTATTTATTATCAGTGTATAAAGAATTTTTTCGAGACTTTTTTTGTTTTTTCAAATAATGTATAATGTCTGTGATTGAAGAAATTTGGTTCCCATTATATTAGCAACATATATTGCCACGCAGAAAGATGATACAGGTTTCTTCCCCATGTGGTCCCTATTTTACATAGAGTATATTATATGAATATATTTATCTTTACGGACTCCAAAATCATTAAAACCATTGAGGTTCATAGGATTATTTATATAATACTTACAAATGATTCACATATTATAAATATAATGAAACATCAATTGTCAATGGCACATCTATGTTACGAACCATACAACCACTAGCCAGCACCCAAGGAAGAGCACCAGCAAGAAACGCACCCCAACTAAATTTTATGGTTACATTTGAGTGTTTGTCGTTTTGTAGAGTAGGCAATCTAGGCTGTAACCGTTTTGGCTCATATAATATTCTTGCTATTGGTGAGCTGTGATGCCACCTGTCGAGTTTGTTACAACTTTGCTTTACATGCTAATGAATGAAGAATAAAAAGGGGAAGATTACAAGCAATTTATGTGCCCTCCATCTGCTCTCTCTCTCAAACCCTCTATCATTCTTCCTCCTCTCCCCAGATTCCTCCTCCCTCCTTCCTACTTCTTCCTAGAACCGTATCAATCTAATTACTAATTCGCAAACATCTATGCATAGAGATGAATAGACAGATGTATATACATGTGCAAACAAGCTTGTATTCAGAACATGAAAGGCATTATAAATGTTTGACAACAGAAACGGCACATCATGAAGGCAAAGGATAAGCTCATCACTCTCCTCATTTCTGCCCCCCTTCGGGAAGAACAAACCAAAGCAGCCTTATGATGAATTCAGATTCAAGTAATTTTAAAACTGGACCATGCAAGTGCAAACAAACAAACATTTGTTTTGTAATAAATTACACAACAAGAAGTAAATAATGCAACCTACTTGCAGCCTACATTCAGTATATCGCATGGCAGCAGGAGGATCAGCATCGATCGAACCAAAATTCCCATGCCCCTGGATGAGCGGGCATCTTAAGGAAAAATCCTGCAAAATAGATAACAAATTCGAACAATTTCAAGAAACCAAAAGGAAAAAATGAACAAAATGGAATAGAAGAAATGAAGAAAGAGAATTGAAATTCAATTCAGTGTCCGTGTGTTCTGTCAACTCAAGTATAGAGATCACCCTGGCAAAGTTGCATGTCAAATATGCAGGATCATCTTTTACAAAAATTCGGAGAAAAAAGATGAAAGATAGATAACAAATCTGTACGTAAAAATGATAATCTTCTTAAGTGCAAATACTTTCGATCAGGAAAAAAAAAAATAGCATATCTTTAAACCACCTTTACACCATTTTTCTGTGGGTAGAAGGGAAGAGTACTATAACTCCCAACTCATGCCTTTCAGCCTCTAAAACAAATATAACAATTCAGGAAACCAAAAAGAAGTTACAGAAAAGAGAAAATCTAGTTATAATCTGCAAAGTTAAAATATTCAGAATTCAAACTGCGGTTGTTTTTCAAATTAGGAAATTGATTGACATTTTACAGCATCAAGAAATGTTGAAACCTTTCAGGAATATAGGACATATAAGGTCTCATCATTACCTGAGCCATTCGCACCAATGCATCATACACAGCAGTATCTCCGTGGGGATGAAATTTCCCTAGAACCTGAATGACATATGTCAAACATATTCAGTAACTAGAAAATGAAAATTCCAAAGAGTAAGAGAATTACTGTCACATGCATCTAATTCATGTTTTCTTTTGTAACAGTTGTCAAGAGAGACCAGAAAGACTGCTGACCTCACCAACAACTCTAGCACATTTCTTGAATGGTTTTCTTGAGGAAAGGCCTAATTCATGCATTGCATATCTGCAATTAAAATCATTTTATGGAAAAATTAACAAACGTAGACATGGTCCGAATCAGACACAGATCGAACACTGATTAATCACCATGCAACAGCCTCAGACAACTGCAAATTCCCGTAAATGGAATACAGGAGCATAAATAAGCAACCGATTAAAAAAAAGGCAGCATGAAAAAAGTGGAAATGATATACATAAAAGAAATAACTACATGCAAAGAATGAAACTCCCATTCTTCTTCCCTTTTCCTAAGTTGATCACAACACCAAACTACGCATGCACTACATGAAAAAATATTTGGAAGAACCGATCAGGCCCAGAAATGAAAGTTCTTTCCCCCTCTTTTTCCGCTACACTTCCAAAAGCATAGTACTTAAAAAACTAAACGAAGGAAATTAAAAGCATAACAAAAACAGCATTATTAGAAGAACCCATCACGCCCATTTGACAAGAAAAAAATTCTTCTACCAAATGAAAAAAACACTCTCTGAAAATTCCATTTCCCACATTTTTCAGCATTTAAACCTGATAAAATAAACTAAAACGGAGCCCAGACTGCTACTCACAGGATCCTACGGTGCACAGGCTTCAACCCATCTCTCACATCCGGCAGAGCTCTTCCAACCAAAACCGACAAGGCATACGCCATATAAGCTTCAGTAGCCTCTTTGTGAAGCTCAGCGGGAACCACACGCCCAGCTCCGCCCCCACCAGTGTCTCTCACTAACAAACTCCCATTTGGGCCTTCACCGTCCCTCTCCTCTCCGGCGGACCCGTAGTCTCTCCGGCGAGATTCCAGTGCCTTGAGGTGGGTGCCAGAGGAAGGGACTGTCGACAAGAAACGGAGCTCCGGCAGACCACGAAGGTGCCTGAAAACGGAAATGGAGGGAAGCGGGAGGTGATTGCGGGTGCAGAGGAGAGAGAAAGAACAGCGGAGAGCGGAAGAGATAGCCATGGAAGGTGGATTGGGGATAACGAAAGAGGATCTCATGCCATGGAAATGAAGATTGTGGCTTGTTTGCCTTTAGGGCTTTAGGGGGTTTAGCCGTTTAGCTGTCTGAAGGGAGGGGTTTTGACAGGCTCCCTGGGCGCCAAGTTGATCTTTTGTCTGTAGGTTTGTTTTCATTTTATGTTGAAATGTGTATTTTAAATATTATTAACAACACAATTTCTTTTTATTTATTATCTCTCCCACAAATTAAAGTTGGAGACTTGTAGTCTCTGTCTAAGAGTGACTTCATTAGCTTTTTCACATTAATAAAATCAATTTTTATTTTTGATTAAATCTAATTTATTGTGGAATACTATTTTACGTCAATTTTTTTAATTTTAAGCATTACTTTAAGATAAAATTAACTAGAGTTCTAAATTTTGGTTTACTTGACATGATAAATTCAGTGATTTATTTTAACAAAATAAAACTAAAATTTAAAAACCTAATATACTTTAAATAAAATTACAGAACTAGTGGAAATATTATTCATTTTATTCGTTAAGTATAATCCTTCATATCATACTTTTGAGCTTTAAACAACATTGAATTGTAAAAAATGGTTAAAAGTGTAATTTGAGTTATAAGAATACAAATTGAACGTTAATATTTTAAAACATTTAATTTAAACTTTAATGTTTTCAAAAAGTTCAAAATAAACCATATGAAATAAAGATGGCTGCTATGAAACTTTTTGTTATTTTTTAAAATCTATTAGTTAGCTTCGTTATCATATATATATATATGTCATATGATACAGGAAATTCCACATGACTTTTTTTTAAAATTAAATTTAATATTTTTTCAAAAATAATTCATAATTTTTATCTTAAATCTTATTCTTCAATTAAACTTTTAATTTATGCATTAAAGTAGATTGTCCTAAAATTTGACTTTCCTAAAGAAGCATCAAAGATACTTACTTTACTTTAAAGTTAGGACTGGAATGCTCATTGAAAAATTTAACAAAAAATCGGTAAAGTTACGATTGAAAAAACTAAAAATATAAGTATGAAAGCCTAATAAACTCTTTAATTTTAAAATTTTAAAATTATTTTCTAAATCATAACTCCTTATTTTCTAGAAAACATTATATATATATAAATTATGTGGAATAGATTTAGATTCTTTAGAGATGGTTCTTTAGTAGTCATGATGTGTCCTGCAAGATCTAGGAGGTGCCTACTAGAGCTTTTGTTGTATAAACATAGCAAAGCTGGAAATAGCATGAACGAAGTAACTTCACCCATTACAACTTCATTCCTCTTTCAAGGATCGAAAGGGCGTTTTAAAAAACAATAACATGATGATAAAGAAATGTTAAAATATCCTATGAGTCCTCTTGAGCTTTTATTATCAAAAAAATGAATAAATAGGTACGATGACATTAAGGATGAAATTAAGACGGAGATTATGGTGGGTGGGATACATACTTCAAGTTCAAAGGGTATGACAACTCCTTTGCCTTGGGAGATTTTGCAACCATTGATAAGGATTTTGCGACATTGTTTACTGGGGTAACATACTATAAATTCTTTTTTATAATTTCCCTAATTTAAATTTACAAGAAAATTGGAATTACAGTCCTTACTTATTTTTATAATGGAATTTATTCTTTTGACTTGAATACACGTTTATTTTCACTTGCGTGTATTATTGAGCGATTCAGAGAGATACAGACAGGAACGTTAAATAACTAAAAAACAGCAATAAGTTGAATTTCAAATACACAACGCTTTAGTCAAATCCAAAGATTCATTTCCAGTCTGTTATCATTACATACAAAATTAGAGAATAATTAGACACCTCACACAAGGCATGATCATCTCTCAAAGATAATTTAAAAAATTGAATGAGGGACTAGTATGCCCTTAGTTTGTAGTATGCCCTTAGTTTGTAGTCACGACTCATCATACACATGATCGAGCAATTTCGATGTTTTAACTGAAATTCTGACGGTTCTACTTTGGCCAGGACTTTTTTTTAGTTGGTCTATTATGATCAAGTCCTACATAAGCTATTTTATTTTTGGAGGGGTGGCAAGTTATAGAAGTCATCGTATCAATAAGATCTTCAAGTTTTTGCACTATAGTTTTATACTATTGATCCAAGAAAGTAAACACAATTATCCTTTGACCCACTAACTATGTATTTACCATTTGTCACCAAGAACTTGGTTTAAAAATGTATTACAAGTTGAACATTTGCAATATAATACTTAACATAACCTAATATTTTGAAGCGTTCAAATTAAACTGTAACGTTTTTAAAACATTCAAAATAAATTGAGATTAACTTTTCGTCACTTGGCATAATTTTTTATTTTTATCCAAAAATGGGCCCACCATCAAGTAGCTAAGTGGAACCCAATGGCAATGCAATCCACTTTTTTCTATTTAAAAAATTAGGAATGAAGCCTGCTTGTTGTAATTTAAAAATATAAATTACATTAATTTTTTGTTATTCTACATTTGGGTTCATTAAAATAATTTAATACTTAATTAGCAATTAGTTAATGTTAATCCTAATTAAGATAATTAACAAATAATAACTTAAAATATGAAATTAGGGATTTGTTTGAATCCATAATCCATAATTTCTTTGTTTCTCTCTCTCTCTCACTTCTGAATCATAGCAGTAGTCTCTAGATCCCTAATCATTTGTCTCTTCCTCGATTTTTTCAATTGCAGCAACAATATTTGAATTCATAATCATTCGTCCCTCTCTTATAACTTGTGCCTCCATGTCTTGTACTCCCACATACCCACCATAACTAAATGTTTAGGGAACATCAGGAGAAAAAACATCATGGTAGGTCCTTATTTCTTTTTTCTGGTTGTGATTATTTTTAGTTTTGTTTTTCTTTGATGTGGTCCTTATTTCTTATACATATAAATGTTATAATGTTTTGTTTGGTTGCTTAGCTCTTTTTGATTTTAATTTGAAATAATAGAACTACATTTTTATACTTTTAACAAGGAACAATTCGACTTTATTCTTTGTTTTATTTGAATTTAAAAAGTGAACAGTAA
Organism: Erythroxylum echinodendron; assembly: GCA_027575705.1. Taxonomy (NCBI): domain Eukaryota; kingdom Viridiplantae; phylum Streptophyta; class Magnoliopsida; order Malpighiales; family Erythroxylaceae; genus Erythroxylum; species Erythroxylum echinodendron. Next base: position 23,125,035 of record JANZXR010000004.1, read on the forward strand.
TCACTAAACTTGATACTTTGTTGGATTAATAACTAAAGCTCATCTTGTATGGAAGACCTATGTATACAAAAGTAGACTATTTTGTATATGACTTGAAATTTCACAGATCCCATCTAATTTCATAGTAAATCACTTATCAATATAGAAACTTCCAAATTTAGGGATGCAGTGGAAGGAAAAGACAAAGAACCTATGGCTTCATCAATTACATAAACTTATTTTTATATCCAATCTTCAAAGGAAAAAGTTGTTTTTTTCTACAATCTCATTGATAACTATAATTTGCACTTATAATGGTGCTCCCTTTGGTTGCTTAAGAAATTTTGAATAATAATAGGATAGTAAACAAAACAAAAGGCTATTAAAAATATCTTTGCTCTCTAGAAATTTTGATATCTAAACCTTATCGACAAGTATCCAATTTTTTTGCTTATGTGTCGATTTCCACTTTATTTATTGCTCTAAGTGAAGAAGTTTCCCTTTAAGTTTATAACTTCAATATGATTTTCATAATCCATGAAGTCTTCCATTAAGTTCTTTAAGAAAAATGTTCCCTTCAACTTCTAAATAATTGAGTTTGTTATTGTAATCCCTAAGGATTAACTAAGGAGAATTGGTAGAAGAGATGACAGTCTTTAGATTTTTCATAAATCATTTTTTTAGAAAGCACGGTTAGAGTCATAGACATAAGTCACCAAGAACTTAACCATTTTTGGAATATAGTAGTTAAAACATGGATGAATTGATCTAAAGACTCTAATTGAGAAACTTCAATCCTATTTGAGTCGTAAGTTATGACTATATGACCATTATAATGGAAATGATGGTTAGTAATAATATTCCGATAATTCTCCAAAATTTGTAAGTTCTTGTACTAATCAACCTTAAGTTTTATTTCTACAAGGCCTATTAATAGAGGATTTATTTATAAAAGATAATCCCTTAGTGCCTATTGATTCTTAAGGCAATTAATATCCCTATCATTACAAGATAGGATGGGTATTAGGAAACAATAACGCTCCTTGAGCTTTAGCTTTGTTCTTTCTTTCAATTCTTCTCCTATTGTATATTTTAAAATCCTCTAAAATAAAAGAGCTAATCATTTGTTCCTTTTGAGCTTGTCCATGGAGTCATGAAGAGTAGGAGATGAATGAAATTTTAAGGATTTTAGGGATGATTCATTTAACTTATCTGCAATAATTATAATTGGGTTCTAAAGAGTGATAACAATAGGCTCCTGAATGTTAATCATATAGGGGGCACATTCAACATAACTTTTCTTAACTTCCTCACGATCTCTGGCATCTAGTTAAGGATAAGAGCTTGGTTAATTAGGTCATTCATAAACTGAGATGATATTCTAAAATACACGCTAATTTATGAACCATTAGCTCATTACAATCACTTTTATGGAAGATCTTGCCTGTGGGCCTTTATAGTTTCCCTTGTTTAGCTAAAGTAGGTCTCCATTAGTATGAGACCTTAGCTAAGTCTTCACAAAGAGAGTCATTGGTACCAAGTCTTAGTAGAGGGATAACTCTTGGCAAATCATGTTTCATGTCAACTACACAAAGTCTAATACAACCTACTTTTTTTTAGAAGCAGTTGATTCATTCATACATATTACCCTCTAATATAGATTGATAAATGGCTTAACCCTTTTGTGGACCAATAATCTAAAGAATATTGTGAATAGTGATCAATAAGGTAACCTATTTCTATTTCAAAATATCCAAAAGAATACTACGTTAGCATGGCTAAAGGAAACTAGGCATATTATTAAACACCAAGGAACTGCATCAATTTTCTTTTGAGCATTAATGGTTGAGTTGAAAATGATCGAGAGTAGGTTGTGTTCATTTAAAAGAACCTTCTTTAGTCCTATTGGCTTCTATTGATAAAATGCTTAAGAGTTGATTAGAGGGAAAGTAGGATGTTTACCCATAAAAAAAACCTAAAAGGAATTAAAGACTACTTATCCTTAGGACCTTGAATGATGGAGCAATAATGGAACATCCCTTTGAGTTAGTAGGAGGGAGTGAAGCTTACATAAGACGATCCTCCAACAACTTATTTCTAATTGAGCTTGGGGTTTATGCCAGGGGAAAGGCTTGGATGATTTGGTAAATAAGGCACGGAGGGACACTCAAATTGGGAGAAAGGAGTTGTAACATGCTTAGGTAATGGATTAGATGGAGGATAGTGAACTTCTGAGCTATTAAGATAAGTAGTAAAGATTAGAATGATGGTAGTAGGAGGAGATAGGGAGGAGTTGTTAGAGAGGAGAAGGAATCAATTTTATAGAGGGAATGCTTGGTAGGGGGAAGGTAAAGAAAAGCTTGGTGTAAGGGGAATGATATAAGTTATAAAAGGAAAAAGGAAATTGAGTTGGTGGAAAAGTTTTAAAAAGGTTCTAAAATGGTAGAGGAAAGTTAGTAGGAAATGAAGACTAATAACTTAGTTGGAGAAACTCTATTGAGTTATAGAGAACCTTGAAGGATTCGGGCAAACATAGTAGATACAAAGTGCCTAAAGTAAGAGAGAAAAGAGAGAAAAATTGGAGAGGAAAAAAAGGGGAGTAAAAAAGAAGACTTGAGATAAAGTAAAACACTAAAGCAGTTTGGAGGCAAGAAAAAACTTATAAAAACAAATAAGGAAAATTTTCAAGCTTAGAAGGAAAGAAAGGAAGGATTACAAACAAGGGCGAAAGAGACATCATGTCGAACAAGCAAAGGGAAGCCTGGAAAACAGGAGATATAGAAGTACTTCTCTGTCAACTGTGATAACATAATCAAATTATGAAATCTAAGAAATAATATGATTTACCACTAACTAACATTATTTAATTATTTAATATAGTTACTACTAATTATTATGAATATTAAATTTTAATTATTTAAAGTTGTATAGTTAATTTAAAATTTTAAAAATATTTTCAAGTTTGATAATTATTTATTAAATATACTTTAATTGTCAAATATCTTAAAATACATAAATTTTAAAAATATTACTATGAAATAATATTTTTAAATATTGAGTATTTAATTATAAATAATGAATTCAATTTTAATAATTAAATCAATTTAATTTAAATTATTATAACATTATTTCATTAATATTTTTCTTTTTCTTTTTTAAAATTAAGTAAAGATTAAAAACTATTTAATCAAAAATTAAAAAAAATTAATATAAAAATTCTATAAATCTTATTGATTTATAAGGGATAATATACTTGGAGGATCTATAAGGGATAATATATCCATTGTTCAAAAGCTTCTCAAACATTATTTTAGGAAGTGAGGTCATAAGAAATGTGCCATGAAAATTGATTCTTAAAGAGCATATGATATAGTTGAATGGTCCTTTCTAATTAATGTCTTGCATGCCTATGGTTTCTATTCCCTTTCATAACATAGATATAATAATATGTAAGCACTGTATCTTTCGTTATCCTAGTTAATGGTGAGCCATCAAAACTTATTGATGGTACTAAAGGACTCAGGTAAGGGGATCCACTCTCAACTTATTTATTTTCATTTGTAATGGAAGTTCTCAATAGGCTACTAGCCAAGGTGGCTAAGAGAAATCTAAGTTTTAAGTTCTATGGGAAATGCAAGAAGTTAAAGATCATAAGCTTAAATTTTGTTGATGATTTGTTTCCTCTTTTCAAGTTAGGTAGTAACTCAATTTCATCTCCTAGCATTGCCCTTAAGATGTTTAACAGAATCTCTAGTTTATCTATCAATAGTTACAAGAGTGCTTTGTTTATTTCCAAAAGTGTAGACAATATAAGATCATTGCTATTGTGCATTACTAGTTTTAGAGTGCAGCAACTGCCTATCCAATATCTAGGCATCCCTATCTCCACGGCTAATCCTACTTGGTAGATTATAAACTTATGATTGATAAGATCCTCAACAAAATCAATAGTTGGAGCCACAAGGAACTATTTATTCCAGGAATAACTCAATTAATTAAATCATTCCGATCTTCTATAGTTATACATTAAAGTTCCCATGTAGTGTTCTCTAGATTCATCATCAAGGAAATAAACAGAATCCTACAAAATTTCCTATGGTCTGAGCACAAGCTACAATCTAAAAGGAGTAGAGTGAAGTGTTCTAAGAGTTGTCAACCAAAAAAATTAGGTGGCTTAAGCATTATGGCTTATGAACTAATGAATTATGCTCAAATCACTAAAAAGGCCTGAAGGTTGATTCAAGGTGAACAGTCTCTATGGATTAGGTGGGTGAATGCATATTACATCAAAGGAAAGTCCTTATGGAATTCAAAATCCTTGGAAATGCCTTAGCCTTTATGAAATTTATTAGAAAAACTAAAGACAATATAAGACAACATTGTGAATATCAAGTTGGTTGGTTTGACCCATGGTACTCTCTATCACATTCCTGAGCTAGAGGAGTTCAAAGGATAATCAGACATAATGCCCCTTTATAGAATCTACAACCACCCATATATATGGCAACCAATTTCCTGTACATATATTCTTGACATACATTTCTATTCAATGCTATTCATATACACATTACAAAATTTCACATCGCTTAACATTATCATTTAAAAGTAGTATTACATCTTTATATTTATATGATACAATTTCCTTTACTCTTTTACATATATAATCATCTTAAAATAAAACACATTCTAAAGGTACTTTTACTCTTAGCTATTGGCCTTGGTCCCTACAGATGTTCCTTATACCTCACTCCTATAACCTGGACCTACACGGATTAACACCCATGCTAAGCTTGAAAGCTTAGTGGGGAAACACTTTGTTTGGATTCCCACTTACAGCACTCATCCGCCAAGCATACACATTTAGAAATATCACAACTTATATATCATAAATTCACATTCATGGACCAAACATTGATATTCAACACTCATTAATACAAATTATTAATATTAATGCAAATGCTCATCAATATCAATTGTTTATGTTGTTATGATGTATTTCTTATTTAAAACCATTTACTCTGTTATGTTGTATTTCTTATTTTAAACTATTTACTCTACTTGTTGTTTTCGGCATGTATATTCCCGTGGGTGTGGATAATAGGAGCTGTGGATATCCGAAGATATTAAAACTGTGGATACTCGAAAGTATCAAACTATGGATACCCGAAGGCATCAAACTGTGGAGACACTATAGTCTTAAAATTAAGATATCATTGGTGCCAAACTGTAGAAACTGCCCTATAACCCTATAGGCATGCCTATCTGACTACCAACAAGACAATAACGTAGGCACTGTAATATTTCCTTTAACCAATTGCCAATTTCACAATTCATATATTGACAAATCATATGATATACATTTCAAGTCATAAAATCTGTATTTGCATTCATACATGCTAGTCATAACTTACCACCATTAAAAGGGTATCAAAATCACACTTGTATAATCGTACTATATATATATGAATGATGAATATGCATACAAATCATTTATGTACATGCAAATATTTTTTAGTATACATTATGCTCAATCTAAATTACAATGTTCAATCACCCAATGCACATAAGGTAAGTCATATTTCATTTATTTCTAGGGGTTTGAAAAGTTTCATACACATTCAAAAAGGTTCGGATATGATTCAGTAAAAATCAGAAATGAAAACAAACTTAAAATAATGCTTTCCTTCCTATTATATCCCCTACCCAGAATTCATTCCTCCAGTTGTTTCAAAATTTTCATATAGAAAAAATTTGAATTATTGAGGTCTTATGGAAATTTGTTCCCCTATGTTTTTAGTTTCCAAAGCATTAAAAATCAACCTATTTGGACATCTAAATCATGAGATATAGACCAAACATTACCAAAACAAGGGCAGCACCAGGGTCACCATTTTCAATCTCAACTTCTAATGTCATAAAGCCAAAATTAAGTCAAAGCCTCTTCGAGAGATTTCTAGTTCTATGTCTTAATTTTCATATTCAAATGAAATAACCCAATTTAGAGATCTTTAGGCTGAGTTATGACCCAAACAATATGATTGGTTTAACAAACCCTAAAAAAAATTCCATTACACAATACTCTCTTGTCATATTCAGTTAATTCCATGCAAGGTAATAGCAAAATAATACCAAAACATCATCCTAAAAACCATTCCACATCTAAATGAATCTTTTTACACATTAAAAGATACACAAATACAGAAATTAACTAAGTGAAGTCCCAAACCTTAAAATTGGCAAAGTAGTTCTTCTAATGCCTTTCCTTCCCTTCCTCTTTGGCTTTGCTTGACTCACCAACTAGAAACATCACAAATACACATCTCAATCCCAATTCTAACCTTGTAATTTCAGTTCTTTATAAGCAAAGCAAGAAAAGGCAAAGGTGAAGAGAAAATCTCTAACTTTTACCTTTATTTCCACCTAAGATTGGCTTGATTTCTTATATGAAAAATGATGGCATGAAGAATGTGAAATGAAAAGGAGAAAAATCTAAAGTTAAAACTCTTAAAGTGTCATCCATCTCCCCTCTCTATATACCTATTTATGCTATTTCAAGACTCAAAAACATGCTTAATTCCTATTGGCCACACATGTTTTATTATTATTGGTCACATATGCCTTAATCCAATTAGTCCATATGTTAACTTTAGAAAAATTGCATATTGGTCCTTCTTCTTCCTTTAATTCCCACATTGGCCTATAATATTATCAGTTAATTTCATTCCAATGTGTATTAATTTTCTAATGGCATAAATTTCATACAGTTTGGTTAATTATTCAGGGAGTTATACCCAAAATACTACAGACTATATGAAAACACTGACAACAACCAAAACTTAACTTCAAGCCAGAATTCAAAAATCTTAGAGGTAGAATAAAATTTCAGTTCCTTCATAAAAGTTATATATTTATGTTTCCAGTTTAATCTCCAATTTGAATTATCCAATTTGGAGGTCTACACGTCAAGATTTGGCCAAATTACAGAAGTCTATACAGTGGAACCTATCCATCCAACGAGTTACATATCCTAAATCAACTAACTTCGGTCTTATCAAGAAAAAGTAATGCAAAAATACATCTAATTTAACCGACAACATCCCATTTGCTTATGAAATACTTATTTTATCAATTCCCTTCATATCACGCTCATAAGTCTAAGAAAACATATCAAAAATTCTCGTCCATATTTCGTATCTAAGTATGTATGTCTATGCAGAAATGAACAAACTACCCATTTACCTATATCTTTTACGTTAAGTACCATTCTGTCTCTTACTATCCTTAGATGTACTTAATTCAGTATGTTCCTTGTTAATACATCCTAGACATGCTATAATACATCTAGGGTATATGTTGGGGCTTTACATATATCTTATGATCTAAGTATTTTAAAACAAGGTTTTGGCTGTGACTCATCATAAAATGCAATTTAATTTCTATCTAAATACACGTTGGAAGGATATGCAGACACAGTAATATGGAAGCTGGGGGTCTTTGGATGTTTCTTAAAATTTGCAACTAGGCTAATATATTCTTTGGAACAACCTTAAGTCAATTGGCACCAAGTTGTATATAGTAATAACTACTGTCCTAAAAATTTGTGTAAACTATGAAAAGCTTTTAAGCTAAAATTAACCACACTAGATAAGGAAGGTGAATTTCTCCACATCCCTAACTAGTGTATCCTACGTAAGAATAATGGAAAAGTTCATGATCTTCTTTTTTTCCTATGCCCCCAGTCTATCAAAATCTGAAGATTTGCAATGCTTTTGTGTTGTATACAAAATCCTCCTACATCTTAGTCAACAATAACATAATGGAGTACATAACTCATCCATATTTGAAAAGGAGATAGATGGATAAGTTATATTGCATTACGTTACCTTCTTGCTAGCATCTAGTCAGAGAGAAACAACAAAATCCTTAATTTCCTTTTGCAAACTATACTGGAGACTATATTAAACACTATGGAAAAAATCATATTGGACATTATCCTTTACAAAGAAAAACACAAGGTTTGTGGAAAAGCACTCAATAATTGGAATATCATTTAATACACACATCTAATATGTAACTTAGTCAAAACTGGGAACTTCCTCTGAATATCTAGGGCAATCCACACGATTTCTTGCTTGCATGAAGATGACATAGCTATCAAATGAAAATTGCCATAAGATTATTAGGAGTTGTAACAACCAAAAGAATTCTAGAGGATACAACTATGTATCATCAGCAAAGTGCCAACTTTTTTGTGGAGTAAGGCTTGGAACCAGTGGAGAAAACAACGCCAATAGGTCTTTCATGCATGAGGAACACTTGGTTCTGAATATTGTACACTAATTATTTTGTTTGATTTGTTAGAAAAACTTGCTCAAAGAGAAACTTAGTTTTCGTATGCACATTGATTTAGTGCTTATTTGAAAACTAGCAAATGATGCACACTCATTATTAATTCAATGAAATTAATTATTTTATTTTTTCAAAAAATCTCCAATTAAATATAGTTAGCTATAATTAAAAATAATTAGAAATATTTATTGCTAACTAGAATTTAATTTTAAAATAATTAAAATAAGTAGAAAATAAAAATGTTATTAGGCCTAACATAACAAAAATTTGACAATAATTGGACATGATAAAATGCAATCGAACCTAAAGTGATGAAATTTATGAAAAATATGATAAAATTGTGATTAAATATAAATTAAAATAAGTTGAATATTGCAATCAAATGCATTTAAAGCTAAATGGATGCATTTTAACCTAATCTGATACTTTCTAATTATAGAGGAAACTTTATTGTTAAGGAAGTTTTTTAGTTAAGGAAGCTCACATTGGTGACTTATATTCTCTAACTTTAGAAAACTTATGTAGTTCCTTTCTAGTTGTAATAATAATCATTCTTGATGTACTGTAGCTTACCCTATACTCATTAGCTTGTTTATCGCTATTCACTTGGTCCTTCACTTAGTTCTAGGGAATTAAACATTGCTTGTATTGTTTTTCTTTTGAAAATATATTATTTAATTTTTAAGGAAAAAGTTATATTTGATGTAGTATAAATTTAAAAAATTGAATGAGACTATATGTTAGGATAAATTAAACATATGATTAGTTAGAGATTATATGATAACAAAACTTTCGAGATAAAATTAAACGTAAAAATAATGGATAAATTAGCTAAAAATTAGACAAAATTTAAGTATTGACAATCATGGTTTTTGATAAATTCCCCTATTTTGAATTTAAAACTACCTTCTTTATTATCATATTAACCTATTAATTTATAAACATTATATTAGACCTAGAAAACAAATAGTTATAGGTGAGTGCCCCAATTATTGGTTAACATATAGACTATCATTTCTTCAGGCATTGTTGACCCAAAGTTTAAGAGTTAAAATTTGGTTCTTAAGGTTCACAATCTACCCTATATGTTTCCTTTCTTGATCCTTTAGGTTTATAATTTATTCATTAAAATTGTCATCCTACTTTGCAAATCTGTATTCATTTTAATTTTAAAATCTTCATTCTTTTGGTTTTGATATATGTTTACAAGACAATAACACTTTAGTGAAAATATATGGGATTTAGACATCATCTAATAATCAAATTGACTCAAACTCAAATGTTACTAAAAGTCATTCCTTCTTTCAAGATCATTATTTTTTCCTCTACAAATAACCCCTCAGTTTGTAATTAATGTGATTTTACTACCTCAAAGCCAACACTAAGTGTTATTCTAATTTAATTTTTATAGTTATAAATTATGTTGGTTACTAAGGGCGTATAAGAGGAACGTAAATTAAGTATTTGTACTTTTAAACCCTTTTTCCACTTAAAAAAGTAATTTGAAAACTTATCTAATTGATATAGCATAGATTTAGGGTGTTGTTAAACTAGAGATAATGAATTTAATTACATAAAGGATTCTAAATCTCTTTGAGCCAATAAGTTTATAACCTATATATTCAGTTAATATACTAACTGAATATAATTAATTTAATTAAATTATATTACAAAGGAGTGAACAAGTTTATGACAATGTGGCTTGGTAACAATAATAAAAGCAATGGTAATCACATAAATGTAATAAGTAAGGATAATAGAAAAGAGAGGTTGTAAATTGATGTTATAGTAGTTTGAAAGACAAACCTTACCTACTTCTAATTGTTAAGACTAACTGAGGATTATATTGTCTTCTTTTCTTAACTAGGTGAGAAAGAACCTTCATATAATGCTCTTCTTTTTTCTCAGACACAAAGGAACCCTTTTTTCAATCTTCCTTAAGGTTAAAGAGGAATTGCTAGATTTAAATACATAACTAAACTATAATCAACCATAATTGAAGATTATAACATGAATCAACCTTGTTTACTCACTATAGTGCTCTATGACTCAAGTTCAAGTCATAAAAAACACAAATGCTATTAATGCTTTAAATTATCTCAATTATGATATTGTTATAAGTGTCCAACAACTAAAACCTCATGTATTTATGATCGAAAACTATTTAAATATTTATTAAAGACATGCACTTATTATTAGTACAATTTTTTTTGGCACAATAGGCTAGTAGAAATTCCTTCTGTTAGGTATTGACTAGCTAAGACCTTAGTCTAATTGGAAGTCCTTATTTTTATCTAAAACTTTTCTAAAGATAGATTAGCTGGTAATGCTTTAGCTAACTGATGGTTCAGTTGTTCTCATATCAACTAGATGAACATTTAACCATTGTAAAATCACCCACTATGTTGAAAAAATATTATCCTTCATTTGTTTAGCCTATCTAAACCCTTTGGCTTGCTAAACTCCTGGGGAAAAAGGTTTCAAACCATTTTTAGTCAACAAATTTTTAAAGGATCAAAGGTTTCTATTTTGGTAAAACTTAACTCATTCTGACGTTCTTTAAAATTTGTTTTAAGTATTAAGAGTTTTTTCATTAAAATCAAAACCTTATTTCCCTTTTAAAATATATGCATTAGGATTGAACATATTATGTTTATGAATGTGGAGCCTCGAAAGCAACAAAATGACCAAATTAAGGGTACAAGAAAGATTGTATTAATTTTTATATATTGCAAGGTCTCCAATCTTCCTTGATCTTAACCTAATCGACTTGATTTTTATGTCAATTTATTAAAACTTATGAATTTTTCTTCATTCCCTCCTTTTTGCTTTACTCAATAATGCTTTACTTTAATCCATGGTATATCTTTTGACTTAGTTGATCCTTATACTTAAATAATTTGATTTTGCTTTCTTTTAATCACCAAAAATAAAACATTAGTATCAATCATATTTTTTATCATTAAAATATATATTAAACCTCCCATAGTTCAACAATCTCTCTTTTTTTTAGCAACAAGATAAAATATGATACTGAAAAATGAATAAAATGATTACTTAAACTTAACTCTTCTTATGGTAAAGATTACTTAAACTTAACTCTTCTTATGTTAAAGTAATATAAACATTTAACTCCCCCTTAGTCCATACATCATTTAATTTAAACCTCTTTCAAAGATTGCAAGCAAAATTTAGCAAAGTGAAATATAAATGTGATAAAGTAATGAATTGTATACAATTTTATGTAATACCACATTATAATCCCTAATAAGGATTGGAATACAACTACCATTGACTAAACAATTCCTCTGGGAAATGTACAAATAACTCTTGTAAGGAGTTATTTAGAGCTAGAGGTGTTAGAGCTAAGTGGCACCAAATAATATGGAACAAAGCTCCTATGCCAAAGGCTTTGTTCCTATTGTGGTTATGATGAAGAATGAACTAACCATCAAAGACAAACTACACTTTCTAAATATCAAGGAAACCTACATCTTATGTAATTACAAAAGAGAAATAGTTGGCCACCTATTGTTTGACTGTAGCAATATAAGATGGATATGGGATAATAGACTAGAAAGCATCAAGATACAAAGAATGATATATGATTTTCATGCAATCATTAGTTGAATTACAGAAGATATGACTCCCTGGAATGAAGCAAAGATGGTTATCATTGTTCATTTAAGCTTATCCATGTAAAAATTTTGGACGGAGTGAAATTGTAGATACTTTTAATCACAAGAAAAAAAAAAGAAGAAGCTTACTTAGGGAGATTAAACAATGGTTTAAGGAGTAGAACGTCTATAATAGTATAAGTAGCCATAATATGTAAGCTTCCTGATAGCAGTGGTACTTAAATAAAACTAATTATCCAATATACATATTGCTAAGAAAAAAGGACAAATAATTTGCCATGAGTGTTTTTGTATAAAATAATATTTGCATCTTCATTTTGTAAAGTTTAATATAATTTAACTTTTCAAAAAAAAGAATTCATAGATAAAAGATAAAATATTAATCAGAATCTTATAAAGCAATATGTATCCAACATCCTATAAATATATGTACCCTAAAATAAATACTAAAAGAAAACATTAACAACCATCTTTCTTTCCCTTGTTGGTAACATAAAAAAGGCCAAAAGGAGCTATATACTAAATAAAATATAAAGGAGGAAAAAATCCTGCTCTTATGTAGTTAAAAATCTCATCAAAGTAATCATCATTTTGATCTAAATGATCTTAAAATATATTTAGCTCAGTATAAAGGAGTATCAGATCACCACACATACTTCTCAGCTTACCATGCATGATCCTTTTAGGTTTTAGTAATTTCTACTAACTGAGAAACAGTTAATACACATGGAGATAAAAGAGGTCTATTTTAGGGACATATTTTATAATTGGTGCTCTCATTATTGAACTGAAGTTCCTCAGTATAACTTTATATACATGTTGCATCCTTGTGAACTGGTGCTTAGACCCCACCGTTGTGCTTATTTATAAATTGTTGTCTAGGTTGATTACTATGACCATTAACCACTTCAAATCCTATAAGCTTAAGAGATGAAGGATAAAATAAGGAGCCAAAGTGGAATTCATAATTAGTAGAACAAATATGGAAATGTTCAAAGATGCATAAAATAAGATTCATATTAGGCATGTTCTAATTCTTTTTCTTGATCGACTGAAATGAAAAATGTTGTATAAAATGAAGTTTCCTAAGTTAATTTTCCCACAATCATAACGTTGATAAGGACTAGAGTTCATCAAACCCTACGTCAATATTGTGGTCAAAAAAAGATATGAAGTTGAATTTGATAAATTGTTTATGGAATTTGGACACAATTGAGAAGTTTCTAAAATCCTCAGGCTTTAGGATAAGGTAATTAGTATGAGGCAACTGAAGGATGATTCTAGCTTTTTTGGAGAAGGAATATTATATATATTTAGAAAAATCTTTGTAAAATAATTATAATAAGTGAAATTGTTAAGAGTATTAATGCTTAAAGTATCATTGAGATTTTTGGGAGTACGTAAAATCTTAATATCATGAAATCAAAAATAGACACTCTCAATGTATCTCATCTTGCCTCTCAAATTATAATATACTAAACAGATATTAGTAGGGATAATCCTAGCTGTTATACATAAAAGGGACTCCCAACCTTTATTAAGGAAAATGAAACAATTTAAACAAACTAAAATGATATATGGATCAATAATCAAAAATAAAATTAAAGGGTTATTGATTGATAATCCAAAAACTTAAGTGACTCCTTGATATGTTAAGTGTGTTTTTTATTTGGAGGCAGAGGAGGTGAAGGAGGAGGAGAATGGGACCTCATCCTATAAGGCTGTAAAATCTTAACTAATCTCTCATATATAAGGATCTTAGACCTAGGCTTTCCTAAAAATCTCAATTCAAAATTAATATTGTCTTTAATTCTAACCATGATAATTGAATAAAAGGATAAGAATACTAAAGGCTTTAAGAGCAAGAGTAATGATTAGATTAGTGGTCAAAGTTCAACTTGCAAAAGAAACACTTCTAATTATTTTTTCAAACACCATCTCCGTTGACTATCTCCAGCTATCTATTACTCTTAAGATAAGAAAAATATGTAAAATTTCAATTTATGCAAAGAGTTAAAAAATTTATTCAAAAAGTTCATGAACTTTGTAGTTTTGACTAGAAGGATGATTAAATTAATCCAAAATTATTCAAAATTAAGTAAGCTTAATTATAAGTTCTATGATATGTCAGAGAAGTGCTTTAAAGGCAATGACCTTTAGCACTTATGGTACAAATCTTTTTAATTAATAAAAAGGCTTTTTCGTTAATTAATGTTCATGTTCTTTATGAATTGATAATGATCTTAAATCGAATTAATGAAGTCCTTGATAAATTACATAGCATAAAGGAAATCATGATAAGATCATGATAATGAGATTCCTGTCATCTGTAATTATATTAGTATCTAAATTATCCATAGTCATAGGATTAATGAGACGAGACATTATTAATCTAAACAGACTAGCACATGTTATAACTTGATTAGATCAAGTAGTGGATCTCATAAGCTGTAAGCAGAAGTTGTTTAGAGTTAACATGCCAATGCTTGCTAAGAGTAGTAAGTACATTGGATGACCTGCCATGAGACAATCATATGGATAACCTATTCTAGTGTCAATGATAGTCTCATTATAGTAATGGTGCAAATATCCTTAGACTTTAGGTGCTCAAGGATATCTTAGATACTAATCTTGTACTTTAACTCCATTCCTCGTTGCCTTTTAGAGATTGCTCATAAGTTGGTGATTGGGTATAACTTGAGGTATTCGAAGGTAACTAAGTAGCCAATAAAGGATTCACCACTCCTGATAGAAGGAGATGATACCCACGACCAGAGTGGAAATGTCATGAAGATAATCTTCAGTGACATATTTAATTGAGTAATAAGCCTCGGGGATAAGAACTAACATCATTTGGGCTAGATGTGACTTAGTCAGTCTAGTGGGAGTTGATACTTTAACCATACTTTGAAACAAGTGGGGAATAGATGATGAAAGGATGAATTGCACTGGAACATTGTCTATGAAGGGGTAGTCAAACCATTAACTTTCCAGTCAATTGGAGGTCATGATGTATGCTAGATACCACTCATGACTTGCCTGAATTAAGTGTTAATTCAAGTGGCCAACATAACCGGAAACCTAATGGGTCACACGCATTAAAAATAGAAGAATGAGTAAAATGATTTTAGATGGGGATCTAAGATATAAGAGATGCATGACTAAGCTACACAAGTGTGGTAGTTTAGAGTCATTTGATTGTGAATCATATGACACATGTAAATCTTTCTAGATAAGATGACAAAATTATCTTTTAATAAGCAAGATGACAAAATTACCCTTTAATAAGTAAGATGACCAAATTACCCTTTAAAGAAGGGGTGGAAGTTTCATATTAAATTAAGTAGGATTAAAAGCCACTTAATTACTACTAACTCTTCATTGATGTTGGGGGTTAGAGGAAGGTCAAATGGTGTAAGAAACATCAATTTTCGTGTAAGTGTTGTGTGAAAACAAGAGATTTTTTTGGATGAAGTGTTCATCATCTTCTCTCACTCTCTACAGCACTCTCTCAAAGAATACATCACAAAGCTAGCACTTTGTGTGTGTTCTAACCTTTCTTCCTAAGAGGTTTCAAGCTTTACTCTTCGTATGGATATTGTTAAAGACGTTCTCCTTTGGTCATTGTGGTTTACGACAACCCAAAGAGGTGAAGACAATAAAGAACAAAGGAGAAAAGTTCATGTTTAGTTAAAGTTACATCTAATGACATTTGAAAGTTCTTGGTTTTTTAGGTTTTGTTTCATATTTTCTCTACTGTTTGCTTTTTGGATGCATGTGATGCGAAATCAAAACCCAACTATGGTATCAGAGCCATATTGTGCGTATTAGATATAGTTTCTATTACATGTGTAATAGGATTGCATGGTTGTAACAATTGAGGTTCTGTTATTAGAAAACTCGAAATTAAATTATGAAAATTTTTCACGATTTTCTTTCATTGATATGCTCATGAGACATTTTTAGATGGTTTTCATGATTGAAAATTGATTTTAATGTGATTAATGTAACATCCCGTTTCCATATAAAGGGCTGAATTATAGAAACGGGTACACGAGAGATCAATCAAAGAAATTAAGAAAACACATCTCATGCTCATGCATTTGTGAACAGTAATTTTTGCACATGAAAAATATCTGTACATGCATTCATGAC
>JANZXR010000004.1:23166508-23177149 GCA_027575705.1 Erythroxylum echinodendron
CTTCTTCTGTTTTTACTTCCATTCACGCTACCACTCTGCCAAGAAGACAAGTCCACCATGCCTTTCCCAAAAGTCCAATTTACCCTTGGTACTTAATCTACATACCGAAAATACCCTCAATTTCCTATCATGCATTTATTCCATAAGCTATTATGCTTAAGTTAATGAAAAAAAATTTTCAGGGTGCCGACATAATTTCTAATAAGACCCTTGAATGCACTTGATGTTGAAAGGACCTTTTTAAGCTACAGCCTAATAAAGCTCCTAGACATGATGGTTTTAATGCATTTCTTCCCAAAAAATATGGAACTTGATTAGCGATTCGACGATAGATGCGGTATTGGAGTTCTTCAATTATGGGAAACTACTAAAGGAGCTCAATAAAACCTTTGTAATTCTTATTCCTACGGTCCATTCCTTAATTGTTTGAAACATTTTAGTCCAATTTCATAGTACAACACCAAACTTCAATCAAATACGCTTAAGAGTATCTTAATGCACTATATTGATTCTTCATAAGGAAAAGTGATAATATCCTTTTTGATCAAGAATTCTTTATTAATTATAATAGGAAGAATTTAGGGAAAGATTGTGCCTTGAAAATACTTTCCTAAGGCCTTTGAAACAATTGAATGGAGCTTAATTCTAAACATACTTGGAGCTATTGGTTTTCCAAATACCTTTATGAAATGGATTATAATAGTTTCATATTTTATTCTTGTTAATGGAGAACCTACCAAAGTGATAAAAATGCAAGAGGTATGAGACAAAGTGACCCCTTATCTCCATATTTATACACCGTAGGTATGGAGTCCTTAAACAAGCTAATTAAACTTGTGATTATCTAGGAAAAGAGGTTTGAGTTCCACTCTAAAAGCAAGAGGACAAGGATTGTAAATCTTTCTTTTACTAGTGACCTTATCCTCTTTTCTAAAGCTTATTTTGATTCTACTAAGGCATCAATAACATCTTTAAACACTTTTAAGGACATCTTAGGGCTTTTTATTAACAAAGCTAAAAGTCTCTTAGTCCTTTCTTTTGGTGCTCATCCGATAGCTAATTGGCTTTCCTCTATATCTAGCCTGAATGTCAGCAAGCTCCCACCATCTACTTGGGCATTCCAATATCATCAAAGAGGCCATCTCAAGTTGATACCCAACCACTAATTGAGAAGTTGCAAAGAAAGATCTTTAATTGGTGTAACCACTCTTTATATTTTACTGGTAGGATATAACTCTTAAATTTAATGATAAATAACCTTCACATATAATAGCATGCTTATATATTCTTTCATAAATACATTGCTAAGATGTTAGAGAAAATTATGAGACAATTCTTATGGTTTGAGGACAGTACTAAGCATGCTCTAGTTAATGTGGCATTAATTTATGCATTCCCAAACAAGAAGGGGGAATAGGTATTAAGTCTATCCAAACTTCTAATCAAACTTTGCTCATCAAACATATATAGAGAATATTTAATTATAAAAAGATATTATGGCTCTATGAATACTACATAAACAACATCAACTTTTGGTGTATATAACCCCACTACAAACACATCTTGGACTTTGACGAATTTGCTGAAATTAAAGGAAAGGGTGAGAAACAAATTCTTGATTAAAATTGGTAATGGTGAAATAACTTTCTTTTGGCATAATCAATCGACATTTTGGGGGCTCTCAGTAGTGATAAAGGCCTATTTCCTTTAAAGAGTGTCATACTAACCAATACTCTTATGTGGTATGTTCTAATATCCTATCGATCAAACCTGGAACAAATTCTAAGGAATATCATCACGTAATATATTCTTGATTTCAATCTCAACCTAAATCATGATGACATATGGTTATGGCACTACCGCCCTTCTAGATTGTTCAATAACTTCTCTTGTAGGTTTATGTTAAGAGAACATGCTCCTAAAGTGAAGCAACATAAAATATTTTGGATCAAGAAAGAAAATTCAAAAGCTTTTTAGTCTCTTTAGTTAGCCTTTAAAGATAAACCAAGCACTTAAGATAAATTTAAAAAGTTCATAGACATCCTAACAACTTGTGTTCTCTATAGAGAAGACCCTAAATCAATATTTCATTTATTTTTCAAATGTAAGTTCTCTTTACAAATATGGAGATAGATACAATGGCTAAGCAATATGAAGACTTTATGTACTAGTTTACAAGAGTTGATTTTTAGTTTTCTTAACAACAAGTAAGATAAAAGGATGATCAAATTATATATGAAATAGAGAAATAGGAAACGCAATACATGCTAGTTGGTGTGAAAGAAATGGAAGAACAATTCAAAATTCTACAAAGGATAGTGATTCTTTATTACACGAGTAGATAAATTGTATACAAATGTAGATTATAGCCCATCAATTACATATCCTATGCAACAATCTATTACTCTTTGAATGGTTTCTCTCACAAAACCTTTAATATAGTTGTTAGGAAGCTAAGTCTAATGGCTACACTAGTTTAACTTCTATATTTCCAGTTGGGTTCTTAACTTGGCAATGTTCTTGACACTATAATGGGTAGGCTTCTTAGTAGGCCTTTTGTAAAATTGATTTCTCTTTTAATATGTTCCTAGTAATATTCTTTTATATTTTAAAAAATAGTCGAGCCATTATTCTTACCTATTCAATTATTTTCACATCTAATGAAAATAAGTATAAAGTAATACAAGACGATATTTGGAGGGAAGGATTTAACAATGTCTGTAAGACTCTTTTATGATTTAACTAAATTTTAATTTTTAATTTAAAATTATTCAGTTATATTATGATTTTAATTTTAATACTCTTTTGAAACTTTTTCCAAAAATAATAGCGAAACATAAATCACATAAACAATGTATGTGAAACAATCAAATAAGTAATATTTATGAATCAATATGACACTTCCAATCTGACTTAAACCAACTAAACTTGAATCAAATCAACAATTTAAAATAATACAAATAAATCAATAATTTAAAATAGTAAAAATAAATTATTGATTTGAGTTGAGATTAACTAGGTTAAATTAAATTTAATAATTAAGCTGAATCATCATATCAGTGGTATTTGAATGCTTATATATGATATTTATTTCATTTGTATTTTATTATCTTTTTAATAAAAATCTAGTAAAATAATTTTCTAAAAATTTTTAAATTTTAAATTAATCTTTAAGTGTATTAAACTATAAGAAAATCTCTTATTTTATAGGATAATTATCAAAAAATCCTGAACTTTACTTAATTTTATAATACTAATTTGAATTTTAAAAATATCGTTCAAATATTTCATCTTTTAACTTTTCACAAAAATATATGTCCATTAGACTTCCCCATAATGGTATAGACACGATTTGCCATATTAACTTACCTTTTTATTATGTGAATAATACATATATTATTTAATACCATGTGTGAAATTAATTTTTAAAAATTTTAAATAAAATTTAAATGGTTAATTACAAAAAAATCTCAAATTTTGTTCAATTTTGTAATTATAGCCCTAACTTTAATAAGTAACAATTAAATACCCAAACTTTTAATTTTTTAAATTCGAGTCCAACATTAATGTTTCTGCTAAGTTTGTTAATGTGAGCTACCAAATTTTCCATAAATCCTAACAAAATTACGTCATTTAATACACGTAAGATTAATTAATTGGGGTTAACAAAATTACATCATTTGATACATGTCAGATTACTTAATTGAGATTAATCTTGATCTTTCATTCAACTTAGGTTGTCTACTTTTAAACCTCTTTTGATCTTCTTTTTATGCTAACAAAAACCTGTTCTTTAAATAAAACAAGAACCAAGTTGTTTCACTTTTACATTATAAAGTTGCAATCTATCTTTTGAGTTTTGAATGTAAATGGTAGCTATAATGAGTTTCTATGATAGCATCTCTTTTAAATAAAGTAATGGTAGTGAGTTAATGCTCCTTGACCTTTTATGGAAAGTGCTTTCTCATCAGCATCAATGACCCAATCTCTTTCTGATTTCTTTTCTCTATACCCTTTCCCTTTTACTTCTTACAACTTCTTTTCTTTTTTATTCTAATTCTCAACACCACAATATTATCCATCAACAGTAACCACCCTTTTTGTATTCAGATGTGAGATTTAATCTTTAACAATCTAAGCAATATTACAAGCATATAATTCAACCAAGAATATTTATAACACAATTAATTCAACACCTTCAAACCTTAAAATTAGTGTTATAAAGAAAACAGAGAAATACTAACCTTGATCCATACTCGTGCAATCTCTTCTTGTTAGCAAATCCCTTCTTTACACAAAAACTTTATCTACTCTCGCCTTCTTCCCTTTCTTTGTTCTTTTTAATGATGCAAGAACTTATGTGTTTTGATATTTGTAAACGTTTCTCAAAATTGAGGGGAGAGGGAAAGGTTTCATTATTAAGACCCTAATGACTTTAATTTCCTTTAACAAGCCCAATAACCATTATTTTGGGCTTACTTTATATTAGAATCAAATAAAGTAATATGAGCCACACTTATGATTATTAAATTAATCTAACAATCTCCCACTTGGCCCATGTTACAACTTGATGATCCAAGAACATAAGTATGCATCATATATTGAATCTGTCAAGCCATCAAACTTGAATGAATTGAAATAATGGGATCATGGTAGTCACAAGTCATGTAACGACATGATTCCTTCCATGTATCACACAATCATCTTAATTCAAAATAACTATAATTGAGAAACATTGTAATTCTTAACTTTAATGTTTCTTAAAACATAATTTGTATCACAATAAAACAATGCATGTACGCAACATAATGTGAAGCAAAAACATAACATTAATTGAATTCATAAATGTCAAAACAATAATAGCAAATATCTAAACATATGTACATACATAACATGATCTCATGCTAACAAGGACTTATCTATAATGCCCATCCTTTTAACATGGCCAGTAAATGTTTTAGACAGCAACCCTTTAGTTAATGGATTCACTACCATTAGATCAGTTCCAATATGCTCAATTGACACTTCATGTTTTTTCACTTTTTCTTTGACTGACAAGTATTTCAAATTCATATGTTTAGCCCCCTTAGAATACTTATCATTTTTAGAGAAGAATATAGGTGTAGAGTTATCACAATAAATTCTTAACAGTCTAGCTATACTGTCAACAATACCTAGCCCTAAGATAAAGTTCTGCAACCACAATACTTGAATAATGACATCAAAGTATGCCACAAATTCAGCCTCTATAGTAGAAGTAGTAATGACAGACTGCTTTCCACTCTTCCAAGAAATTGCCCCTTTTGGTAGTTAGAATAGATAACTAAAGGTAGATTTCTTTGAGTCTACACAACCAGCATAGTCTGAATCTGAATAACCGATCACTTCTAAGTGATCTAATTTCCTGTATGTGAGCATGTAATCCTTGGTGCCTTATAAATACCTAAGAAATTTCTTTACAATTTTTTAGTGGTCCAATCTAGGATGACTTTGATATTGGCCTAACATTCCAACAACAAAATTGATAACTGACCGAGTACAAGATGGAATATACATCAAACTCCTAACTACAGATGCATAGGGAATAGATTCCATTTCCTTTCATTACAAATCACTCTTGGGACATTGTATTTCATTAAATTTGTCCCCTTTTTGAATTGGAAATACCATTGTTGAGAATTTTTGCATCCTAAATTTCTATAGTACTTTACTAATATACCCTTTCTAAGATAACCCTAGCAATTTTTGTGTCCTGTCACGAAATATTTCTATTCCAATCACATAGGATGCCTCACCCATATCTTTTATTTCAAAATTATTAGAGAGAAATTTCTTTACATCATGTAACAAGCCAAAATTGTTAGCAGCTAAAAAAAATATCATCAACATATAGTACCAAAATAATGAACTTGCTTCTACTGACCTTCATATAGACACACCTATTAATAGTGTTCTCTACAAAACCATAAGAGGTAATGGTATCATTGAACTTAAGATACCACTGTCGGAAAGCTTGTTTCAAACCATATATTGACGTCTTTAGTTTACACACCATATTTTACTTTTTGTAGTAAAAAAACTTTCCAGTTGGTCCATATGAACTTCTTCTTCTAAGTCACCATTTAGAAAAGTAGTCTTTACATTCATTTGGCAAAGCTCTAATTCATAATGAGCTACTAATTACACAACAATTCTTAAGAAGTCCTTCTTTGAAACTAAGAAGAAAGTCTCTTTAAAGTCAATGCCATCCTTTTGAGTATAGCCTTTGGCTATATGTATGGCTTTGTACCTTTCAATATTACCTTTTGGGTCCCTTTTGGTCTTAAAGACACATTTGCAGCCCACTTGGTTTGAGCCTTTAGGTAACTTAACTAATTCCCATACTTGATTATTATCCATAAATTTTATCTCATCTTCATAACATTGAACCACTTTTCAGAATTATTACATTTCATAGCTTCTTTATATGAGATTGGATCCTTATTAATGCTCAAGTCACACTCATGCTCAAGTGAATACACCACACAGTCATCTGATATAGCTGGCCTTTTCTCCCTTATAGACCTTCGCAATACTATTTCTTGTGGTATCACTTGATCATTTGTGACTTGCATATTATTTACTTATTCATTATTCACATTCACTTGTTGTGGGTTTGGAATATTAACTTATTATTCCAATATGTTGCGTGGCTGTGATACAACAAGAGGAACAACAACTTGAGAAGAGACACTAGGTGAAGGATTTTTTACATGAATTTTTTGAATATCCACCTTTTGTGGTTCCCCACTCCCACTTAATTGTCCATTTTCCATGAACTTAACATTACCAGGCTTAACTATTCTTGTATCATGGCTAAGACAATAAAATATGTACCCTTTGGACTTTTTTGGATAATCAATGAAGAAATCACTAATGATTTTTGCATCAAGTTTCCTTTCATGAGGATTATAAATCCTTATTTCGGTTGGGCAACCCCAAACATGCAGGTGGCTCCAGCTAGGTTTCCTACTTGTCCATAATTCACAAGGTGTCACAGGAATGGCTTTACTAGGAACCCCATTAAGAAGATATGCAACTATTTTTAATGCATACATCCATAAAGATAAAGGTTAATTCGTATAACTTAACATACTCTTAACCATATCCATAATAGTAGTTATGCCTTTCAGCTACACCATTCTATTGTGGGGTACAGGGCATTGTATACTGTGCACAAATGCCCTGACTTTTAAGAAAATTTTCAAATGGGCC
The DNA here is from genome assembly GCA_027575705.1 of Erythroxylum echinodendron. Classification (NCBI taxonomy): domain Eukaryota; kingdom Viridiplantae; phylum Streptophyta; class Magnoliopsida; order Malpighiales; family Erythroxylaceae; genus Erythroxylum; species Erythroxylum echinodendron. The sequence goes on from JANZXR010000004.1 coordinate 23,173,763, forward strand.
TAGACATGTCCATTCTTATCATAGTTACCATAATATTCACCATCTCTGTCAAACCTTACAACTTTTACTTTTCTAACTAACTGCCTTTCTATCTCATTAATGAGCACCTCAAGAATGTCCATTGATTGAGACTTTTCATACAGTAAATAGAGATAACAATAACGTGAATAGTCATCGATAAAGGTGATAAAATACTTTTTACTGCTCTAAGATGGGACATAAAATACACCATATATTTCAATGTGTATTAATCTAAGTAACTTAATATTTCTTGTGGCTCAATTCTTAGATATATGTTTGGTTTGCTTGCCTTTAATGCAATCTACACACACATCCCAATTAGTAAAATCTAGTTGAGGTAAGATTTCACTTTTCACTAACCTTATCACCCTTTCTATAGATATATGGCCTAACCTTTGATGCCACAGGTAAGCAAAGTGTTCATTATGTGCACTACATTTATTACTAATATTATGTTCAACATGAAACAGAGATTCAGAATAATTAACATTAAGGTTGAAATGATATAAACCATCTATTGATGTACCAAAACCATAATAGTACTGTCGTTTATACAAAGGAAAAACATCATTTCCATCATTGAAATTAAAACCTATACGATCCAACTTACTGACAGAAACTAAATTTCTAGCACATTCAGGAACATAAAGACACTTTTCAAGATCTAGACTACAACCAATGTCTAAGATCAATTTGTACGTCCCTATTCCTTCTATTCGTGCCTTCATATGTTACCCATATACAGGAACTCTTCAGTTTCATTTATGGTTTGGATCAAAAGGAATCCCTGTATAATATGTGATGCATGAGTAGTTACACCTGAATCTAACCACCAGGTATTATTGGGCACCTCAATAAGATCTGATTCAAAACAATCTGAAACATAGTACTTGCCTTTCTTTTTGAACTAAGCTTTTTTCTTAAGGCAATCTTTCTTGAGGTGACCAGCTTTCTTGCAGAAGAAACAACGTTGCTTTTTATAGATTTGGCCCTCATTAACCTTCATTGAGGCTTTGTCCTTCTTGTTGCTCTTCTTTCCTGGCTTTTCCTTCTTGCTGCTAGCTTCTTTTGTACTGTGAAGTGAACAAAGTATTCCTTCAATTTTTTTAATCTCCCTTCCTCCTCCACCAACATTTTCTTGAACGTTCTAATTTTCCTTTTGAGTGTTTCACTTGAAATTGACCAAATTCAGGAGAAAGTGAGTTGATGATGAACAGTACTAGGAAGAATTTACTCACATCCATGCCCATTAATTTTAGCTTCGCAATCAGATTTGACATGCCTGTTATATGATCATGGATAAGTTGTGACTAGTCAAACTTTTTGGTCGTCAATTCGCTCATCAAGCTTCCTACAATAGGCTTGTCAGTTATGTCTGATTGTGAGTACTCTTTGATTTTCATCATGAATTCCTTTGCATTTTTTGTATAAGGCATTGATGACTTAACATTTTCAGCCATTGTCAATTGCATCAAATTTGGACTTAACCTATTAGACTTTTCTCAAGCCTAAAAATATGTCATTTCAACTTGAGTACTGGTTGTAGTAATGGGTACAGGCTTCTGTGCAACTAATGTCAGGTCCTTATCCATAATACCCAATTGAAATTAGATTTGCTCAAACCAATTGGCATAGTTTAGCCCATTGAATTTGATCAGACCATTGCCCATAGCTAAAAAATTAGTAGAAACTGCAAACGTAAAAACAAACTCACACATTAATACTTATAATTAATAGATTCAGACAATAATAAGCTTTATATATATATATATATAGTCTACCTTTGGATGATACTTAAACACATATCCTTAATTTATGATGATGCTAACATAACACTTTGATAGACAATCAATCATACTCAAGCTAGTATGCATGTTATTTTTAAATATACAAACATATTCACCAAATAAGTAGATAAGTTTCTTTAATATTATTAATTATAAGTAACGGTTCACCTTTGAGTGATATCTTAGTATTATAATTAATAAACTCAATTGTTTAGTTCATCTATTATGTCATTTATTAGCATCATATAACATGAAAAATTGAAAGAATGCAAAATTAAATGTCTAAATATGTTTTCCAGCAAGGTCACTTTAGTGACTAACCAGCTGTTTATACAATAAACATTTAATTAGTAAGTGTACATAAATTTTGGAATTTAATTGTAATGTTGAAAGATGATGTTATAAAGTCCAAAACTATACCCGAGACTAAAATATAATTGACCCTATACGTTAACAACCATATTCAACCTTTTGACTTGTCAACAAAAAAGTCACGGTTTTCATACATTTTTACCCCTAAACATTCTGCTTTACAAAACCTTCATTTTTATAATCCTGTGATAATCAAGGACAGACAAAAGCAAAGAGAAAAGAAAAATGATTCATTACATAACCACTGACATTGAAACTACTCTGCGATAGAACAAGTCTAGGGGCAATCACATTCAATGATTTCCCCTTCCTCTTCTTCAGTTCTTTCATCGAAAAAGTCCTCTCCCCCCGTTAATTTACCATGCTTGACACCATAACAATCTGCATCAACACCTTCATCATTTTCATTGTCAAAGACATAATCACCCATGTTTTGAAGAGTCTTGTTTTTGATTTCAGAAACATTTTTCCCAAGTGAGGATTCTTCTTTAACTTCCACCAAGGGAAATTCTAATGCCTTCTCTGGCCAATCCTTGAAGAAAGAGTTTATCACCACGAATCTCAGAACCTGCAACAATCGGCACTTGTCTCTCCTGATGTCTGAGCTCAGAAGCTTCTGCAAAAGAGTGAGCTTTCTTTCTGAAGGATTCCTGTTTGCACATGTTTGCTGCTTTGGCCACTTAATTTTTTTGCCCCTTCCTCTTTTAGCATGCCGGTTCCTGGATCTTCCCTTCTTAGAGAACATTCTTCCATTCTCTTCCCTTTCATGTTCTTGTTTCTGTGAATCTGTTAGATAGTGTGATGGTATCTCTGCAACTTCAACTCCCAACGCTGCCTGCTTTGACAGAATCTCCTTCAGTTGCTGCATACAAGGGTTGAACAATTTATCAAATGTTAAAAACTGATTTTATGATATGACATACAAAAATGCGCGTGCATACACGCACATATAGTATTTATAATTTACAACGAACATACGAAATCTTCTATCTCGTTCAGAATTTTTGTTGACATAAAATAAAATACAACTCCAAAGAAACTTTGAGGGAGATTAAATTTTTTTCTTTAATAGATCATTTATTTCTTGTTTGCAATGATTCTTTAATTTCTTATTATTTATACAGGTCTAACTTTAATAGATCATTTATTTCTTGTTTGCAATGATTCTTTAATTTCTTATTATTTATATAGGTCTAACTTTAATAAG
>JANZXR010000004.1:23177249-23195941 GCA_027575705.1 Erythroxylum echinodendron
CTTTAATAGATCATTTATTTCTTGTTTGCAATGATTCTTTAATTTCTTATTATTTATATAGGTCTAACTTTAATAAGTAATTGTTTTTCATTAAATTTTTTTTTTCATAGAGTAGATTTACAATATATTATTTCCTATTCCAAAAGGTATAAAGTAAATCGACACAAATTTCAGTTTTGGTTTCTTTTTGTAAGTTCTTAATTTGTAATTGTTTCTCTATTTTTCAAACAAAATATCTTTTCAAAAAAAGTTTAATTGTTTTTGTAATGCATGTATTATGTCGTTCAACTGGTTTTCATATATCCTACATGCTTTGTTTAGGTTTATAATTCTAATTTTTATTTTTCTATAAAAGGGAATTATTATTTTTTATTATTTATTTTTGTTGATAAGTGATCATGATTTACTACATAGGTAGTAATTAATTTTATAAAAGGACTTCTTAATATTACATTATGATGAATGCCTTCTACAACAACAAAAGAGGTTTTTGTTATGAAGTAAACATTAGTTTCATGATTAATTTTTAGCGTTGATTATCAGCAGTTTTGATCTTTTCTTTACTCTTATGTAACATTTTCATAGGGACAACATCATGTATTACACAATTCAAATCAGTTTTTGAATCAAACAAATTTATTTTATAAATTATAAAGTTTTCATCAATTCTAAAAGTAGTTTAAATTAAGATTTTCTAAAAATGATTTGATTTAGTATAAATAAGAAATTATTCAATAATTGCTCATTATTAGTTAACTCAATATTGTCGTTGCTTTATTTATCTGAACTTTTGTTCTTCATATTTTGATTGTATTTGTTAAAGTAAGTTTTGAATCGTTTCATTATCTACCTTTCGTTTTTGTTTAATAATTATTAGCTTTTGTTTTGAAGTTATTTCCTAATCAAGGCTGAAAGAGTTATTCGAAGATTTCTTATTTTGTTAATTCATCTAATATGGTTAGGTTTTAAAGGATTATTGAAGTTTAAGAGGATATCTGTTTTTTTGTTTTTTGGTAATTGAGGATTCTGGATAATGTTTTATAACTTCTAAAAGATTTTTTTTTTAATCTTTTGCTAACAAACTTATATGTTTTTCTTTTTTGGCTTCTTCATTACACAATATATTTATTTATGAGCCACTAGTTTCTTGTATCATATTCATTATTAGAGAATTCTTAGAAAATTTTAGAATCAAATATCATTAAAACTATTATCTGATCTAAATCTAATTTTTGAAGTCGTCTATTAATCCTGCAATATTTAGCTGTATGTCCTTTTCTCCACATTTATAACACTACATTTTTATAATTGAGAGAAGGTGAAAATGTGTTTTGTTTATATTATATATGTATGTGTGTGTGTGTGTGTGTTTACATTGTTGATGAAAATAAATTTGTCCCTAAAAAACCTGTAGTCTATTTCATATATATGCATAAAATGGTACAAAAGAACTAAAGGAAACAATCCTTTCTAGTTTTGACTCCCAAAGAACAGAGGACGTAAGGATGAACTGGTTACGCATGCTTGGCAACATGTCCATCGGAATCATGTCTCTGGATTATTTCAGAGAAATTTAAACACCAGTTTCTGTATCCATTTCTTGCGCAATGATAGTTTAGATATTGTTCAGAAATCCCACATATGTTTCTACAATCACAGCTTCCCCCCTGAAAGTCTTAATCCAACTCTCCTATCTATCTATCTATCTAAAAGTAATGGCAAGTTCAATATTGCACATAGAAGAAGCAAGACTGTTTCTCCAAAAGGACCAAAAATCTTAAACCTATATATGATAGAGAACACCAAATCAACCCAAAAAATAAAATTGACGCATAGCATAAGGCCCAGGCCAAGCTTTTGCAAAAGACCAGAACTAGGTATTGGAAAATTAAAAGTTATGAGCTACTATTAGAGCAAGACGAGTTAATTGTGAAATGTCTCATCAAACTGAGCCACATTTACATTATAAATCCATGTATCTGAGGAACTTATTTATTAAATGACCATAGTTTCAGAACAAGAGAAACAATTTATACATGTTTAAGCACATAATTTGACAATGGCAAAGCTGAAGAATAAATAAAAAAGTAAAGCAAAGATGTCACATAACAGAAGCATGAAGGACAGAATGCAATGTGACTATTACCTCACGGCGTAATTTGGCCTCCCTATTGATAGCATCAGAATCTGCCAACTTCTCAGCCTGCTTGTGCAGCAAATGAAACACATCTCAGCACAACTGTGCAAATTAGATAAAAATGATTAACAGGTAGAGCAGGAAATGAAACCTTTTCTATGTTAGCATTAGATGGATAATTCCTTCTACGCTGTTCACGCCACATCTTGATTTCTTCTTCCGAGTAAGTCCAAATAAGAGATCTTCCCATTTTCAGTCCAAAAATAAATAGAAAAGTTAGGAGAAAGGAATATTTTCATGCAGAAAAATGCATTAAGAAAGCAGTTATAAAATAAGTAAAATGAGCATCAGATATGATAACCAACCAACAAAAAGTTAAAGCAAATAAATGAGGCAAAACTGAGACATAAACCAATGTCACATTGACTATAAATAAGAAATGAAACCCATTTCAGCAGTTGCAAAACTTATTAGTCTCAAGACTGACAAATAGAGACAAAATTGGTAAGCAGTATAACAAAGAAACACAAGCCGTAACATAGATTTAAAAAGTTTCTCCCTAAAAGACCTCAGTGTTAACAATTCGTAGCACCATAACAATTTCTTTATCACCAATTGTTAATTTTCTGAACAGATATTCTGGCTTTAATGAATTCTAACCCATAAAATGACTTTAATCAGACATCATCTTGCAGCCATTTTGGGCAAGTGTCATCTGGTGGTGGATCGTTACTGAGGTGATGATCCTTAGAAATGCTCCTTGGATAAATCCGTGCAGTCTTACACCTAGATGTTTTAGACTAGTCAATTTATGCTATGTAATTTTGAATATCACATGAATTACATCAGTCACAACCAAATTCTTGTTACTTGTTAGATATAGAAACTATCAGGGCACTCTTATTCTAAATGCAGATTCCTAAAACACGTCCACAGCTTGTTTTCCCATTAATTCCATGTCTTCATCTATTGTTTGTAATGAGATTCCCTACAGTGTCCTATTTTCTACTAAACCTATTTTCCCAATCACACCCCGACTATTTGGTGGTACTTATTTTGCTCATGATATTCTTTTCAGGCGACTAAATTATATCCCAAATCCTTAAAATGTGGTTCCCTGGAACACTCTTGTCTACAAAAGGAGTACCAGTGCTATAATCCCAATTTAACAAGTATATTGTGTCAAATGATCTTACCTTTTTGGAGCACATTCATTTCGTTCCTACTTCTTCGTCTTCTTCCAGTAAGGAGAATGTCAATTATCAGTTAACTAATGTTTAATTCTACACCTAATAATCCACCACCACCGCCACCGCCACCGTCACGTATTTTCCAGGTTTATTCCAAATGACGAGACCCTCTTGTTACATTTTTGACACCTATCTCTTCTTCAACATCAAATCCAATAACCAATGATCCTAATATACCAATTACCCTATGCACTTATCTCATCTCATTCTTTGTTTGTTACGATCACTTGTTTTCTTCTTGCTCCTTTACTACGTCCCTTAATTCTGTAACTCTTGGAAAATTGTTCATGATGTCTTATCCCATTTTGCCTGTTTTGATGCTATGATAGATGACATGAATGCTTTACGTGATAATGGTATTTAGAATTTAGCGAACTTAACTATCGGAAAAAAGGCTAATAGTGTTTGCAATCAAAGTGATAGACCAAAGGTAACTCAATTCTATGTTAGGAGAAATAAAAAGAAGGCAGGGGAGCAAAAGAGCAAAGGGGTAGTCTTGGCTATTAGTTTCCTATATTCAGTTAGTTAGTTAGTAGTGCTGACAACCAATCATCAAGTTGCCGGCTAACCCAATCTGTTAGTAGCTACAGATTCTCATTATAAATAGCAACATAGGAAGGAAGAGACGGAGAGGGTGAAGTGTCATTATATATTAGCCTAAGGCTGGAGGTACTAGACCTTGAAAACCAGTTTATCAATTGTATTCTTTCTAAAGAATCAATACCAGAATACATATTTTCATACCTAAACTCTGGATCCTATCAACTGGTATCAGAGCTTGGTCTCAGAGTGGTGGCCCACGGAGAGGTGGCCTGGGAATGCCAGCCATGACCAACAAGGATCTCGGTGGTAGCCCATGGAGTGGTGACCTGAAAGTGTCAGCGGTGACCAACATGGCTGTGACCAACGAAGACGTTGGTCCTTATGAGGGAACGTAGGAGGGCATGGGGGTGTTCTAAAGACTTACAAGAGGCTAGCAAATGAATTGTTTTGGGAAGGAATGAAAAGTGATATCTACAGGTTTGTGGCCGAATGCTTCATCTGTCAATAAAACAAGTATTTGTCGCTGTCTCCGGCTGGATTTATGCAACCTTTACTAGTGCCACAGCAAGTTTGGAAGATATTTCTATGGATTTCATAGAAGGGCTGACAAAATCAAAAGAATTTTCGACTATCCTAGTAGTGGTGGATAGACTTGGCAAATATGCTCATTTCATACTGAAACATCCATATATTGCACAATCTGTTGCTTATATTTTTGTACAAGAGGTGGTGTGTTTGCATGGGTACCTTAACTCGATTGTGTCCGATAGGGATAAAATATTTCTGAGTAAATTTTGGAAGGAGATGTTTAAGTTGCAGGTCACAAAGTTGAGATACAGTTCAGCCTACCATCCACAAACGGATGGGCAGACTAAGGTTTTCAATTGATGTCTAAAGGCGTATCTCAGATGTTTTACTAGCAAGCAACCTCAACACTGGGCACGTTGGGTGCGATAGGCTGAATATTGATATAAAACGTCCTTTCTTTGGGCACTACACCATTTAGAGTCCTCTATGGACGAGATCCTCCCACTATCACCAGGTACAGAATTCAATCCTCTGCCATAGACACAATTGACACACTGTAGCAGCTTTATCCGAGTTACGTCATCACTTGATGTTAGCTCAACAGAGTATGAAGTTGATAGCAGATGGTAAACGAAGAGAAGTGGAGTTTCAGGTGGGATATAGCGTCTTTGTCAGGTTGGCACCTTATCGCCAACAATCTGTGGAAACAAGCAGTAACACCAAGCTGGCTCCGCATTATTTCGGTCCCTTTGAGATTCTACAACGCATCAGGCCAATTGCGTATCAATTACGGTTGCCCCCGAAAGCTAAAATTCACTTTGTTTTCCATGTTTATTAGCTTAGGAAGGTCTTGGGTACTAATGATTCAGTCATAAGCATGCCAGACCATTTACTCATTCCTGAAGCTACCCGGGATTATCCAGCAACACTTTTGGCCATCAGAAACCTCACTTCTAGCCCAGATTTGGAAGTGCTTATTCAGTGGACAGACCATCCGATTTCTGAGGCTACACGGGAGCTATTTGAAGACATGAAAGTTCGATTTCCAGACTTTCACTTCAGAACAAGGTATGGGGGGGAGTAATGATAGACCAAAGGTAACTCAATTCTATGTTAGGGGAAATAAAAAGAAGGCAGGGGAGTAAAAGAGCAGAGGGGTAGTCTTGGCTATTAGTTTTCTATATTCAGTTAATTAGTTAGTAGTGCTGACAACCAATCATCAGGTTGCCAGCTAACCGAATCTGTTAGTAGCTACAGATTCTCAGTATAAATAACAATATAGGGAGGAAGAGAGGGAGAAGGTGAAGTGTCATTACGTATGAGCCTAAGGCTAGACGTACTGGACCTCGAAAACCAGTTTATCAATTGTATTCTTCCTAAAGAATCAATACCAGAATACATATTTTTCATACCTAAACTCTGGATCCTATCACAAGCTCAATTATGATGGATCAATGACTTGACTTAAAGCACGACTTGTAGCAAAAGATTATGTTCAAACTTATGGTGTTGATTATTCTCACACTTTCTCTTTTGTTAAATTGACCTTTATTCATCTATATTCATTTCAACAATAGCTACTCATGGTTGGCCTTTACATCTATTGGATGTCAAAAATGCCTTCTTATATAGTGACCTTCAAGAGAAAGTGTATATGGAGCATCTACCTGGGTTTGTTGCTTAAGAGGAGTATGGAAAGTTTTGCCATCTTCAAAAGTCCTTGTATGAAAATAGAGTCCTCGTACTTGATTTGAAAATTTTAGTCAAGAAATAAAAAAGTCTGGAATGAATAAGAGTAAGTCTAACCACTCATTTTCTATAAATGCATTCAACATAATTCTCCTTGTCGTGTATGTGGACTTTAGGGATAATTCTTTTTCACTATTGTAAATGATATTACCATTATTGTAAGTGATATTACGAGAACTATATGTTTGCAATCCTCTCTTCAAAGCCAGTTTCACAAGAAAGATGTCGTGGTTTTGAAGCAAGAAAGGCATTTTCTTACCTTAGAGAAAACATGTGCTTGACTTATTAATTGAAACTGGAAAGTTGGAGGCTAAGCTATACAATACTCCAATGCTTCCTAATCTACAACTCACTAAAGATAGAGACTTATCTAAAGATCCTAAGAAATATAGAAGACTAGTTAAAAAATTAAACTAGCTTACAATAACTCATCCTGATAAAGGATTTTTTGATAGTATTATAAGCCAAATCATGGCTTCCCTAATAGTATACTATTGGCCTACTTTAGAAGAAAACTTATGTTACTTAAAGGAAACTCCTAGACAACGAAAATTGTATGCAAATCATGGACATACTCACATCAAATGTTTCTGATGCTGATTAGGCAGGTATGCTATTTCACAGGAGAATAAAAGAAGGCTCCAGTGAAAGAAGAGACTATGTATGCTAGTTGGGACGTTGAAACTCCATGGTCATGATGCTCTAGCGAAATCCACGAAAAAGAATATCAGTCCCAACTACGTTTTATCCAACAACCAAAGAACTTTGGAATGATGTCACCCAGATGTATTAATGAGAGGATAATGTCACCAAGTATTTCAATTCATTGAAAAGGTTACAGCAAGGACAAATTCTTCTTTTGAAAGTTATATCTACAAATTCTCGATTGGTCTTAACATTGAATTTGAGGAAGTTAGAGGGAGGATAATTGACCGCCAACCACTTCTTCCTATTAGTGTAATCTTTGCTAAAGTTAGAAGGGAACAAAGTCGATATGTCAATTTTGATGAAAAGAGTGAGGCTTTGACTATGAAAAATTCATCCATGAATGTATCAAAAACAAGTGCAAACAAGGTGTTTAAACCTTGATATGTAGATCCTTATCTAGTACTCTTAGCGGTTCTCTTGCACAAACAGGCAGCAATCCTGAAGCACTATCTTGCAGTAAAAATTTTGCCTCATGGATCATTAATTCAAGGGCATATGATCACATGACCTTATGTTCTTCGTTCAAAACTTATTTTACCTATTCTAGAATCGAAAGAGTTAGTATAGTTGATGAGAGTCTTTCAACCATTATGGAAAAGTTCAAATAAAAATTTGATGAACTTTAACTCTTAAATTGGCTCTTTATGTTCCTAAACAAGCATGCAATTTGTTGATTGATAGAAAATTATCTAAAGACTCTAACAGTCATGTTGTCTTCTTTACATCTCATTGTGAATTTTAGGACCAAAAATCCAGGAAGATGACTGGCAGTTCTAGAATAGTTAATGGTTATTACCATTTTGATGAGGAAGTCTCCAAAATTAAACCAACTCAAGGCTATAGTAGTGGTATCAATTCAATTTATGTTGGCAAACAAATAATGCTTTGACATTATAGACTAGGACAACCTAGTTTTCCATATCTTAAACATTTGTTTCCTAAGTTGACTGTCCTTTTCAATGTGAAACTTGTTATCTTTCTAAAGTCCATCAAGCTACTTATCTTTCAAAACCCCTCAAAGGTCACCACCTACTACTGAACAAGTAGCAGATGTGCTCACTTGAGAATTATCATGATTTCTATGAATTAAATACCCACTACTGAAAAGGTTGCAGATGCTCTCACTAGAAAATTAATAGGATTGCTATGATTTATAAACCTACTACTGAAAAAGTAGCAGATGTGTGGGAAAACCTATTTTGTATGATTATGTCCACAAAATCTAGTCCTAATTATGTCCATAAAATTAGGATAAAGTATCTCATAGGGATCTAACAAATTTGTATAAACTTATTCCCTATTTTGTACTAAGGTTAGTGTGTAAAAAGCTAATATATATCTATTAGTTAGATTTGAATAAAAAATTCCTACTTCAAATTATGTAACAGTATTAGAGCTGTAGGTTTTCTTAAAAGTGAAAACTTCAGATGTTTAGCATTCCTTTTCTTGCACTATGTTTTCTGTCACAGAAATATAGTTGTTGTTAACATCATCATAGGAATTATATAGTTAATGTAAATAACATAGTCGTAGGGATTTTAACGTGATTATAGGGATTACTTTCCTAGTTTAACCTATATATTCCTGTATAAATACCTGTAGTATCATTCTAATAAAGATATAGAAAACTTATTCTTCTTATTGTATCAGAGCCTAGTTGAGTTTCTAGGTCTCTTCTTTAGTCTTTTGTCTTTCGTTTTCTGCCCTATTGTGAGGCAGTGTACCGATTATGTGGCTGACACATTTTTTGGAGAAATTTTTTCTTACCTCCTTCACAAGACTCTATTGGTGCCGATCGGCCATCTCTTCAAATCCGGTCGTTAGATTCCAAGTGCGTGACCTGCACATGCCTCACAGTGGAAGACGTTTCCACACACCGATGCGTGAGGGCGTGTGAGCCGCCGTCTGCCGAATCGGTTTCTTACTTCGACATCACCTCCTCTGTCCCTATCTGAATAGCTGGTCAGTTTCTGGGTATTGTTGATCTGTGTTGGTGTGGTAGACAACCACGGTGGCAAAGGTAGAAACAATAGTGATTCTATTGTTGGGAACAGTGGCACCCCTCGCACCTGTAATTACTGTGGAGTCGAAGGACATATCAACAAGAATTGTTGGAAACTGCATGATAAGCCTCTCAAATACTCGGGTCAGAATAATAATAGAAAATTTGCAAACGTGGCCACTTAGGATGGTATCCTACCCCTTCCTCAGTCATCCTCGCCTTCTATCACAATTTCAACGGATGAGTATACTCGTTTAACCAATGCCTATCAACAAATTTCGGCCACCCATGATTCGCAACGGCCACCCTCTGCGACATCAGCTTTGGCTAATACAAGTAACCCTACTGCATATCTCTTAACCTCATCTCATAGTTGGGTTATTGAATCAAGTGCTTCTAATCATATGATTGGCAACATAGGTATCCTCTCTTCTTTCAAGTCTACCATTGATTTATCTTGTGTTACTTTAGCCAATGGATCTATTGCTTTTGTAATTGGACGTGGGACAACAAACCTAACAAAATCTCTTCCATTGTCATCTGTTTTATGTTTATCACCGTTTCCTTTTAGCCTATTATTTGTCAACCAACTCACCAAAAGTCTCAACTCTTGTTTTGTTTTATTATTGTCTATTTCAGGATCTTGGGATAAAGCAGATTATTGGTAAAGGGCGTCTAGTGAATGGCCTGTATGCTCTTGATTCGACTTCTGAAATAGTACCTCGACCGATTGCTTGCACAAGTTCATCTTCCCTTTTGCAACTTCATTGTTGTTTTGGTCATCCGTCTATCTCAGTTTTGCAAAAGTTATGTCCTAGTCTTAAATGAGAATCTGTCTTAAGAGTGTGAAGCTTGTCAATTTGCTAAACATCATAGGATATCTTATTCTCCTAGATTAAATAAACGAGTTGAGTCTTCCTTTTAATTGGTGCATACTGATGTATAGGGTCCTTATCATATTCCATCCAAATTTGGTTTTTGTTATTTTGTGACATTTATCGATGATTATTTTCCGGTTACTTGGTTTTATCCTATGAAATCTCGACCAAACTTGTTTACTATATTTTGTGCCTTTCAAGCTAAAATTAAGACTCAATTCAACAAATCCATCTGCATTTTGAGAAGTGATAATGCTAAAGAATATGCTTCCTATACTTTTCAATCTTATCTCTCTTAACATGGTATTATTCATCATTCATCATGTATTGTTACCCCTTAACAAAATGATGTAGCCGAGCGAAAGAACCGTCACCTGTTAGAAGTTGCCTGGGCACTAATGTTCCATATGTAGGTCCCAAAAGTTTTCTGGGCCGATGCAATCTCTACTTCTTGTTTCCTAATCAATCGAATGCCTTCTTCTGTTCTTGACGGTCAAATTCCATATTCCTTTCTCTTTTCCTCATATACATTGTTCCCTCTTGCTTCTTGAATTTTTTGGTGTACTTGCTTTGTTTAAGACATGTGACCTTAGGTCTCGAAATTGGATCCCAAATCTCTCAAGTGTGTCTTTCTGGGATATTTGCGTCCTCAAAAAGGATATCATCGTTACTCTCCTTTGTTGGGTCGTTACTTGGTCTCCGTTGATGTTACCTTTTTTGAGAATAGCCCCTTCTTTGGTTCTCTTATGCCTTCTTCTTTGCACTCTAGCGACTTAGGGAAGATGTTCATATTTATACTATCAGTGAATAGGTAGTTTCTCCTCCATCTTGACCTATTAATCGTCAGGATTATTCTTGACGTATGCAGCAGTCTATTGAGGCACCTCCTATTGGCTGGGACATAGACCCGACCCTTTCTGCTTTGTCTCCAAATTCCTCACCACTACCTGATGTTAGCCTTTATCTTCTTATTGCTCATCGTAAAGGTAAACGCGTATGCACCTACCCTGTTTCTTCTTTTGTATCTTACGGTACTTTATCTCCCTCCTCCAAGTCTTTTGTAGTCTCCTTAGACTCTGTTGCTATCCCAACGTCCCTTGAGGAAGCACTAGCTCATGATGGTTGGCAAGCTACAATGAAGGAAGAAATGATAGCCTTAGAGCAGAATCATACTTGGAATCTTGTGCCCTTTACTTCAGAAAAACGGGTTATTAGCTGTAAGTGGGTGTTCACTGTTAAAATAAATCCTGATGGTTCTATTGCTCGATTGAAAGCTCGGTTGGTTGCTAAAGGATATGCTCAGACATATGGGGTGGATTATTATGAGACTTTTTCTCCAGTTGCAAATCTTTCTTCTGTCCGCCTGTTTATCTCCTTAGCTGCCACTTACAATCGGGCACTTCACCAACTTGATGTGAAGAATGCTTTCTTGCATGGGGATTTATCTGAAGAGGTTTACATGGAGCAACCACCTGAATTTGTTGCTCAGGGAGAGTCAGGGAAAGTGTGCAAATTACGGAAGTCTTTGTATGGTTTGAAGCAACCACCTCGTGCCTGGTTTGGAAGATTTAGTACTGTAATGATTGAGTTTGGCTTGCGAAGAAGTGCATATGATCACTCAGTCTTTGCATCATCTAGTTTTGGGTGCATTTTATTCGTTGTATATGTGGATGATATAGTGATCACTGGAAGTGATGAAGCAGGAATCACAAGGTTGCAAGCATTCCTTAGAACTCGTTTTCAGACAAAAGATTTAGGACCATTGAAATACTTCTTAAGAATTGACGTTTCTCGAAGTCATAAAGGGATCTATCTATCCCAAAGAAAATATTGTCTGGATTTATTAGATGATGCTGGTTTTACTAAGGCAAAGATATGTGATGCGCTTATGATACCAAATGTGAAGTTAAAAGTTGAAGATGGAGACTTGAGAATCATGAAAAATATAGAAAAATTGTCGGAAAATTGAACTATCTTACTATCACTCGTCCTGATATTGCCTCCAGTAAGTGTTGTAAGTCAGTTCATGTCATTTCCTAGAACCTCACATTGGGATGCCATTATTCATATTTTAAGAAATCTAAAAGGTGCGCCAGGACGTGGCATCTTATATCAAAATAATGGTCACCATACTATAGAAGGGTTCACAGATGCTAACTATGCAAGAGATCTTTCAGACAGGCGCTCTACCACAGGTTACTGTGTTTTTGTTGGAGGCAATCTTATTTCTTGGAAGAGCAAGAAACAGTGTTGTATCTCGATCAAGTGCAGAATCTGAATATAGGGCTATGGCACAGACTACATGTGAACTCATATGGTTACGTCATTTACTTGGTGAGATTGGGCTTGTTCAATCTAAACCAATGAACTTATAGTGTGACAATGAAGCAACAGTCTATATTGCAAATAATCCCGCGTTTCATAAGAGAACCAAACATATAGAAGTCGATTGTCATTTTACCTGGGAAAAGCTAGAAGATGGATCAAACTCAACTCAACATGTTAGAACAGAGAGCCAATTAGCTGATGTGTTCACCAAAGCATTACCGAGGAATCGGGTTAATTCTATTTATAACAAGCTGGGCATGATCAATATCTATGTTCTAGCTTGAGGGGTTATGTTACAGAATATAGCAATTACGTAATGAGAGGGATTATGTAGTTAATGTAAATATCATAGTTATAGGGATTTAGCATGATTATTGGGATTATTTTCCCAGTTTAAACCTATGTATTCATGTACAAATACCTGTAGTATTATTCTAAGCAATATACAAAAAACTTCTTCTCATTCTACAAGTAATATGTACCTTAAAGACAAATTGAGTGTGAATTACCTTTTATTTCCCTGAATTTTGTCCGTAGGATATATTGAAACGAGGTTTTTAGCCCTCTTATGGCCATGCCCTATCAAGAATACATTACAAACAACATTAATCATTATCAACAAATGACAAGAGAAATGAAATACTTTGTTTGATTGACATTTTAATTGATCGAGAAATTTTGAGAGAACTGAATAAATAGTACTTCAACATATAATTGAATTGAGTTTTCAATGAAAATAATTGTTGTTTTGATCAAGGACATTCTTTTCTCCTTTCTGAACTATGTTAAACATTTTTCATGTCAAAATATTTTCTCAAAAAGTAGAAGATGCTCTCTAAGAAAAAAGAAGACAAATGTTTTGTTCACTAGCAGCCTTAATCTTTTCCATAATCCACTAATCTAAATAAGCAAGAAAAATGAACCAAATGCCAATCCATGACAGCATGGAGTGACTGTTGCTACTTGTTACAGAATATCTAGAATCTAAGATTGATTATAGTGAACCAAAAGGATTAATTATAGGGATCCTAATTACCTTTCTAGTTAGTAGATCATCAATCTTACCTATGTACAAAATATTAATAAGAAACAATTTGCCCTCTTTGTTTCATGGTATCAAAGTCAAATCTAGCCTAGTGAGCAATTTTGGTTGTTTGATTTTTTTTTTCCATTTCGGTTCTGCCTACAGTGAGTAGAACTTGGAGCACTTTTTTGGTCACCATTTTCAAGAGACTATATGTTCTCGTTGTTGGAACCAATAGAAGTGTCACTTATTAATTGACTCATCCCTAAAGTCTAATCACTAAAAGCATAATGCATGAGATTCACACCCTGCCTAAAACGATACCATGTTCTTTGGTTAGCCTCTCTAGTGTCAACCCTCTCCTATTGTGTGTCTTTTTGCTTCAGTACCTCAACAGGGAAGATTATTTTGCCTCAAAATTGATTTTCTTGTTATTGTGTTGTTTCAAACAATGAAATTCTTTTTGAATGAGATTTTCTAGTTAGTTGCTTTTGATTCATATGGATATCCCATGGCTGAAAAACAAAAGAATTTGGTTATGACTGATGTAATTCATGAGATGTTCAAAATAACAAAACATAAGTCAACATTTGAATTTATCTTAGTATTTTTAAGGACCATCACCTTACTGACAATCGACCATTAGACAACATTTAGAAGGAATGGTTGCAAAATGATAATAGATTATTCTTATAGATTAGGAATTATATTGATAATGAGGTCGTCAACTTGATTAATCATCGTGAGAATGTCAAATAATTTGTAGACTATTTACAATTTATATATTCTGGATAAGGGAACATATTTCGTATTTATGAAGTGTGTAAGGACCTCTATCATGCTGAACAACAAGATTGATCCTTTGAAGACTACTTCATGAATTTCCAAAAAAGCAATGAAGAACCGAATGTCTTGTTACCTTTTAGTTCTAATGTCAAAGTCCAGCAAGCTCAACGAGAGTACATGACAGTAATGAAATTTTTTGCTGGTCTTGATTCTCAATTTAAGATTGCTAAATCTCAATTTCTCTTATAGTCCTAAGATTTACTCCTCATACAAGGTCTTTACTTGAATACTTTGCAAAGATGACCATGCATTTGATGTTCCCACTATTCAAACTCTTAGTGCTCTTACTAGTAGAAATAATGGATCTAACACTAGGAGTTCATATTGTAGGAGTAATACCATGGGAGGTAAAGGGGGTTGGGACAAGCAAAGTCAGGATGCTGAAGGAGTTGTCTGTTGTTGTTGTCATGAGCTAGCAATACCAAAAAAATGTGCCGAAATTTTCAAAACAAATCTCAAAAGTCCCATTCAGCTCATATTACAACTATTACCAGTTCACCCAACTCATTCACTAAGAAGAAAACTATAATTTCTACAAATGAAATTTCTAAATTCACTCAATACCAAGAAGCTTAAAAAGTTCATCTCACCCTATCATTGCCATTTTTAACTTAACATAATTACGTGTCTTTTTTTCTGTTCCTTATAATGGGTCATTGATTCTAGTGCCTCAAATCATCCGACATAATTCTAATATTGTCTTTACTTCTTAAAAACACACATCTCCTTCCCAGGTTACTTTAGCTAATGAATCTATTTCCTCTGTTCTTGGCTTTGGCATTTTTCACACTACTCCATTACTTTCCTTTCCTCTGTCTTGAACCCACTAGGATTTTCCTTTAATTTGATATCTTTTAACAAACTTTTCCATACTCCTCCTTAAGATCAGGATCAATGGTTATTGGATCTCATGTCGAAGAAGAGACAGGGACTGAACGTGTATTGGGATGGTCTTGTCTTTTGGAATATATTAGGCGAATAGGTGGTAATGGTGGTTGGGTAAGAGTACTAGGTGTAGAAGCAACATTAGTAGACTGATATGTGACCTTACAAACCAACAAATCATCATCCTCCTTACCAGAAGAAGTCGAAGTAGGGAAAAAAATGAATATGTTCCAAAAGGGTAACATTAGCAAATACAAGATATTAAGATAATGATGGTAGCACCCACACCCCTTTTCTAGCAAAGGGCAACCTAAGAAAACCTATTTTAAAGATTTAAGATATAACCTAGTTACCCTAAGGAAGAATATCACAAAACAAGTACTACCAATATTTATTATGTGATCGAGAACAAAGGTTTAGTAGGAAAAAGAATACTATAAAAAATCTTACATGAAGAATAGATGAAGACATGTGGTTAATCAAAAATTAGACTGTGAAAAGTGAATGAGACCAAAATTGCTTAAGAGCGTGAACACTTGGAATAAAAGTGCCTGGTTGTTTTAAGGTGACGTTAATTTTCTTCTTTTAGCCATACCATTTTGAGATGCCGTGTCAACATATGAAGATTGATGAAATATTCCATCCTAAATCATGCAAGTTTGAAACCATTTGAAAAAATATTCTTTGGCATTTGCTTCTTAATGTATGGGCAGGCATTAAACTACAATTTAATTTCAAAATAAATATCAGTAAAATAGAAAAATAATTCAAAATGATCCTTATAAAATAAAGTCAAGTCACACAAGAAAAATCATTAGCAAAAGTAACAAAATATCAAAATCAATTTTTCACAAAACAAGACAAGAATCCTAAAAATCATAATGAATTAACTCAAACGGAAAAATTGGCTCTTTTGGTGATCCGAAGGATTAAGGACAAACGATGGCCAGCAAACTAATAGTACTCCCAATCCAAAGAAGATACATTATGAAACTAAGGTAATAACTTCTACAAAAGAAGTAAGGAGGCATGTCCTAACAAACAATGAGCTTCAAAAGGAGTTAAAATACCTTAAGAAGCAATAGGTTTGAGCAAATAAGTATTCAGAATGTAGAGACCTCTTGATTTAAGTCCTTGAACAATAATCTTCTTTGTCATAAGATCCAACAACCAATGATCCTAATCTTCCAATTTTTCTTCGCAAAGGTAAAGGTTAGTGCACTTATCCTATCTCATCATTTGTTTCCTATGATCCTTGGTCTTCTTGTTCCTTTGATGCATCCCTTGATGATGTGACTCTTCCAAAAACTATTAATGAAGTCTTTTTCCATCCTACGTAATGCGATGCTACGATAGAGGAGATTAATTATTTAGGTGCTAATGGTACTTGGGGTTTAGTACTTACCTATTGGAATGAAGACTATTAGATATAAATGAGTGTTTGCAATCGAAGTCAATTATGACGAATCACTGACTTGACTTAAAGCGCTACTTATAGTAAAAGGCTATGCTCAAACTTATCGTATGGATTATTTTAACACTTTCTGTCTTGTTGCTAACTTGAACTCTTCGTCTATTCATTTTAGTGACAACTATTCATGATTGACCTTTATATCAGTTGGATATAAAAAATGTCTTCTTATATGTGACCTTCAGGAAGAAGTGTATATGGAGTAATCACCTAAGTTTAGTGCTCAGGAGGAGGATGCGAGAGTTTGTCATTTTCAAAAGTCCCTATACGATTTAAAAAGAGGCTCCATGGTTGGTTTGGAAAATTTAGGTAGGTAGTGAAAACATTTGGATTAAATAAGTCTAAACACTCGATTTTCTATCAACATTATACAACTAACATTATTCTCCTTCTTGTGTATATGGAAGATGTTGTCATTATTGAAAGTGATCATTTCATCCGTGAAGTCGTTTCTTAATGGTCAATTTCACAAAAAAAGATTTTGTCATTTTGAAGAACCTTTTGGGAGTTGAGGTGACAAAACAAAAAAGACATTTTTTTTATCACAAAAGAAATATGTGCTTGACTTATTAATTGAGAATGGAAAGTTGGCGGCTAAGCCATGCAATCGTCCTAAATGACAACTTACAAAAACTGGAGACTTATTTGAAGATCTTGAGAAATATAGAAGACTCGTTAGAAAATTGAACTATTTATAGTAATTTGTCCTAATATTGCATATTCTTAGCGTTGTAAGTCAATCCATTTCTTTCTCAATAGTTTATCATTAGGTTGTTTTAGAAAAATCTTATGTTAGTTAAAGAAGCTTTTCGGCGAGAGATACTATATGAAAATCAAGAATATAATCACGACGAGTGTTTCTCAAATGCAGATTGGGTATTTCCAAGCTTGGTAAAAAATTCACTATCGGTTGTTATGTGTTTGCTGCAAAAACTTTGATCTCATAGAAAAGTAAGACGTAAAATATTGCGTCCCAATCTAGTATAGAATTTGAATATATAGTTATGGCACAATCTATGTGTAAGATAATGGGAACATATCAACTCTTAACTGAAAATGACCTTAAAGCATCTGTTATGAACTAAGAAAAGTATTCTATATTATATATATTGTATAGAATATTGATACATATTTGTAATAGTTAAAGAGAACCAATTATAGAATAATAGGTTATAATCAAGGATCAATTCAATCCTAACTGATATAATCTTATCTAATTAATAACATCTTATTTGAACCTACTCCAACATCTTATTTGACCCTTTCTTATTGAATCAATAATTCCCCCTCAAGTTAGAGTATAGACATTAATCAAGCCTAACTTGTTACAAATATAATTGATGTTTAAAGCTTTGTTAAAATATCACCAAGTTATTCTCTAGTTTTGACACCGTCTAATGCAAGAAAATTAGGGAATAAGTGAGTTTATTCATATATATTAAATTAAAGGAAAAAGCTTGGGAGGTTTAAGACCGATGGCAAAGATAGTAATGGAGTGAGTTTAACAGTTTTAAAACCAATAATAAAAGAAGTAGATTCGTCAACTGAGGTAACATGGGAAAAAGATGAGTGTTTCTGGAAAGTAGAAAGGACATTGGAATTACATATCATTTGATTTGAAGCACCAGAATCAATGAACCATAGTTAGGAAGACAAAAGAAGACAATTATAAGTGTCACCTAAGTCAGCAATAGTGGCGATAAGGTGAGATGAATTTTTTAATGCTTTTAGGTACTGGGTAAATTTAGCAAATTCATTTGTAAAACTAACTGTCTTCTTAGTGGATGAGTTTGATAAAGTAATAGTAGCTGCAGCATGAGCAAAAGGAGATCTTTGAGATTTATCTAGCAACCTTTAGTAAGTATGTTTGATATGACCCGACTGATGACAATATCAACAAATAATTCTTCCTGCATCCTGTCCCAATTTCTTGTCCTTCCTCTGTTATTGTTCTTCAAAGATGATTTTACAATGCCAGATTTATTTTTGACTAACAAGAGGCCTAGAAGTTAAAATGCTGGGAGTATGAAAAGAATTGTCATAATGCAAAGTATCCGAGTAAAGACCTCGTGCAGACAAGAAATCTCCATACTAGAAAGAATCTAAGACTTAAGCACTTTCAAACTAAGAGTTAAGACTAGCTAAAAAACTCATTATCGCCATTTACTCTCATTAAGCTTGTTGAACCTTGACATCAACTTCCACTCCTTTAGATGAAACAACAAAACCCAAAAACACCACATTCTTTGTCATAAAAGAACATTTCTTCAAGTTGATGTAGAGTTTCTCTTGGCGAAGAACTTGCATGACTTGTTGAAGATGAGAAATGTGCTCTTCTTTAGT
>JANZXR010000004.1:23196114-23251193 GCA_027575705.1 Erythroxylum echinodendron
GGGTGTTCTCCTCCAAGTCTGGTTGTTGCTCCTCTTCCTCTTGCATAACTCCCACATGTAAGTTATTCTTTCTAGGATATTGGTAACCCATATGGCCTCATTCTCCGCATTTAAAACAAACAGGCCCTTTATCATCTCTACTTCTGTTTTGTGCCGCATTAGAAGGCGGCCTCGGATTGTAAGAACGGTTAGGAAGTTGTTGTGGGGCTGCTCTTGTGCTTCTGTTTACATCATTGCTCCTTCTTGCAGCTGTCTCCCCACCTTCAAACCCAACTTTTATTGCAATTGTGTAGTGCAAGTCTTCTTCTATCTCCAAAGCTACCTGGGCTGCTTGTTCCACGCTGTACAAATCATTTCCCAGCAAACCTCTTCGAATAGTAGCCTTAAACCAGTCTTGAATTGAGCAAGTGCTTGGCTAAAATCCTCTATAATCTGACCACGAATCTTTAGCTCTTCAAATTTCTGCACAGACTCAGTGACAGACATGTTGCTTTGATGTAAAACATAGGCTGATTTACGCATCTTTAGAAGATAATGGGTTGACATATACTTT
The DNA here is from genome assembly GCA_027575705.1 of Erythroxylum echinodendron. Lineage (NCBI taxonomy): Eukaryota > Viridiplantae > Streptophyta > Magnoliopsida > Malpighiales > Erythroxylaceae > Erythroxylum > Erythroxylum echinodendron. The sequence goes on from JANZXR010000004.1 coordinate 23,196,668, forward strand.
TCAAAAGGTTTTGCCTTCATCTTAGGCCAACTGATACTTTGTGCTGGTTGTATCCTTTCCATATCATGTTCAACCCCACGCCACCAAACCTTCGCTAGTCTAACGAGTTTCATCCTTGCAAATCTAACCTTTCGATCATCTGACATATCATACCAACTAAACAATGTCTCAAGGGAATCAATCCAATCACTAAATTTTGTACCATCCAATTGTCCCTCAAAGTCCGGAACATCGGTCTTAACTCGCTTGCTGATATCGCCAGCTGTGTCTTGTGCCTGGTATTATCCTCATCCTTGCGTGGGAAATTGATTTTGTTGAAGAATCTAGGCACTAACTCCATCTTGCAGAAGCTGCTGGGTTTGTTGAATAGTCTGAACAGTGGATATAGGTTGACGAAAGATCTGGACAGTCAATACGGGTTGCTGAAAATTCTGGGCTGAAGTGACAGATTGAGTATTGAGCATGGGTTGGCTGCTGGATGCTTCCATTGGTTGCTTGCCTAAGCTCAGATTTGTTAGCCATGTAATTGCTGTGTGTAGCTCATCTAATTTGGATTCAAACTTTGCTTCCATAACGTTTATGGAGGTCTTCATGCCTTGCATTTCTTCCACAAGTTTTGAAACTGTTTCAGTTGTAGTTTCATGCTTGCGCTCAAAGGCATCAAATCTGAAACTTAATATGAAAAGGATTCTAATCCTAATTAAGAAAAATATAACTATCTAGGAAAACATAACTAATCCTATTTAGATTAGGAAAACCAAATAAATCTAGAACTAGAACTACTAAAACAGAAATATAAGCAATTCTGGAATTTACTAAAATACTCCTGAATATGCTATTTTGCACTCTGCATCAATACCTTTACCTATGCAAAGAATATCAATAAGAAACAAGTTTTCCTATCTTTGTTTCACTAAACTTTAATTGTCACTACGTCATGTTTTTTATTAGAGTGTAATACTGAACAAGAGCGTCAAAAAATTTTCTATAGCAATAATCAAGTTATCAAAAAGCTATGACTGGTCACAATTAAAGACATGAAATTGAATAAGCAATATCATGTTCATTAAATGCTTGATAAATTCTTGCAAACAAGCTTTAATGCTCAAAGGCAAGAGTATGGTTGTTCTCAATAACAAGCCAATCAAAGAAGGAAGTAATGAAAATGCTCCTTATCAAGGAAGATACTATGAACATTGGAGATCTTCTAATAAAAGAAATTCCCACAATTGAGAAGGATTTGTTCAATGTTCAGTTTTCATATATTACAGAAATGAAGAACAAGGAACACAACATGCTATTAATTCCTTTAAGGGTGGGGTAGGGATGGGGAAGAAGAAAAGAAGAAAGTTAAAAGAATAAACAAGTACAAAATGCACAAAACACATCGAAAGGCTATATTCAATTACCATGCTAGCGTCCTTGAATGACAAATTGTAGTGTAGGGTAAAATCCCAAACCTTTTTCCTTTTGTCCTTTAGAAGAAGCGAACTTTCTTTTGCTATTTTCAATGTGATTGAACCGTGACTTCTGATGCCTAAACAAATTTAAGGGATCATGATGATGGGCAACATGCACACGCATACCATTCAAATAGAAGTATGAAAGAAACAAAGTGAAAAGTATACACCTTGAATGAGATGCTTCTTTATTTACATTTCTCTTAAAATATTTGCCTTGAAAGTTTTTGCCATTGAAGTTGGAACTACTATCCCAATCATTTTCCACTCGATTTCTCTACAACAAATATATATGTCAAGTCTACATAAAGGTGCCAATGATTATTAGAACATAAAATATACAAGGCTTAAGTATGGGGCAAAAGTCCATCACAAACTTTGAAATAGGTGTCAATAGTCAAAGATTATTAAAAGACTATGTCATTAATTTCACAATTCTCATACATCAAATAGAATCTGTTTGATGATGATGATAATGAAAAGAGATGAGCTCAATCATAAAATACTCAATGGACAAAGAGGAAATACCTTAAAATTTGATGGGGCTCTATCCAATAGACACATTGAAAAAGTTCCAGGAAACTATTTCCAATTACGATGGGAAAAGGCTAAGCCCAAATTAATAATTCAAAGAAAAGAGGCAATTAATGACATGTGTGCATATGCTTTTCTCTTTGTACATTAAGTACATATAAGAAAAGATGTCAATTATTTTGACTTGGTCAATAAAATTAGTCTGTAACAAAAACATAAAAGAAAGACCTGCTTAGCAGCAAAACACAAAGCATTTAACAAGCTTCATAGGACTAATAAAATGAGTATTACTTGATCATGTTCAAATTAATTCATCCCACTTTCACATAGTGATATATCATTCCTTATCATCCTTTTAATCTCCTGTTTATTCCTCATTTCTGTCAAGTACTGATGTTAACTTTGTATCACTACAAATATACGAAGTAATAAATCAAGGTTATTTATATATTCAAAATGTTACAAAGGCACAAAAATGGCTAATTGGGCATTGCCTAACATGGCACATATACCTGCCAAAGCAATGGCTTGGGTTTGACCCCAATACAGCGAAAAAAGAGAAGACACAACAATAAATGCTCAATTGAGAATTCCTATGAACTAATCTATTAAGATGATAAGAAGTAGAAAAATAAAGTGGGTAACTAGCAATGCAGGGCACCTGTTGCCTACTGAATGCGGAGGATTGAGAGTTCTGTGCAGATAAGTTCCCTACTTGAGTTGCCGCTAGCATTGGTTTTGATGTGTTTCCACCATTTGCAGATAATACAAGGTTCTGGTCGTTAGGGTAAGCTTGCTGTCCAACAGCCATCATAGAGAAGTTGTGATTCTGAGGCCCCACAGCTCGGAGACTGCATTGTGAATGATTTAGGATTTGCATAGAAGCAGCTTGATTCAAAGTCTGAATTGGAATTTGTATATTTGGGGCTTGTAAGTTTTGGAAACCAAGATTGTGAAGGAGCTGCTGAGGAAAATTTGAAAAATTAGTAGCAAAATCGTGTCCTACTGGTTGGCACTGGCCCATTTGATTCACAAACATGGGAAGAGCATTGAAATTGTTTAAGAAGTTCTGTTCAGAAAATCCCATTTGACACTGACTCATCTGTGACAAACCCAGTTGATTTGGAGCGCTCATGAAGCCAGTCGGTTGTGCCATCAAAGGAAGCATAACCGGAGTGCTTTGCCCGTTGCTCAACCGGGTATTGCAATAGTTTGAAGGAACGGTAACTTGACGATTGAACATACCCATCTGCGACTGCATTTGCATTGAATTCTGCATCACGAAAGTCGCGTTCCCTGGACTTGGATTGCTTGATAAAACCTTCCAAACAAACAAGCGTCACACAAAGCGAAGAAACCGTCAAAAATTGAAGGTAGGAAAATCCACAAAACAGGGGGGTTGAGAGATACCTTTGGATTTTGAGGAGCAGAAGCTCCACTGCACTGGAACTGATTAGCATGTTGAGGAGGAAAAAAATTCAAAGAAGGTCGCATGCTTGGGCTTGAATATAGACAAGAAAAGCTTCAATTTTATCCTTCTTTCGTACAAAGCATCAAAGTTTGAATACGCAAATCCTACCGAATCAGGAGCCAAACTAGGGTTTAAGCCGAGACAGGGCCTTAGGTTCACTGTATAACGATGTCGTTTTCTGGAACATTGGAAAACTCTTTTTTGTGTACAATGTTAAGAAAATAAATAAGATACTAAAAAGAAGCTAAGAAGAGAAGCAAGCAATGTTTTGGAAGAAAGTGATTAAAGGAGTACATCTTGTTTCATGGCGGTTAATAGCAACTCGCCGGCATTCAAGAAACCCCGCATCCTCCGCTGTCGACTCTATGTTGCTTCGCTCCCTCAAAGACCACTATCTCGAAGTCGCCAAAATGAACCCTCCCCCTGTAAATTTCACCTTTTCTTCGTCTAACTAAGTAACTGTTGATTCTTACTTTGTTAGTATCTTGAAAACCTGTTCTTACTTCAATTATTGATACTGTTGAGCGTTTGCTTTACTAAGATTGTGTGCAGATTTGTGTGCGTGTTTTGGTTGTTGAATTAGGTTTTGTTATGTAGAGTATGTTATTGCAGAGTAATAAATTCCTTACAAGTTGTTTAATGAGGGTTATGTTCCTGTAGAAAGTGAGGCCTCCATCTGATTTCACCATTGTCAAAGGTGCACTAGAAGGTGCTGGACCAGTCCTCACTCGAACATATGGCAATGAAGAAATTAGTGTTTCCGTTATGCGGATGGCCAATTTTGTGCCTGGTGATGGTGATGATGATGATGGGTATATTGATCAATTATTTCTTCATGTTGACATATCAAAGTCAGGGCGGGAGAAGTCTATGCAGTTTCTTTGTGGACTATATCCAGATGCATTGGGTATTCACTCTGTTTCCTTCAGGCCTAAGGCTGAAAGTTTGAGCTTTCAAGGGGCTCTTTCAACATACAATGGTCCTACTTTTGAGTGAGTTACTGTTCTTCATTATCTTTATGTTCTGGTTTGTAAATATGTTTTAGTTGATGATTAACGTGAAATGATGGAGAGGTTTAGTGTGATGATAGAAAGGGAATTTAACTCATTTATGTGTTTATGGATTAAAATTCTGGTTAATTTCTTCTATGGTCTCCTTAGGCATAAAGGTTAGAGTTTGTGATTGAAATTTTAGAAGTTTAAATTGAGCTGTTACATAAAAATGGATGATGGACAAATTAATATTTTGCAAAGATATTATGAGGATAGTCATGAGATACAAAATTAGTTTATTACTCATAGAAACAAGCTTTGTGATAGGTTCTTTTCTCTTTTAAATGTTTTATTCTAAACAAAATTAAACCTTACTTTAATTTTAAGTTGTTCAGAATAAGAGTTTAAGACAAACTTTTTATCAGTTTTTGGACCTATAGTCTCACCTAGATTTGTGAAGGTGGGTGGGTTTGGGAAAGAAGTGCTACCCCTATTGTTTGTAGTCCAAGTAGGCTCATAAGTAACCAATTCTATAGAAACTTGAAGGCTTCATTTAAAGAATGTAGTTTCATACTCTTGTGGATTATGTTTACAAGAGTTTCTTCTTACGTATATATCATTCATATCAAAAAAGAAAGAATAACTGCTCTAACTAATAAATAAACTACTCGACTAATTTATCATCTGTCAAAATAAATGCTAATGTCCCCCTTTAAGTTGGAATTTATGAAGAATCAAACAAGCCCAAAGTCTGATGTTATGCTCCATTTAAGGTTTCATGAATATGTGATGTAGGATGAGTAGAAGATATATCAAACTAGCGGCAAGAACCCACAAAACTTATAAAATTTGGCTGCTGGAATTTGAGTTTTAGGTTTAGGATTGCAGCTTATGTTGGAATTTCTGGTTTGGTATAGCTGAAATTTTATGGTGGTTGCTGGAAATTTAGGCTAACATTTTAAGATCTGATTGTCAGAAATTTTGGCTAGAAGTGCTGGAATTTAGTGAGATAAACAAGTAATGGAGGGTAGAGAACTATGAATCAAATGACTCATTCTTGAAAGCCTATCCACCACCACAAAGGTCGAATCATAACCTCTTATAGATTTAGGAACTCCCAAGACAAAAGTCATACTTATGTCCTACCATGGTTCATGGGGCATGGGTTGCGACGTGTGTAGTTCAAAAATTATTTTATTTTCTTTAACTAATTGACATGTTTGACATTGTCGTATGACTTTTGAGATGTACCACTTTAAAGAAAGCCAATAAAAGTGATCCTCAACCATTGTATGATTTTATCCCTTCCAAAGTGACTTGTTGTCCCTCCATGTAACTCCCAAGTCACCTGCTCCTTAATGTATTGAATAGGCAAAGTCAGTTTCGTCTAAAAAGGTATTCATCGTAGATTACAAAAGGGAAGTGATTGCCCCTTTGTCTAGCTGCAATTTTTGAATAAATTACCCCAAAATCTTGGTCCGAAACATAATTTGTTTTTAGTTTTTCAAGCCGTACAACTTTTGACTACCTAAATATTAAGCGAATGACTAGGGCACTGGTCCAATCTCAGTTGCTATAGTCTATTGGAAAGGCCACACGATCCCCTCTCTTAACAACAGACCACCAAGGAACTCTTGCGAAGAAGACAACTTGAGGTGAAATGGCACACTGTCGTATGGAACAAGGCACTCCCTTCTCGACTCTCATTTATTCATTGGCTTGCTATCAAAAACAAACTATCTACGGTAGACAAATTACCTTATCTGCAAGTAAACCTAATTTGTCCTCTGTGTAAACTCTATGATGAAAAGCTCAATCACGTCTTCTTCACTTGCCCTTTCAGCCTTCCTATATGGCAGAGGATTGCGAGACAATGTCGATGGATTGATCTAGGTAGTGCCATACTAGAAATTATGCAATGTCTATTACTTGGATCAGCTCGTTCCTAACTTTCTCAATGAACATTCATACTTGCTTTGAGAACTTATGTATACACCCTTTGGAAGGAACGCAATCACAGGCAATTTGCTGACCAAAGAAGACATTCAGTTGACCATCATTCGACATATCCGTGAGCTACTGATTGTAAAGAATCTACATCAACAATGCACAATTGACATATTATCATCCTTTAACATATTAACATATGTATGTTTGACCATTTATTTTGATTACCACGTTGTTCTTTCCATACATCGTTAGGTAGGGAGAGTAAAGGGTACAACACCTAACATTTTGCTATTAGGTATTCTTCCTATTTTTATATATAAATTCCATTTTCCTTTCCCAAAAAAAAAAAAAAATACTTTGCTTGTCATTATCATAAAAGTGCTATGTGTGTATTGTGTGTCCAAATGGCATCACCAACTATTCATAAAGTCCTATTTAGTCTTGAAAGTTGTTTTCCATTCATCACTAAGTTTGATTTTGATTTGATGGTACCCACTTCTCTACTCTATCTTGGTGAAGATAATAGCTCCAATCAACATGTATAACATGCCATCATGGCAAGGGATTGGAAACTTATACCTTATTGTGATCTTGTTTATCGCTCTACAATCAATGCACATTTGCCAACTTCTACCTTTTTCAAGGGTCAATAATGTTTGAACTTCACATGACTAATACTTTCTTGAATAAATCCTTTTTTTAGCAACTCTTTTGCTTGTCTCTTCAATTTTTCATTCTCAATAGGATTTAAGCAATAGGTTGGAAGATTTGGCAGAGTGTTACCTAGTACCAAGTCAATAACATGTTGAATAACTCGTAAAAGAGGTAATTCACCTAATAAATCATCTGTGTAGGGTCTGAAAAACCAATCAATAGTTCACCCACTTCTTTTGGTAATGCAAGGTGTGTTTATGGTGTTGTTTCCGTTACTTCCTCCACTACCATTACAAACACAATTCCCTTCTCCTTGTTGACAACTTCAAACTCTCTCTTTGCTTTTATACACTATCCACCTTCATAGATTTCAATATTAACTTCTTTCCATGAAACATAAACTAATGGGTGATAGCTTTCCAAAAATGATCCACAATTGACCAAGTAAAATGTAAGATACTTTCTCAGGAATGCCTCACACTAAATAGAATCTTTAGATATTCCTAATCTAAAAGAAGCCAAGCACCTTCGAGAAATTGGTATAGTCCTATCATCCACCCAAGTAGCTGTGTAAAGATGTGGATGTTTCTCTAAAAGTAAATCAATATTTTCACCATATTCTTCGATACCACATTCATACTACTTCCTCCATTAATGAGAGGCTTACATATTTTGTCTGCACATCTAACTCGTGTAAAGAAAAGAGTAGCACAAAGTCATCATTCTTTCCACCTTAGAGTTTGTACAAGGCCATTTCATGTTCCAAGAATTATGATGTTGTCTACATTGCTAACTTCCTATTTAAAGAGGTTGTACGTCTCCATGGATTATTTTTAACCATTGTCTTTGATCACAATATGAACTTTATGAGTTAATTTTTTGAGAATTCTTTAAAAAATGTTGAACACTATTATTTGATTTTCAAGTTCTTTCCATCCTCAAATTGATGGATAAATGGAGGTGGTGAATACTATCTTGGGGGACTTTTTAAGATGCTTGATTAGGAACAATGTGAATAATTGGGATCTAATTCTTCCAATGAGAGAATTTGCATACAACAGCTATGTAAATAGGTCAATTGATAAGAGTCCTTTCAAGATAGTTTTAGGAATTCAAACAAGAAATTTTATTGATTTGGTTCTTTTAACAAAACAACACGAGTTAGTGTCAAAAGATGAGGATGCTAGTTTCTTTGGAAAAATTTTCCATTTCTCGGTCCATTTCTCCAGCTGATACTAACCAGCTCATTTTTGCTCCAGACCCCGTTTCCTTTCCAGCGCAGTCCATTTCTGTTCCAGACCAGTCCATTTTTGTTCTAGACCAGTCTTTTCTTGCTCCAGATCAGTCCTTTACAGAGAAGCCTGCACCCGACCAATTCAGTCTAGACTTACCTGACCCTCGACAGATGCATCAGACACTCATCATCCTCACCCAGCATGTGTACTCAAGAAGTTTGGCATCGTGTACTTAAGGAGAGGAAAAGGAAATTCTGCACCTCAGCATGTTCAGGATTCCATCAAGGATCCTAATCCAGAGGTAACAGATCCTGATGATGAAATACATTAAATTTTTTAGCAGCCTATTTTATGTGATACTGTTGATAAACCCATTGCCTTGCGAAAAGGTACAAGAGAGTGTACTAAGAAATCACTTTATCCCTTAGCACAATCCGTGTCACTCAAAAATTCCTTATCACACAAGACATTCCTTGTCAATCTACATGGTGGCAAAATACCCAACACATGGAATGAGGCCTTAAATGATGAGAAATGGAGACAAGCTATGAATGTGGAGATGGAAGCACTAGAAAGAAACAAAGCTGGGATCTAGTATAGTTGCCTCTAGATAAGAAAACAGTGGGTTGTAGATGGATTTGTACCATCAAATACGGGCAGATGGGTCAATTGAGAGGCACAAGCCAAGACTAGTTGTCAAAGGTTACACACAGTCATATGGAATTGATTATTTGGAGACCTTTGCTCCAGTTGCTAAGATGAATACTGTGCGGGTGTTATTGTCCTTAGCAGCAAACTTGGACTGGAATTTAGAGCAGTTTGATGTCAAGAATGTTTTCTTACATCGTGACTTAGAGGAAGAGGTTTATATAGACGTGCTGCCAGGTGATGGGACTAAACTTCCAGTTAGAACTGTGTGTAAGCTGAAGAAAGCACTCTATGGGCTCAAGCAGTCACCTCGAGCCTGGTTTGGAAGGTTTACCAAGGCTATGCTCACGTCGGGTTATGTGCAAAGTCAAGCTGATCATACTCTCTTTGTTAAACATTCAGCTTTAAGGGAAGTTACGATACTGATAGTCTATGTTGATGATATAATTGTCACTAGCAATAATGAAAATGAGAAACAGAGGCTAAAGAGGCATTTGGCAACTGAATTTGAGATTAAAGAGCTTGGAAAACTGAAGTACTTCTAGGGGATAGAAGTAGCTCATTCAAGAAGAGGTATTTTTATCTGTCAGCAAAAGTATATTATTGATTTATTGACAGAGACAGGTTTGACTCGATGTAAACCTGTTGGGACACCCTTGGACCCAAATACTAAGCTGGGAGAGGCAGAAGATGAGGCACTAGTGGACACTGGGATGTACCAGCGACTAGTAGGCTGACTAATATACTTGTCTCACACAAGGCAAGACATAGTCTTTGCTGTAAGTTTAATTAGTCAGTTCATGCACAAACCCAAGGAGTGCCACCTTAAGGCAGTCCATCGTTTTCTTAGATATTTAAAAGAAACATTAGGAAGAGGAGTCCTATTCAGCCGAGGAAATAGCATATATTTAAGCTTATATAGACGCAGATTATGCAGGTTCAATAGTGGACAGAAGATCAACGTCTAGATACTGTACATTTTTGGGAGGAACTCTGATAACATGGAGAAGTAAAAAACATGGGGTTGTAGCCAGATCGAATGCAGAAGCTGAGTTCAGGGCAATGGCACAAGGAATATGTGAGTTTTTGTGGCTGAAAATTCTACTTGATGATCTGAAGGTTAGATGGGAGAAACCTATGAAGTTATATTGTGATAATAAATCAGCTATAAGTATAGCTTACAACCCAGTCCAGCATGAGAGGACAAAGCTTATTGAAGTTGATAAACATTTTATCAGGGAGAAGCTGGAGAGTGGCCTGATTTGCACATACTTTGTCTCCAGTCAACAGCAAATTGCAGACATTTTTACCAAAGGGCTGAGTGGACATCAGTTTGAAAACATTATTAGCAAGCTGGGGGTTGATAATATCTGCCTCTCAGCTTGAGGGGGAGTGTTAAAATAAATATTAATTACTATTAGAGATAGTTATCATTTCAGTAACTGTAAATAGGGGCAGTTATTTCTGCTTTTATTAGTGGCAGTTATTTCTGCTTTTATTAGAGGCAGTTACCAAAGCAGATATTTCTGCTTTGGTGAACCGTGTATATTAAAAAGGGGAATAATCCCTGTTGCATGTGAGAATGTATGCTGTTTCTCTACTAAGAAAATATTCTTTGTAGTTTCTTGACAATATATATATATATATATATATATATTATACCGTTCATATCAGGGAAAAAAAAAACTGTTATAAATTGACTGACAAACTTATTATTAGAAACTACTGTCAAAATAATTTGTAATAATGAAAGACACCTACTTTTTAGTTTGTTCTACAAATACTTTAAAGTTTTATCCTCGATTAGATTAGGAAGCATTATTGAAATGCTAAACTTTTGAATCATTTTTTCTTTGGTATTCTAGAGTAATCAGCTAATTGTCTGGATGCTAGGTGGTGCATTTCGTAGCACAGTAGGGTTTTAGTTCTGAGGTTGGAACTTATTGCTGGTCCAATTGTTCTGGGGAATATAAGAATAGTGAAGGAGAATATTCCCAATTTACTGCTTCAGAATTAATTGACTCCATGTGAGTAACTGCTTAGGCATACTCTGGTGAAAGAAATTTACCAGATGAACAGGAGGTTTCATATGTCATTCCTCCTCCTTGTTTCTGACCTCATACTTCGTCATTCATCTCATTCATGCGTGAAAAAATAATTTAGTTTGCTGCGGTATTATTGTGTTGTTTCCAAGGCTGTCTTCTGGACCAATGTCCGAGTTATTTGTTTAACTGGAGAATTTTTATTGTAGGAAGGTGTGGAAATCAAGCTTTTTGTTGATAAATTTTATTTGACTCATAATGGGAATTCATGGTTAGTAATGCATTTAAAAATTCTAAAGGCCGTTGTAGGCTTTTTCCATTTCATTATCCCTCTAGCTTCTCACTTGTTTTATATCTTATATGATCTTTTCCAATTTGCATTATCCAGTAAAGATTTCAAAATTGTCTGAACTAAATCCACATATACCCTCAGTCAGCTGCTGTTTTAGCTGAGCCAATAGATCTAGCCGTTAACCATTCTTGAATCCTGCTGTTAATTAGTCAGATTAAATTCTGAAAGTTATACACTGCTGTTAATTTGAATCCAGCTGGTGATATTTTCAGATATGTTCTGAAATAACTCTACACCATTAAGGCACTAGAAAAGGAGCAACTAATGTTGTGACAGTAGACGCTGCTAGATTGAGTGGATTCTGTATCCTAAAATTATCCTTTCTGATAGATAAATATCTCCAGTGATTATCTTCTCTCAAGTATGTGCCACCATGCTAGAACCATAAACCTTTCTATTTATTTATTGGGTTGCGGACTTTCATTGCTTGGGCAGGTATCTTGATGAAAGAATGAGGGATGCACTCCACAGTTTTATTGATGAACGAGGTGTGAATGAGAGCCTCTTTAACTTTCTTCAAGCGTGGATGTATGTGAAGGATCATCGAAATCTTCTAAGGTGGTTTAAAACAGTGGGAACATTCATTAGCAACACCAAAACACTGGACAATGCTTAGCATTTTTGAAGTTAAAGACCAAAACTACTGCACAATGTTTAGCATTTTAAAAGTTTTTTAACACCAAAACCAATGGACAATGTTGGGTGGCTTGAGTTGAATTTATTGTTGCATTGCAAGGCACTTAGCCAACTCTTCTTGTGATGATAAAATTGTCTTCCTTTTGGGCTAAACTCTTCCTAGCGCGAGTTGGTACCTTCAGTTATTCCTGTGGATTTTTCACTTTCCCTTATTAACTGTGTTTAGCTTATTGTATTATTTATCTTATAATATAATGTAATTTTTACTTTACAAAATACGTCACAATTTATATGAAACTAAGCTGTATTTATTTTTTGGTCACAAGAAAAAACACTATTTTATCAAACTGTATCACATTGTCGACTGAAATTTGTCAGCTGTTTGTGAGCTTGAAACTATTTTGTTCAAGTTTATAATAATTTGGTTAAATGGCAGATGTTGTGTGATAGTTTTAAAAGTATTTCAAAATAAATGAAAAAAGTAAAAATCTGTAAAAAGTAGTGTGTACTTAAAACTATCAATAAGTACGAGTTCTTAATTGTTTTTTATATATCAAAATGTATTCTTAATTTAATTAATTCTCATTATGATTAGAAATAAAATTTATGAATATTTATAAAAATTAAAAATTACTCATCAATTTATATAATAAAATTATATAAATTATAAAAATTACATTAAGTCATTCTAGTTAATAAAAGATGTACATCATACTATAATGATTCATAATATAATAGTAGTATCAATTACAAAAAGAAATGTAAATGAATTAAAACTAATATAATTATTTCATATTTGCTTGGCAACTTTATCTCTCTTTCAAGACATACTTCGAAATTGTGCTGCAGCAATATTATACGTCATTTGAGAACTGGTTTCTTTATTTATACTTTTTTCTAGTTTGCTCTTTATTTTTAACATAATTGTTAAATGATTCATTGCTTTATCCATACATTCTAATATAATTGTGTATCTTCAAAAATATGACACAAGTTTGAAAACTTTTGCATCTTTTTTTCTTATATCTTAGAGTTATTTTATGCACATACAAACGTGTAAAGGAAACATGAAGACAAAATTTATATAATATGATATATTAATATATCGAGACATATTTTAGCTTAAAAAGTTTTTCCCAACTTTCATTTATAGAATCAAATTCACCGGTGAAGGAGTTGCAAACAATTCCAATTTGTTTGAGTAAATTGTTAAAATTATTCAATCTAACCCTTAATGCATCATACTTATTCTTCAATTGAATATTAACATAGTCTTCATCGAATTTGTTTGAAGACTTGATTTAATATTCTTCTAACCAGGTTCGGAAAAGTGTAGTTGTTGATTTTTCTTCCTCTCTTCTTCAACTATTAATGAGATTAAATGCACCTCTATGGTATCATTCATACCTCATCCTTTTTATTTGTTTTCACATAATCATTGTAATTGTTCATTCTGTTCAAAGCTTCTATCACTAAAAAAAGACATATATTACATCAATCGTATACAAAAATGCATCCAGTTACTTTTGGCACAAAATCTATAGCTTTGCATTTAATCACACGAAAAAAGCATATGAGTTACTACTTCAATGTTATACAACTTCTATGTGATAACATGTGGCTTAGACTCGAAAAAAATATTGTTTAAAAATAGTTATTGTACTTTGTATTCATTGTTTAGAAAAAATAGCTAGAAGATTATTAAAATTATAAAAATATAATTAAAAACTAAGAACTTTCAGGACACGCACGCACGCACGCACGCGCACACACACACACACACGCACCCACACACACACACACACACACACGCACCCACACACACCCACGCACGCACGCGCACGCTTTTGTTTATCTGTCATATGTTATTTCTCTAGTATCTACAATTTTCTTAGTCTAAGAAAGCTAAATAAAAATAGAAGAAACTGGTAACGAAGACTCCATTTAAAGAATTCAAAGCATAATAACTCTCTAATGAAGAATAATCTATACCAGCAGAAATTTCACTATTAGAGCTCTAATGATTTAATAGTTGAAACTTCACTAGAAATTGGTACTATAAGTGAAAGGGTTTCAAACTCACTTTTGGTACTAGGGGAAAACATATCCTATATTGGAAGGAAAAGACTAATTGTAAAAATTTTGACACTGAAAAAAGGACTCCAAGGTGGTACTAGGTTTGCTCCCTCCGTAGTATTAAGGGATCTAATGCCTCTTACTAATAGGAAAGATCTTATTAAAAGTTTTCTTGGCATGTAATAGGCATTTGGTTCGCTGCTTTAGGTATTAGCATTACGACTTACTAAGTGCTAAATGTACCCATATCATATGTCTTTAGGGTATAGTTATAAATAGTGTTCATTCTAGTTTTTAATTGATTATTAAACAAATTTAGTAACCCTCCCAAACTAAATTAAGGCAAGCACCTACTCATAACAAAATGAAAAAGCTCCATAACAAAATGGATACTTTTATGATATCATAATAGTGATTGCAACTTCCTCAGGTAATAGTGAGCATAATACACCAACTTTATAATAGTGAGTTGAGCGTGCCATGTCTTTGTGAATTTTATTTTTACAAAAACCCACATGAAAGCGATGAGAAGTTAGGAGAAACAACGAACAATCGAGAAGTTAAGATAAACAAAGATGGGAGAAAAAGAAAATTCTATAGCTGGGAGAAATAAAGAACAAAATAAGGAAACAATTGATAAGAGAAAAAAAGAAGCATCTAAGAGATAATGCGACCCAATTCAAACCGAAAGCATAAAACCCATGAGAAGCATTAGAGAGGAACAATCTGGAAAAGAAAAAGGACAAAGACAATACCATAAACAAACCCAAAAAAAGTAATATATATAGACACAACAATAACTCAATTTATAATGAATCCATGTATGAAAATATCTATCCGTTTTAGAGAGAATAGGTGATGGAGGTCCATCAAGCCAAGCATTAGAAGATGTTACTAATATGGGCCTCAATCCAACATGTAGTGATGAAGAAGGCATGGTTGAAGAAGAACTTGAAGAGGAGCCCAATCTTATTTTGAAGTTGCAAATCTTGTTGAAACTCTTTAGAGTTTGCCAAGCCTTGATTTATGAAGCCCAAAAACAACCATTTGAAGGAGCTATTTCGGCCAACAAAGGGAGTCTTTGCTGTAAACTTTGACATGATTTTGCAGTCCAAAAGGCATCTTAAGCACGACCAAAGTGCTGAGAAGAACAATAGCCTTTAGTTGCTCATTTACTTCTTTTTATGCGTTGATCTATTTTCCTTTAAGAGACCTTTTATTTGCAGCCTTTATGATAGTAGTTATGGAGGTTTTACTTCCTTATTTATGATGTTTAATGTTAGTATTATAGACTAATGAGAAATCGAATTTGTGGTTATCCGTCAAGACCCTTAGTTTGCCTTACATTTCCTTATATATGAATTTGTAATCTCTCTAAGATACAGACATTTTTTTAATCAAAAATTAAGAGAGAATTTGCTTTTGCAATTTTTTATCTTTCCTTGGGTTTTGTTAGTTTCCAAAAACTAATAGGGTTTTGTTTGTTTCCAAAAACACTCATCCTTTTCATCCATTTTCTTATTTAATCCCGTTGCCACACTTTTCCAGACACGATCGATCTAAATCAACCATAACTTTTAAACCATTGATCCAATTGAAAAACTTCCTTCATCAAAGTTGTAGCCCACTTCCTGCTCTACAATTTTTCCTCAAGAATCACCTCCAAAGCCAAGTGTTTGTCCAAATTTTTTCTTACAATCTGCTTGTTTGTTTGTACTCGGGAAATTCCAGATTTTATAAAACTTCAATCATTACCCCTAGACACTATATCCACCACTTCCAGCCACTTTAGACCACCACACTCCATCATATTGGTATCACAGACAAGGTTATTAAAGCTTGATTCCTTTCAAATTTTCATTGCATGATCGACGATTCCAAAACACCATTAAAACACAAAAATATCATGTGAAATAATCAAGACCTTACAGTCAAGTTTCAGACTATGCGCCTAGAAATAGGGACTCTTAAGGCAAAGAATGAAGTCTTAGAAGCTCTTGTTCAGAACTCTCCATTAGTCTCTAGGTCTACGGAGAATCCACAAGAACATATTAAAGATGAAGAAGATGAGAGGTCCTTTGTTATAGCCCATGGAGAACTACCAAGAGGAAGAGGGAGAGGGCAATGCCATGGCATAAGAAGGACAACCGTAAGGAACCTCCCACAAACACCAATTCAGCAACAAGAGAGGTAAGAAGAGTTCTTTAATTACAAAGTTGAATTGCTAGAAGTTCATGGTAAGATAGATGCTGGTGCTTATCTTGAATGGGTTTATACAATTGGTAAGATAGATGCTGGTGCTTATCCTGAATGGGTTTATAAATTGAAAGAGCCTTTGAATTGAGAGAGGTGAACGCGGAGAAGAAATTGAAACTAGTTACTATGAGATTGAAGGGATATACAACCCTATAGTGGGAGAATTTACAAAAAAGAAGAGTGAAAGAAGGAAGACCTCGAATCAGTGAATGACATAGAATGAATAAAGAGATGGATGTTGTGTTTTTGCCTCCACACTATAGGCAAAAATTGATTGAACAAATGTTGAGCATTAAACAAGATTCGAAAATGGTGGAGTAATATACTATGGAGTTTGAAGATTTTTTGATGAAGTGTAAGCTTGAAGAAACCGAAGAGATGACCATGGGAAGATTCCACAAAAGGCTAAGAATTGACGTACAAGACATGGTAAAATTCTATTCCTATGACTCTTTCTTTGAGCTGAAAAGACTAGCTTTGAGAAGTGAAACTAGCCTCAAACACACCCGACAAAAAAAATTCATGCCTCCATATGCTTTAGCCCCATCAAACTACACTCCACCGTCCAAACCAAGTCCACATGCTAGTGCATCCACCCCTGCCCCATATAAACCGAACCTTACACCACCTCCAAAGCCATCCGTAAACTCTCCAAATACCTTTCATACTAAGAAACACCCAATCTGCCCCTACAATAAAAGTTTTTCCAAAAACCATCTCAAATGTTTCAAATGTCAAGGATACGGTCATTTCCAATCCGAATGTCCTACCAGAAAAGTTATCCAAGAAATTGTTGAGATTGAAAATGGGCTTGAAAATAATTTATTGCATGTTGATGATATTAATGATGGCTCACAGTCAGATTTGTATGATGATCATAATGCACTTGTTTGTGATGCAAATGTACTAGATGGAGAGATGCTTATATTGTTAAGAGTTTTAAATTGTGAAAAAAGTGAGGAAGATTGGAGAAGAAAATCTTTGTTTCATTCTAGGTGTATGACAAAAAACAAGTTGTGTGAACTTGTAATAGATAGTGGAGCGTGTGAGAATGTTGTATCTAGTGAGAAGGTTGATAAATTGGACCTTAAAACCGAGCCACTTGATTCTCCTTACAAGTTAACTTGGTTAGATTCAAAGCACAAAATTAGAGTCACAAAAAGATGTCTAGTTCCTTTTGTTGTAGGTCAATATGAAGATGAAGTTTGGTGTCATGTAATTCCCATGACAGCTTGCCATTTGCTACTTGGAAGGTCGTGGTTGTTTGACAAAGATGTGCATCACCAAGGGAGAGCAAATACTTACACATTGTTTTATGGAGGTAAAAAAAATTCTACTCAAACCTTTGCTACCCGAGAAGAGGATAAAGAAAAGAGAAGTTCACACACTTGGTTTGCGTTCAAATGAGGAGAAGAGTTCAATCATGGAGCAGTTGCCCAATTACATTCCCGTGGACATTGATGATAAGCCTAAAGCAAACCATCCAATTCCAAGTGAGGTACAATCTTTAGTTGATGAGTTTGTTAGAGTTTTTCCTAAAACACTACCAAATGGCCTACCCCCTCTTATAACTATTCAACATGAAATAAACTTCATTCCTGGAGCCACAATTCCCCACAAACATTCCTATAGAATAAGCCCAAAAGAAAATGATGAGTTACAAAAGCAAGTTAACATGAGTTGTTAAAGAAAGGTTTCATTAGAGAGAATATTTCACCATGTGTTGTTCCTGCCTTTGTTATTCCTAAAAAGAATGGAAAATGGAGGATGATAATTGATTCAAGAGTCGTCAACAAAATCACTATTAAGTATCGGTTCCTTATTCCAAGACTTGATGATATGCTAGATAGGTTTTATGGAGCTTCGGTTTTCACAAGGCTTGATCTTGTTAATAGCTTCCACCAAATCTGAGTAAGAGAAGGGGACGAATGGAAGATGACTTTCAAAACAAATGAAGGACTCTATGAATGGTTAATCATGCCGATGGGACTTTCCAATTTACCTTCAACTTTCATGAAGCTTCTGAATGAGGTACTTAAACCGTTTCTCAACAAATTTGTGGTAGTTTACTTTGATGACATCCTAGTTTATAGCAATAGTTTACATGAGCATTGCATGCATTTGAGACTTGTTTTTGAGGTTTTGGATTGTGAATCATTATATGCTAATATGGAGAAGTGTCATTTTTATGATAGCACCAATAGTTTTTTGGGATCTGTTGTGTCTAGAGAGGGAATTAGCATGGACCCAACCAAGATAAAAGCAATTGTAGGATGGCCAATTCCAAGTAATTTGTTTCAATTAAGAAGTTTTCATAGGATTTATTCTTTTTATAAGCAGTGCATTAGGAACTTTAGTACTATAACCTTCCCTATAACGGATTACATGAGAAAAGGTATGTTTAAGTGGACTTCGCAAGCCACAATTGCCTTTAATACTTTGAAAAATGCCATGACCAAAGCACCGGTTCTAACCTAGCCTAATTTTTGCTTGCCTTTTGAATTAGAGTGTGATGCAAGTGAGGTAAGAATAGGGGCTATTTTGAGTCAAGAGGGTAGACCCATTACTTTCTTTAGTGAAAAACTGAATGAAACTAGAAAAAATATTCTGCTTATTATTTGGAGTTTTATGCTTTGGTCTGTGCACTTAAACATTGGAGTGCATATTTGTTGGCAAATTCCTTTATCACCTATCATCAAGCTTTGAAATATATTCAAAGTCAATCCAATTTAAGTAGAAGACATGCATCATGGGTGGAATATTTGCAATCTTTCAATTTTGTAGTGAAGTATAAGGATGGTCCAAGTAATGTGGTGGCCGATGCATTTTCTAAGAGATATAATATTCTTAGTACTATGCATGCTCATGTAATAGGATTTGAGAACATTAGGAATTTAAATGAGGGAGATAGCGAATTCGGTGAGATTTGGGAAAGGGTTAGGAAAGATGGTACATTTAAGGATTTTGTCATTCAGATGGTTACCTTTTCAAATTTAATGCTTGTTGCATTCCAAAATGTTCATTTAGAGAAGAAATTTTGAAAGAAGTCCATGGTGGAGGCCTTGCCGGTCACTTTGGAAGAGACAAGACTTATGAGTCAGCTAGTGGAAATTTCTATTGGCCCAAGATGTGGAAAGATGTAGCAAAGTTTGTGGAGGGATGCAACACATGTCAACAAGACCAAATGACCAAGAGGGCCCACGACCCATACTTACCATTGCCAATTCCAAATGCTCATTGGGAAGATGTAAGTATCGACTTCATTGTAGGCCTGTTAAGAACTAGGAAAAATCATGACTCCATTATGGTTGTTGTGGATAGATTCTCTAAAATGGCCCTTTTTATTGCTTGTAACAAAACTAATGATGCATCTCATGTTCTAAACTTGTCCTTTGAAAATGTTGTAAAACTCCATGGAATTCCTAGGAGTATAGTTAGTGATAGAGATGTAAAATTTTTGAGTCATTTTTGGAGACATTTGTGGGTTAGACTAGGAACTACTTTAAAGTTTAGCAAGGTGACTCGGACCTTTTCCCTCTTACCCTTGGAGGCCAAATCAAAAAAATTTTTATTTTTAAGGATTGCATTATAGAATGCAACCTCAGGTCGTTTCACTTAATCGGAACCAGATTAATGGAACTAAGCTAGCCTATATGTCATGATATGCAAACAAAATTAGTAAGGAAGAGGGGGGTTTTCAATCTTTGGACATTTGGACAAAAATAAGCAAATTGTAAGAAAATGTAATGAAAAGTGTTTTTGGATTTTTGGGAATAGAAAATCTTATCTATGCTCTACCTGAGATACAAGATGGAGGGGTTTACTTTTATATATAACGTGTTGTATGGCGATCGAGCCTAAGAGCATTTAGATGTCATTAAACATTTATGGTATGAATTGTTAAATGATTATCAACTAATAATGGACAAAATTCAAGATCAGGATCGTAGTAGTTTAGATTGTTCAACTCCTGCTTCAATTTCATATTTAGGCTCATCTTCTAAAAGTAGTTTGCTACTTTCATTTTCAAAATCTATTAAAGAAAAAAGGCTAAGACTTTGTAAAATATGATGGAATTTGATAAATTTTGACCGAATATCGTCTGATCAAAGTTAAAGGTGTGTAGCTTGATGTATTATTATGGGGGAAGAGTTATTAAAATAATTTTTCAATCATGCAAGTAATTGAATGATTGACCTATTTCATGAGTTGGTCAACTTTGTAATGTCGCAAGTGCACGATGTAGTTGTAGCTAGTACTGACAAGTACAAGTCGATCCTACAAAGACAGTGATTACTAGTAATTACCCTTCCCTAATTATCTAGCCTAAAGATTGATTTTAGATTTTTAATAAAAAATAAAACCTAAACAAGTAAAATAAAATAGGTGACGAAATTGAACAGAGAATTAAGGAATCACTTGGGAAATTATCGATATCAAGAATTAGTATCTAGGTTTCAAATCCCCCTAAACCCTTAATAGATTAATCTTTTATTGTGCAATTTTTTGTTAATTTATTGGACCATGGAGACTCCTATGGTATGCTAATAGCTGACCTTGAGTCTACTAACAATTAATCTTAAGGTTTCCAACCGAATTACTCAGGTTAAAGTTTATAAGATAACATTTCCAATTTATGAGTCTCTCTATTAGGTTTGACCATAATCTGGAATATTAATGTCATCCTATCTCTGAGGTTACAATCAACTTCTTCCAATTAAGGTAGATCTATTCAAACCTAGGATTTCTCAATCTCTAAGTAAGAAATTAGATTATGATATAATATTCCTGAGTTTATTAGAACATAAATAAAACATGTAATCAGAACACGATAATCAGTCAAACCAACTGCATTAATAAATGAATCAAAACATATTAAATATTAACATAAGGTTCATCCAACCTAAATACTACTAAGATGTTTAGTTACACATGATCGAACACGAAATCAAGTATGCATTGAAAAAAAAAAATTGAAAACAACATAATCATAATTTTAAATCTCCCTGATTGTCTTCTGTCGAATATTCTCACAATGTAGAGGCTTGATATTGTATTTCGATGGATCTTTCAATGAAATCATCATGTTTTTCTCTTCTTTAGACCAAAATTACCCCTTGGGAACAATCTCCACATTTGAAATCGCCTCCTAATGTCTGCTCTCTCCTTCAATTCTCTGTTCATGTCTTTATATATTAAATTCTAGGGTTTTGGCTGATGCACGGTCTTATGCACGGTCTTGCATCACCAAATTCTCTGAAAACTGTGAAACTACATAGCCTGGGAGATGTGCACCGGTAGATGCATTGTCGTGCATCCCTTATGTGTGTCGAACCTTCGTTTTATGTCATGTTTTCGTTTGAATTCTTCTCTTTTAAGTCAATGAAGGTAATTATACAGTAAAAACACATTTGGAGCAAACTAAGTGCCAAATATACAACAAAAATATCAAATATCAACCAAAATCCATCAAATATTGGTGTAAAAATATATTCAAATATGCATCTATCATTGCACAAGACTTATTAGCAATTCTATTATCCACCACTCCTTTAGATCTGCTTTTAGCGCTAGTGGTCAGGTTATTAGTCCTCATTGTGCACGATTTCATTCTCGTACTGTGGAAGCCCTTATGTATGCTCGAAGTTGGTTAGATGATGAAGATATTGAGGGTAAATTCTTTTCTTTTTGATATATCAATTTCATCTATTTTTAAATATTATCTTACCTAATATTGTTTCTTAATTTTTATATTAGTATAACCACAAGTCTTAATGCGGAGGTGAATAGTCATACTCATCAATCAAGTGAAAATTATTTTGATAAAATATTTGAAGATGAAGATAAATTTAATTATTTACTAATTATTGCCATGTCCTTAATATTCCTTTAATTTTAATATTACATTGCTAAATATAATGTTTGTTTATATAGATGAAGTGATGCAAACTGTTGACCGTCCTAACTGCAACAATTAGCTACTCTTTCAGTCTATATAGTCTCTACGCTCTCCAGTCTCCAGTCTCTGGTCCCTAATCTCTAGCCTCCAATCTCTCGTCTCCATCATGATGTTATCCTATTTTTCATATATTTTATCACTTTTTTGTAAAATGATTTGGATAATCATTTTTGTATAATTAAGATTACTATAATTAATGAGTTTGGTATTACCTTATTCATTTTATCAATATATGTAAGTTTTTATCTATTCATTTTATTAATTTTATCAATTTGATGATGGCCTCATCTGATATTTGTGTTGGAATTATGTTTTAGGGTGTAAATTATTAGGCATTTAATGTGAATTTGAGTGTTGAGTGTGTATTTATAGTTTAATTGTGTTAGTCTATATGTTTAAGTGTTTTTATAAGTTAGTATGAGTCTTTGAGCTTAATTGTTATATTTTTGAGGTACCTTGATGTGTCTGTTAGTATTTTAGGGTAAACGGCAAAGAACGGAGAATTTGCAAAAAGTCTTGGGCTAAAAATAGCCCACAATCATGGCACAACAGGCCACGATTGTGACAAAGAGGGACGAGCCAGGGCAGCCAGGCCACGATCGTTCAATTTGGGCACGATTGTGAAAGAGAACTTGGATCTAGGCCATGATCGTGCACTTTAGGTCACAATCTTGACAGAGAGAGTTAAGCGCTGGCCACGATTGTGGCAAGCAGGGCCACAATCGTGGCCTGGGTTAGCCTAAAGCAAAAACTTGAGTTTCGCAAGATTTTTCCGACTGTTTCAACCCCGACTTAAACCTAGGGCATCCAAAGTATAAATACATCATAAAAGGACAGAACTAGCAGCTTGGGAGAGTTTAAAAAGAGAGCATTCATGTTAGCCACATTAAGAAAAAAAACCTAGAAAGTTATTGAGAGATTGAGGAAGTAGACGAAGGAAGAGAGTCACAGAGACGAAGACGCGACATACTTTATGGAATAAGTGGTTTATCGTAGTCGCTGTCTCCACGAATCCGTTCCGATAGTATCTCTATTTTTATTTCAATTTTATGGATATATAAAATTAGGATGATTATTGAAATTAATTGTTGTCGAGTGTTGATTTATGTCTAAACTGACCTTTGAGTTTTTAGTCGTTGAGATTAATAAAGGTTGGTTGATTATCTTTTTATTGATTTAATTGTGATTTAATATTTGTTCATAATAGTTCGGCAATAAACTGAGAGGGTGAGTTGAGTGAAAATAATCAAATTAAGCTAACGAGAGTTAGGTAATTTGATAGGTAGAGAATTGAATCAAACCGGTAGAATCAGGTAACGATAGATCGAGCATAGGTTGTCGGTATGTTATTAGACAATTTTATAACTAATTTAGGTTTTGGGTCAATTATGAATCGAGAGATCACAATTCTATAATTTAAATTAGCGATTATCAATTAGAGTTAAGGATTATAACTCGAGAGAGAGTAATCTACTTTAAGACCGTTTAGACCCATTAATTCGATAATTGCATAATCAGTTAGATTTTCATTAACTTCAGATTAAAAATCCTTTTTTTCTCACTTGGTAATTTCTAGGTTGATTTTTGGGATTAGGTTATGTGATTTTTTATTCGTTTATATTTTTGCAATTTATTTCTTGAATTTAATTGTTTGATTAATTTATTTTTGCATTAGGTTATTTATTTTGAATTATTGTAGTTAGTACAACCTTAGATTTTAGGACTAGACTTTCCTCCTCATAGGATCGATACCTTAGGTACTACGCCAATGACCTTTGAGCTTGCAGAAATTACCAGGTTATAAATATTAAAACTTGGCATACATAATCTTGGGATCAAATTTTTGACATCGTTGCCGGGGAGGTAATTTAGGTCTATAATTTAAGACGATATATTAGTTTTAACTTTTGATTTCGTTCTTTTGTTTTATTTTGAAATTCGTGCTCTTGCATGAACACAAGAGTCATGAGAGGTTCAAGTCGTGTAGCGACGACATTGGATTTAGACGTCACACGATCAGAAAGAACTCTTAGGAAAGCTAAGCGAGAGGAAGAAGAAGAGTTAGGGAAATCATCAATGGCCGAGGAGTTTTAGAGAAACATAGATCAGGGAGCAACTCAAAGACGATAACAGAGGACCCTCATGGACTTTATGAGGTCAGGGTTTAGACCATCGAACCAAGGAGTGGCTAGGCTGCTTATTCAAGAGGCCTCATTTGAGATTAAGCCAGCCCCCTGAAAATGCTTCAGCAGAACGTACAATTTTACGGATTGGTGAACGAGGATCTAAACGTGCATATCGTGAACTTCCTCAAGATCTGTGATACTTTCCAGTACCATCAAATGTCGAAGGATACGGTTAGAATTAGGTTGTTTCCTTTTATACTTAGAGATAAAGCGAAGGCTTGATATCATTCACTGAGCCCAGCTAATATTACAACATGGGATTAGCTTGTGCGTGCATTATTGGATAAGTACTTCCCGTTGACTAAGACACAAAAGATTATAAAGGAAATCAATAATTTCTAACAAGGTGAAGGGGAATCAATATATGAAGTAAGGGAAAGATATAAGGACCTGCAAAGGAAGTGCCCACACCACAACCTACCCAAGAAATTTCTTTTGCAGACCTTCTACAATGGAGTGAACCAACTAACGAGAGGCATCATAAACACAACGCCAGGAGGATCCTCAATGCGGAAAAATGTCGATGAAATAGAGGAGCTAATTGAAGAGATGGCGAGCAATAACTGTTTATGGACGAGTAAGCGAGGAAGGCAACCTGCTTTTTTTAGAGAGCATAAAGGAATCGTCGCAGTCGATCAGATGATGAAGATGCAAGGAAAGATCAACAATTTGACGCGACAACTAAACAACATGAAGGCATCATTCTCAGCTCAGGTAAAGGCCGCACAGTTGAAATGTGAGCTTTGTGGACAATTAGACCATGACACTGTGGAGTGTCATTTAATGAAAGAAGACAATCGGGAGCAAATGAACTACATAGGGGCTCAATATGGCCAAGGAGGGGGCAGTAACAATCCCTGTTCCAACACCTACAACCCTGAATGGAAGAATCACCCGACCTTCTCCTAGTCAAACAACATTGGAGGATAATTCAGGCCTCAGGGACAATCGGGCTTCCAACAAGATAAAGCAAGCTCGATGGAGTCGAAGTTGGACAGAATTTTAGATAAGATTGGAGGCATGGAGGAAGTACATCGGAGTCTCGAGAGCAAATTTGAGCAAGTTACAAAAAACCACACCTCATCTATACACAATCTAGAAGTCCAAGTGGGGTAGCTAACGGAGGTAATGTTGACTCAGAATGCTGGAACTCTTTCAAACAACACCGAGTCTAATCTGAAAGAATGTATCATGGTTATCAGTAAGACCCAGGATGAGGAGCCGGAGAAGATGAAGGATGAAGAAGAAGGTCGAGTGATTAAAGAAGACCCTTCGAGTGAGCCCATGATTGAGTCACTTAATGCAACTCAACGTTTATTTCCATTCTATATTGTGCATCAGTGAGAGTTATATGTAAAGAAAGAAGCAGAAAAATTACGGGCGATTAAACAAAATAAGTACCAATAAGTAACGGAACAAATACAGACAAAGCTCAAATTATAGGAGTCCGTCATGAAGAAGGTTAAGGAGCGATTACTAGAAGATGATCTCAACATAGCTACGAAGAAAGAGGACCCAGGGGACTTTTTCATCCCCTGTAGTATCAACAGGATCATCATAGACAGGGCATTCGTGGATTTAAGCACGAGCATAAATATGATGCCATACACATTTAGTCTGAAATTAGGGTTAAGAGAGTTAGTGCCCCTCAAGTTTTTGTTAAAGACGACTGATAGGAAAATGCATAAACTGTTGAGGATTATAAAGGATGTGTCGGTAAAGGTGGATGAATATACCTTTCCCACAGATTTTTTCATATTGGACATTTATGAAGATATGGACACCCCGATAGTTCTTGGAAGACCATTCTTGGCCACTATGCGTTCTATAATTAATGTTGATGGGGGTGAATTAACTCTGCGAATAGGAAAGGCAACATTGATGTTTAAGGTAACTACAAGAGAGTACGAACTTCCTCCACCACTATTAGATGAGACAATATGCGATGAGCTAGTCAAGATATTCTACAAATACATGAAAAAGGAAGAAATTAATAGAAAGCTTTGTCTCATGGGTGCATGAATGTAAAATTTTAATTTCTGAAGAAATCACAGGAGATATATTGGAAGTAGCTCCTATGGGAAGAACTAATTTTTCCTGTCATAAGTGGAATGTTGATGCTTTGGAATTAGTCGAAGTTGTCAAATCTGTCTGTCTTTATACTGAGAACACTAAAGATGAGAGATCCTGAACCAGACAATTAGACTTAATACCATAATGATATATTTCTTAATGCTGCCTCGATTATATATGTGATTGATTATACTGTTGAGCTTGTGAAAATCTGTGATACATAAATAATGGTTCCTTTCTTAAGAGAAAGGCTCCTACTAATTGTCTGAACATATAAAAGTCATAGGTATTTTTCGAAATCATCTATTATCTTTTTGAATTTTGAAACATATATCTATTATTGCTTGTCATCATCAAAAAGGGAGAGATTGTTAGCTCAAGGTTTACATTTAACAATTTTGATGATAACTATATAATATTTCAAAAATCAAATTGGATTTATTTCTTTATATAGATAACGGTATTTTTTAAAGGAAATAAAATCATAGGAAAATTACTTCCTTTCTCGCAGGAACCTTCATTATGAACTGATCTTATTAGAAACGGTTAATCCGAAAGGATCTTATTGTCGTGTATTAGCCCCATGATTATTGGAAGAATTTTTGTAAAGATGACATTGAAGTTATTCAGATTTAAATCTATTCGGTTAACTAAAGATGCAAGTGAAGCAATGGCTTATTAAAGAAATTGACTATTTAAAGAAAAGCAATAACACTTGTGAAAAAACGAACATACACATACTTTCGAAACATTCAAGCAACATCTATATTTTTTAAGTCATTATTTTTATTGCGCCTTAGAAAGTGAAATCACTCTATCAAGAGATAAATTTTTATTAGAGAACTTACTTTTGCTTTTACACTTTATTTTTCTGTAAGCTTTTTAAGTCACACACAATTTACCTCACTCTTGCGTATGTTTGTTTTATCACTTTAGTCTTAAAGTTAGGGGTCTGGAAATTTTCTTATAGAGGGTGTTAAAATAAGCTATTGATTTAAAATATTTTTAAAAAGAAGGATTGATGATCTTAGGTACCAAACAAAAGAATGAGTTTTGTTCTAAACTTTCAACATCATAATACTTGAAAAGAATTTCAATACTACCTTGCTAACTTCTTGTTTAAAAGAGTCTTATGCCTTTTGGAAAAGGCAAGCACTAAAATCATCAAGTTTAGGATCTTTGCTAGGATTAATATTGAAGTAATCCTTCTTAACATACTCTATTTTGAAAGGATTGGTAAGAAAATCACATTGTTTGCCTATATAGAAGTTTAGGAATAGCAGAGTTGAGGGAGGAAAATGAAGAAGAATTTAGAAAGGAAAAGCCACTGTGTTTTCAAAGTAATCTAGAGCATGAGCCAAAAGGGCAACTTGAACAATGATAATTATGCCATCATATTTCAATAGAGAATTTTTTATTGAGTTCCTTATAGAAAGGAGATATATATATATATATATATATAAAAACTTAATCTTGTCGTCTCCTTTCTTCAGCCATAAAACTCTAGAGTTTTGATTAATCAAGGAGTAATGGTCTTCTAAGGCCTTTGTATATAATCCCATAGCCACTTTCTTATTGATCTATTTTGAAGCATCTCTTAAGGGAGTTATAAACCTCTTTTTATTTTTGAATCAAGTGTTCCCTATCTCTATCAAGCTTTAAAGTTGTAATAGAGTGTATAATCAACCTTAGCTTTTTAAGTTACTCTTTAAACTCTATCTCTTATAGCATTTGAATGATTCAAAACCTAAAACATCTAGACTCATGCCTTTACTAGCAACTTCCTAGCAACCCTCAATGTTGCATAAGAAATTGGTAATTAAGATCTATTACTTCAAAATTAGAAAGATAGGATCTAAGGTCATAGAAGGGATTATTAGAGCATCTTATTCCTTTAACTTCTGAGACTGGAATGATAATGTTGAATTCCTTTAAAATTAGCCAGAAGTCCCTAATTGATTTATGATATGCCTTAAGATCATTCCACATAAAGAATCTTTATAATGTAAGGTTTGAATCATATATGAAAGAGATCTATACTTTCCCTATACAACTTGTAAGTGAATGAATTTATCACTTGATAACTTAGAATATCAATCCTCTTAAGATTATAATCTACAACTATTCTCTTATAATAATGTGCATTATAGTTAGTAATGAGCTTCTAATTCTTCTTGAATAACCAAAGATTTTTAGACTTTTCAACTTTTAGTTTAGTCTCCCATCAGTGGCCTTATTAAGTCTATAAAATTATTTTTCTAGGGCTATTGAGACCCCCTAGTGTTCTAAATTAAGGAGATCTATCAGAGGACTTACCTTTATCTTGCAGTTAGATCTTCTTTGAACAGGTTTGAAACTATATATTGCAGTACTTGTTAAACTAGACAATAATCCTCTTATGTATGCTTCTGTTGGTGGCTAAATTCTCGGTTTGTTACGATTTTATGTTTCAAACCGTGATGTATGCTAAAAATAAGTAGGAGTGTCGAGTGTAGAACACCCCGCCAATGTCAATGGCGAGGTGGGAGAACGTGTACCCACCAAGCCATTATGGATGGCGGGGTGGTGTCAAGGTGTCCACCCCGCCGTTTACAATGGCAGGGTGACGCCAAGGTGTCCACCCCGCCGTTTACCATGGTGAGGTGGACCCTAAAATAGTTTTTTAACTATTTTTTATTTTTTTAGGGTTTAGTTTAAGGTTTTATTTTTTAAGGTTTAATTTTGCTTAGGGTTGTCGTTTTTTGTAGCATAAAAAGTTTTTTATTTCGGTGTTTAGTTTTATTTATGGTTTAGAACAACTATACAAATTAAATTTAAAGTACAAGTTTTATTTTTTTATGTTTTTCCTGTATTGAAATAATTTTGAGGGTTTAGTTTTATTTATGGTTTAGAATATCTATACAAATTAAATTTGAAGTACAATTTTTATTTTTTTATATTTTTCCTGTATTGAAAAACATTAAAAACTTTTTATTCTACGAAAAACGACAACCCTAAGCTAAATTAAGCCTTAAAAAAAACAAAACCTTAAATTAAACCTTAGAACAAAATCAAAAAAATAGTTAAAAAAACCATTCTAGGGTCCACCCAGCCATTGTAAACAGCGGGGTGGACACTTTGGCATCATCCCGCCATCGTAAACGGCGGGGTGGACATCTTGGCCCCACCCCGCCATCCATAATGGCTGGGTGGCCCCACCCCACCATCCACAATGGCTGGGTGGGTAAACGTCCTCCTACCCCGCCATCAACATTGGTAGGGTATCCTACACCCAGCACTCCTACTTATTTTTAGCGTACATCACGGCTTGAAACATAAAATCATAACAAACCGAAAATTTAGCCTCTATTGGCTCCTAATCTTTCCTAGAAAGGGACAAGATTAGGTTAGAATAGTGAAAATTCTCCTTCTTTAACTCTTTGTAAAGAGGATTTTTGTAAAAGAAGCCTTAATTAAAATTTGAACTAGTTGAATTTTTTAACTAAGCTAACTAATTCTCTAAGTTTGGTTCCTTTTAAGGAGCCTGGTCTTCAATAGCAGCCTCATGATGTTTTAAGGAAGACCCTGATGAATTTGTTGGTGAATCCAAAGAAATTGGTCTTTGCGTATCCTAATTGTCTAGATTTATTAATTCTATGTAATTTACTCTTAGAAACTTCTCTTTTTAAAAAAAATTGCAGAGATCGCCATTATCTATAGTTAAAACTATTTACAACATTACAATGAAGTCTTCTGTGAGACCTTTAACAAAATATTACATTATGAAAGACCTTTTAGAAACTCCTTGCAAATAGGTTTCTAGAGTTTTCCTTATTATTTCATAGCTGGTCACTGCTGATATGAGATCTTGATGGAATCTTATATTATGTTATCATCCTCTCCCAGTTTTAGAAGGGGGATAACATTTGGTCGATCTTGCTTCAAATCAACACTAAAACATCGCCTTGCATAGCCTATTATTCTCCTTAATACGATTGCTTCATCAAATAAGTAGACTTCCCAATATAGCTTACTAAGAGGCTCAAGCCTTTAGTAGACTAGTATTAAGAGGAACTTTGTGGAAATACATCCAAATGAAAATATGTTTCTGCATAAAATCTTTTAAATTGATGCATGGTTTCCAAAGTTAGAGGAAAAGAGGTAAGTTGTTGAAGTGCCAAGGACCAGTATTTAGGATCTCTTAAGCACTAACATTTAAGGAGAATCTGAATAGAAAAATGTTATCCTCATTAAATAGCACTTCCTAAAATCCTTCACTCTTCCATTTTTTGAGTGCCCAAGGATTGATTATAGGAAAAGAAGAATGTTTTCCTATAAAGAAGCCATCAAACATGGAAGACCAGGGGGGCCAATAGTAGAGAAAGATGTTGGAGGGCTTCCTAATATTTGCTTCAAATTTAGAAAGGAATTAAGACATGAAATTGGGGGAATAGTAACAATCTAAGGCGCTAAGAGCTCATAAGAACCATAGTCAACAAAATGAGAAATGAAAGGAAGAACTTGTTACGAGGAAGTAAAGAGAGGATCTTTGTATAGGTTGGAAAGACCTTTTCAGTGGATGTGGATCAGGTAAAAAAGAGATGGCGGAATAGTTAGAGGAAGGAAGATTCGAGGTGGAGGAGCAAGAAGGCAAGGGAAGGAAATATTTAGAAGGAAAGAGAAGACTGACCATAATCTGAAATGTTTAAAGCCATATAGTTAGAAAAGGGAAAAGGTCGCTAAAGTAAAAAGGTAGATTTAAAAAATCGTTACAAAAATAGTAAAAAAAGAGAAGGACGAGATTTAAAGGGAAAAGGAAAGACCAAATTACCCCTTCTTAGCCCTAGTTGAGAAAGTTCTCTAGACAATTAAGGAATCTACAAAGAGAACCAAAACAATTAAGGCACCTAAGGCAAATCTTGAAGAAGAAATTGAAGATAAGATAAAAAAATCATGGAGTCAAGGAGAACAAACAAAAAGAAAAGAGAAGGGTTAAGAAAGCAGAGCAACAAACAAGAAACTCATATACAAGGACAAGTAAACCAAAAAAGAACATATTAACCTTAACATAAGAACCTGAACATGAGCCATGAAAAAGCTATTCTGTGGTAAGCAAGCGAACGAAAAAAGGTAGAAAGGAGTTATTTTTTAAACACATGTTTGTTTGCCACTAATTAGATCATTGTTATAATATAGTAATTGAGATGTTATGCTCAACATATAAATATTATAACTATAAAAATAATTTGAAATTATATGTAAACATATGTATTATAATTGATGCTTCTAAATTAAAAGCATGAATAAATATATAACATTAAAGTACAAATAATGAGGAAAAAAGAATCAAAATATCTAAAAGAGACAAACTTACAAAATGATTGTAAAATTTTATTGTAAATTAAAAACAAATTAGTAAGGTTATAGAAATATAAAAGTAAAAGACAAACAAATTATGTTAGATAACATATATACTCAAATAATCTAAGCCCTTAGTTTATAGCTATGGAAGACTCATCGCAAATAAAATATATCAATATACGTGAATGTAACACACACACACACAGACAATGCTACATAATGTAAAATTAGTTACTGTGAATAGTTGACTCTTTTTTCCCCTTCTGTTATTAGTATAGATCTTAAAATCATGTTCAAGATGGAGCCATGTCTTAAAAGGTTTGAACCTACTTTTAGTTAGGAATGATGGAAATGATTTAATGCAATTTGGTGTAATCTAAAGTGAACAGATCAAATCTAGATTAACCATATTTCAAGTCAAACTCCAATTTAAAGAGTCAATCTAAAGCTTGATCCAAACAACCCATCATTTTGGTCTTAAGATTTAAGAAACTTAAGACTAAAACATCATGAAAAAAAAGTTTCAACTTTTCATAGTAACTAATTTTATATTACGTGACAGGATTATTTTGCTTATTAAAATCTTGTCCAAGATGAAGTTATGTCTTGGAGATGTGCACCTACTCTTAGTTAGGAATGGTAGAAATGATTCAATCCGATTTAAGCTAATCTAAAATTAACTGGTTCAGTCTAGATCAAGTGTATTTCAAGTCAAACTCAAATTTGAAGAGTCAATCCAAGGCTTATCTTATCAACCCATCGTTTTTGGTCTTAAACTTTAAAAAACTTAAGACTAAAATACCATTTTTAAAAAAGAGTTACAACTTTTCATAATAATCAATTTTATCATTATCGTCATCACCCAGTCTGAAATCCTGCATTAAAACGGGGTCTGGAGAGGTCTGATAGTATGCAACCTTACCCTTACAGAGTAGATAGGCTATTTCCAATAGACTCACATACGAATGTGAGAATGAAAAAGTGATACAGGTTAAAAGAGTATAAATGAAAATAATAAGCTAAAAATTAGAAAAATAAAATAAAATAAATAAATACATAAATCAGATAAAAGAATCGAAAAAGATACTTGAGATAAAACTCAAATATGCTAATACTTGAAACGTTGTAAAGTACGACTCTTCATGTCCCTAGTTGTGTTAGGTGTCTTTGTTCCGTAGCCCTGTGAGAGTGACAATTCTATAGTACCAGATTGCCTCGCGGGACCTTCCCCGTATATCCGAGTTGAGATGCCAAGTAGTATGATAGAAAGACTTGTCCATGACTTGCAACTAGAACAGACTGATTGGACACGGGGGTCAGATTACCACCAAGTTCGTGCGAGCTTCACAGAAAACAGCTTCCAATAACTTACTCGACTGTTTTGGTGCAACTTTAAAGGATATCCTTTACCTGTATCCTAGCACTCCATAATTTTCTATTTTTGGCCAATTCCTCAGTAAGGGCCAACTCTGACATATCTCTCTTGTCACTTTCATTCAATTCTTGTATGACCTCCTTTTTCTTCTCTTGTATTCACTAAGGGTTATAAACTCACAGTGTCGCACCAGAGCATCTAAGTGCCTCCTGCTCATATGCCCAAATCACCTAAGCCTGGTTTCTCTCAACTTGTTGGCAATACTAGCCACCTGTAGTCTGTCTCTCACTACACGATTTCAGATCTTATCTCTCCTGGTAATGTCACACATCCACCGAAACATACTCATCTCTACTACCAACAACTGTCTCGTATGTCGACATTTGGTGGATCAACATTCCGCCCCATATAACATAGTAGGCCAAATCACCATTTTATAAAATTTTCCTTTAAGCTTTAATGGAATCTTTTTATCACATAAGACTCCTGATGCGCTTCGCCATCTGACCCACCCGAATGCGATACGATGGACTATATCAGTATCTACATTACCATTACTCTTACTGATAGACCTGAGGTATTTAAAACTCGATTTTTGTGGTATTACGTCAGTACCAATTGCTACTGCCACCTTATGGGCCATCTTGCTTCCTGAAAAGTTATATTCTAAATACTCCATCTTGGACATGCTCATTTTAAAATCTTTCGACCCTAACGTTTCTCTACAATATTCTAACTTGGAGTTGACCCCCTCCCTAGTCTCATCCACGAGGACAATATCTTCAGCAAATAACATACACCAAGGTATCTCTCTTTGGATATGTTTGGTAAGCTCATCTAACATTAATGCGAACAGGAAAGGGCTTAAGGCTAAGCCTTGGTGTAGACCAATTCTAATAGAAAAATGTTTCCGTGTCGCCTCCTACCGTCTTTACGCTTGTCATTGCTCCTTCATACATATCTTTATTACTCGGATATATGTCATAGGGATTCTCATTGCCTCCAAACACCTACATAAGATTTCTCTAGAAGCCCTGTCGTAAGTCTTCTCCAAATCAATAAAAACTATATGTAAATTCCTTTGTTGTTCCCTGTAGCATTCCATTAGCCTACGGAGGAGACGTATCACTTCTGTCGTGGACCTACCAGGTATAAATCTAAATTGGTTGGCCGATATAAAAGCCACTCTCGGAACTCTCTTTTCAATTATCTTCTCCTACAGCTTTATGGTGTGACTAATTAATTTGATGCCTCTATAATTATGACAATCTTGGATGTCCCCTTTTGCCTTGTATAAAGGAATCAACCTACTCAATCTCCATTCATCCGGCATTCTGGCTGACTCTAGGAGATCAACCTGCTCAATCTCCATTCATCTGGCATTCTGGTTGACTCTAGAGTCACATTAAAATGCTGCACTAACCACTCCATTTCGACAACTCCTATTCTCTTCCATACCTCTATTGGGATCTCATCCGGCCCTACTGCCCTTATGCACCCCATCTCTCTCAAAACTTTTGTAATTTCCCCTTATGACCCTTTCACATTAGGACCAGTTACGAAAATGTTCCGACACGGGGGGTTCGCCTAACTCTATATTGTCTGAAATGCCTTCATTATAAAGGCCAAAAAAGTATCTTTGTCGTCTACCCTTGATAGCATGAGCTTCCGTGAGTACCTGGCCTGCTTCATCTAGTACATAGTAGACTTGATTGAAATCTCTCGTCTTACGTGCCCTATCTCGTGTCAACTTAAAAATTCTTTGTGCTCCCTTGTACGTATCCAGATTCCTGTACATAGTCTCGTATGCTTCTCTTTTAACCACTTAAATTATCTTTTTTGCCCTCATCTTTGCCAATTGGTACCTCACTCTGTTAGTATCCCACTCTGCCTCTGTTGTACTAGCTAAGAGGTCTCTGTATGCTCTCTTTTTCTCCTTCATCATCCCTTGAACCTCTCCGACCACCATCAAGATTCCATCCTCCCACCCCTTTAGAGACTCCTAGGAGTTTTATGGCAGTTTCTCTCACTACGGGAGCTACTCCCTTCCACATCCGATTAGCATCTCCTCTCACGGATCATGCGGCTTCATACTGAATTTGATTCATAAATTGTCCAGCCATGTCCTCCTTTAGATGCCACCATCTAATTTTACAGCATCGTTGAGTATATTAATGTGACCTCCATTCCTTAATTTCAAGATCCAAAACTAACAATTTATGTTAGGTTGCTAAGCATGCAATCGAAAGCACTTTGTAATCCTTACACCACATTATGGCTCTCTTCCTGACAAGGAAATAATCAATTTGTCTCTTGGTTGTGCTATTCTGAAACGTCACTTAATGTGCCTAGTTTTTCTTTAAAAAGGAATTAAAAATCGCCAACTCAAACGCTATGGCCATGTCTAATACGGCCTTTCCACTTTCATTTCTATTGCTGTACCTGAAGCCTCCATGAGTCCCTAAATATTAGTCTGAAATAACCCCTATATGCCCATTAAAATCACCTCCTAAGATAACCTGCTCGGTAATAGGGATATGTTGAATTACTCCGTCCAGCACTACCCAGAATAGACGTTTTAGTTGTTCTTCTAGACCAGCTTGCGGAGCATATGCACAAACTATATTGAGAACACCATTGCTAATAATTATCTTCACCACTATAATTCTATCACTGATCCTTGTGATCCCCACCACTTGATTGATAAGTTCTTTGACCACTAAGATACCTCGAGTACCATAATTTGAGTCCCCCTATTTTCTTTACTTTAGCTCCCAACCACTTAGTCTCTTGAATGTAAGCTATTTGTATCTGGTACTTATCTAAAATCTTTACTAATTCTAAAGAATTCCTCGTGAGGGTCCTGACGTTCCACGAACCTATTCTAAGTCTGCCATCACCTTTTTTATTCTTGCATGTTGAATGCATCGAGAAGCTAGCTCGTGTCCCATTTGCGCGATTAAAAGCCATCCCTTTTGACTCGCGACTCCTCACACTATTCGTTGTTATTATCCTAAAAAGCCCTTGAGTTAAAAAATAATAAATAAAAATAATAGTAATAAAATAAAATAAAATAAAATAAAATAAAATAATAATAATAATAATAATAATAACAACAACAACAACAACAACAATAATAATAATAATAAATGACAATATTAAAAGAAAAAGGAATCTTGCACAAGAATACACCGTAGTCGATTAAAAAGCAGTATTAAAAGCGACCTATGCTTATCAAAGGAGGATTAACAGAAGAGGCAAGCAAGTGAGAGCATTAAAAGAGACCTACTCTTGTCAAAGGAGGATGAGGCAAGCAAGTGAAAGAGGATACTACGTCAGTGAATGTGTGATTATTGCATTAGTGAGGGTGAGATTGTAGTGAGAGAGGCTTTTGTACAAGACTTACAAAACTCGTCATAAAAATTCTAATGGCTTTGAGTAAAGGATTTGTCTTATATTGGCAATAGCAGAAGAAAACAGGCTAATACCAACGGCTCAAAAGACACTGACGACTGCAGTAGACTTGTTAGGAAGCTCGAGAAATACAACGGAGAAGATGTTTGATGGGCTAAAACTCTATGACAGTCTAGGAAGGATTATCTAATTCAGTATAAGAACTCATGCATCTTTTTTCCTTCCAACAGTCTTGCATAGGAGTTCCCCAAGCTAGAGCCTTAATCAAAACACCTATTATGCACGTTGCTTGGTTGAGGAAAAAGATAAACCTCAGTTCAGGTTTCCAGATGAACAAGGAAAAGGTCAAGGAAACGAGAGTCTAAGAAACAAACATGGTTGATTATGGCTGCCAACCTTAACTACAATTAACTACTAATTGTAACCGCACTGAAAACATAAAAAAGGATTATTTAAACAACAGTGTATAATAAAACAGAGATTGCAATGACAGACATGAATAAAACATAAGCAACTACATGGATAGCTGGAACTGCCATCCCTCACCACCACAAACATAAAGAAAACACGGCCTGGTGAATGTTAAAAAAAAAAATTAAAAAGGAGAGATAAAATTATCATACCTAGTGAATGGATTCCAGTCCAAAGAGAATGCAACTTGTCCTACCCAACATTAAAATAGATTTACGTGAATATGAATAGACACATACCTATAAACGAAGTGGAGTCAGGCAGAGAAATCGAAGGTAGTGCAATAGAGGAGATGGGAGAGTAAACAAAGTGTGCGCTTATACGGAGCATTTTACGGACAAGGATGCGGGCGTCTTGACACAAATTGAATCGTAAGAATAAAGAAACGAAAAAAAAGGGAAAAAATGACATACTAAGAGCCATGAGAACAGCAAGGGTAAACATCTCTCCTTTAACCAGTACAGTAGTTCTTAAGAGATGCTAGGGCACGCTGAGCAGATTGCACGACAGGTGCGGAGGGACAGTAAGGGGTCACCTCGACAGGGACTCTGAGGATGACCACCTTACCTACTGCGAGACAAGGAGGAATTGGATTTGGTAGCCTATTCGGTTTGCGCAGCCTGGCCTCCTTCAGGTATTCACCATTCATGGTATTTTCATTTGTTTTCTGTTTATATTTCTGTAATATGCATCATTTGTATATTGTTTCATTTGTGTGTGGGTCCATAAGAAACAATCTCTCTACTATGTAGAAGTAAAGCTGCGTACTATCGGACCTCTCCAGACTCTGCTTCATTACGAAATTTTGGACTAAGTGATGATGATGATGATGATGATGATGATGAGATATCGGGTTCTGTAGCACCAAACGCATCAACAACAAATAAGCATTCGAGAGGGCCCTATCACCAATCTTCATCCGAGCGCTCCACATCCGTTCAATCTCTCCAAGAACATCCTCCGTGGGAAGCTGAAATAGACATCTCTACCCTCTCTCATTTCCTCTTTACATATCACACACTCCTTGCCATCACCTCTCACTGCCACCATCGGCAATGTCACTACTACTTTCGGAGTACCACCAACCTCCGACCTCTCCATTCGAATATCGTTCTGCATCTCTCTATATATTATTTTATTCTCCACAAACTTCGCAAGCTGTCTTTTTAGAGCTGGTAAGGCTTGAAGCAAAATTCCAAAGATGGGATCCAACTGCTGTGATAACAAGTCACATCACCATGCACTTCTATTCCCTTTCATGGCCAAAGGCCACCTCATTCCTCTTCTCTAACTTGTCTGTCTCCTCCTCTACCGTCGTTTTCCGATCACTGTCATAACAACTCCGGCGAACCGACCCTTTGTTGCCAAGTCTTTTGAAGACACCACTGTCTCTATCGTTGATTAGAAATGTTGCATGGACTAAAAGAAAAGTAGAAAAAGATTGAAGTCCTGCATTTGATCACATTGATAAAAAGGCTCTAAGATCACAGAGAAAAGTAGAAAAAGAATTGAAGCGCAATTCTTTGATGTTAAATACAAATGTCAGTTTGACCAATTTTTGTTTTGAACCTCTTGTAATGCTATTTATATTATGCAATATAGGATTATTTTACTTCTCAAAATCATGCCCATAGACTAAAACATGATCATTTTGAGAAAATTTGCTTAACCAAGAGTATTTTGAACATTGGTTCAACAGCCCAGGCCGATTTGCTGTTATCTCTATTCTTAGTATTTCTACAGTTATTGGAGTCCGTTGTGTATGTCTCATCTTTTCATCACTCCTCTTTTCATCACTTGCCTCGTAAAGATAACGCATACAGCCGTCTCCTTTGTAATTGGTTGACAAGTTTTTACGCCTACTTGTTTCTTTCATCTGCTATGCTTCACTTTTAAAAGCAATTAATGGGAGCTTACTTTATATTCATTGCACGATCACAATGTGGGTTTTAACTTCTTTAATGGTTTGGTTTCTAACTGGGATTCAATACAAAACTGGTGTCTCAGCATAAATTTTATTTGGTAACCAAACATCTCTGCAATAACATTACCTCCAGTTCCCAGATTGAGCTGCTGAAAAACTTGCATGCTCTGATATTTTGTTAATCCAATCAAGTAGATGTTCCAATAAAGTAAAAACCAATCTGACCGGTGGAGTTAAAAACTGATAGGCGGTATATTCCGCAACAATATGCAGATATTAAGCAACAGAGGTGTGTCTTGACCCATATCATCGCTGTTTCTCGTTAAAACTAATGATCCATGATGTCCGAGTGTTAAAACTAAGACATCCGGGCAGTAATCATTCCTGAACCCATACCCCAAACCACAATGTCTGGAAAATGAATGTGGCAAATAAAAGCCAAATTTTGAGTAGAAAAGAATGGCCACGTAGAAGATGCGGGTACATAACATCTCATAACAATTAGTAATTGCAATTTCTGTACGAAAAATGAACTAAAATATTCTGCCAGGTTTATATTAAAAGAACAAGCACCCTCTGCTTATTTAGCTCAGCAGTGGGAGCGAATTCCGAACCTAGTTTCAAAAGATTTTGTTATGCAATAAGAATGAGGAAGCATGCTGTAACCAGAACTGGAGAACGAGCTAAAAAAAGTTACAAAAATGGAACTTGATCACCTTCAGTTGAACAAAGCTGATAAACAAGTTTGACCACTTCCCACATAGGTGCATCATTCTGCAAAAGTCATTGAAGTGAAAAGGTAAATATTGTGTTCTAAACAGAAAATCTCTTACAAGTCTGCCTCTCACCCTCAACATGATACATGATAACTGTGCGAAAAATTGATCAACATGACATCCTTGGATGTGACACCCATTAGTGGAGCAAATCAAAGAATTGTCAACAGTAAACTGGGTATAACTGCAAAGTTTGGGGCTCTGCAAATCAGGAAGATGGCATAGGGAAAGGTAACAAACAGAATGGTTATTCTCATAGAGACGGACTCATCGTCTCCCCAATAGCTAATATTAGATTTCTTGACGTCTAGAAAGCTTTGAATTTGAGCTTCATAAAATTTTAGCGCATGATAGAGTCAAAGCATGGTGTTGCTTGTAAACTAAAAGCCCATAAAACGAATAGATATATGACAGAACTTGAGATTGAGAAAATACTTCTGCATTGCATTATTTACAATTGTATAAGTGGGTTGGGTCAATTATATACAAGTTACTCTAACAATAGAAAGGGAAAACAAAATCAAATCTCATAATTATGGTATATCCTAACTAAATAGAAAAATAACAAGCTAGTTATAAAGATGCAAAAATTTTAAAGCAATTAACTTAGCTATAAATCATGTTCTTTATACTCTCCCTCAAACTAGTACATTATGTATTCTCCATTCCCAATTCGGATACAATATTCTTAAAATTTGAACTACTTAACCCCCTTGGTAATTACATCAGCAAGCTGGTTCTTTGTAGTCACATACAATGTGCATATCACTACACATACAATGTGCATATCAAACTAGTCTCCAGTTTTTCTTTTATGAACAGTCTGTCAACTTCGAACTGATTCTGTCAATCATGTTGTACCAAGTTACGAGCTAACTAATCACAAATTTATTATCATAATAAAGTGTCATTGGACCATCCCACTTAAATCTTCAAAGTCTTTTAGGATAACCACATTAGTTCAGACATACCTTAAGCCATTGCTCGAAATTCTACCTTTGCACTAGATTGTGCTATCACATTCTGTTTCTTACTTTTTTATGTCACAAGGTTTTCACCAAGAAGTGCAACATCCAGAAGTTGACCAAAAGTCAATAATCAATCCTGCAAAATCAACATCTATATATGCCTCAGTAGTACACCTCCATTTCTCTTAAACATAATACCTTTTCTGAGTGTCACTTTGAGATACTGCAATACTTGATGAGCTGCCTGTAACTAAACTTCTTTTGGGCTATGCATGAACTAACTTATCATACTCACTGGGTATGCTATATCTGGTCATACGTGAGATAGATAAATGAGCCTCTATAAAAGGCATTGATATATTTTCTTGTCTACTACAACATCCTCCCATGCCTTTTCAAGTTTAATATTTGAGTCTATCGGAGTACTTGGTATTTGCAAGTTATCTTGCATGTTTCTCTTAGACCAGTAATATAGTTCTATTTGGAGATTAAAAAAAACCTTGCCTAGAGTAAAATACTTGAATACTAAGGAAATATTTCAGCCTTCATACCTCCTTGATCTCAAACTCCTCAGCCAAACATTGAATTAGTGCCAAAGATAAGAGAACTCTAATAGTATTCATCTTTTCAATTGGACAAAGGTGATAGTCAATTCCATAGTTCGGATATAGCCTTTGCAACTAGAGCAAAACTGAATTAACTTTAAAGCCCTTTCAAGATCACACAAGGTCTTTACAATCATCAACACTTTGGGATCACCATCAAGGTAAGGACCATGTATAAGAGGACAATATCCATAGAGGGCTTCAAAAGGGGTACATTGAACAGCAAGGTAGTATTATACTGCCCTTCAACTAAAGATAACCAACAAGAACAATCACTGGTCATGCAAAACAAATAAGTCTCGACGATCCTATTCAAGACCATTGTTTGGCCATTAGATTGAGGATGGTAATCAGTGGAATGGTGCAAAGAAAAGCATCTTACATCCGAAAATTCCAATCCAAAAAGGACTTGTAAAAATTTGATCAGAATCATTCACCTGTCAAAGAGGCATCCCGTGCAATTTGCAGACATGGTTAATATAAACCTAAGCCACTTTAGTTGTACAAGGATGAGGTAAAGAAATGAAGTGCTTATATTTGCTAAAACGACAAATGACTATCAAAATAACTAAATAGCCATCAGACTTAGGTAGACCTTCTAGAAAATCCAAGCTACGTCGGTCTACACCTATTTTGTAGTAGGTAAAGGTTGAAGTTTTTCTAGAATTGCAATAGGTTCATACTTATTATGCTGACAAAGTACACAATGCCTCATGAATTCCCTCATATTTGAGCATTTTTTTGCCAAAAGAAGTATAATTGAACTTTCTTAAACGTGCCAAGGAACCTAGGGTATCCCCCAACTGTAGTACCATGAAATAAGGATCGATAAGATGCCTTAAAGTTATATCGTTGCCCACCACCATTCTTCCCTTCTACTGAAGACTATTGTTAATCCAAGAATAAGTAGAATTCAATTTATCAGCGTTCTTCAAATTCGGAATTGACTCTTGTTGACCTTTACCAGTTTCCCAACTCCTCTGAACTTGATGTAACAAATCAATATGGACATCGGAAAAAACCTTAATACATAAGTCAAAAGTAGACACTCTAGACAAGGCCTCAAATGGTCTTGTATCTGACTTCAAAATCAAATCCCAAAGTTTCTATTTGAATGGTGTCGTAATCTTCTGATTAAGTAACCTAAACTTCTATGAACAGTCTGAATTGTAAAGTACCTACCAATCAAATAATGAGACCATACCATTGTCTTATAGCCATTGCTGAAGCTAAAAGCACCTTCTCATTTGTTGAAAGATGAATGCATTTAGGAGAAAGAGTTTTACTCACAATTGCAAGAGGATGACCTCTTGCAATAGGCATTCCTTAATTCCTTCACCTGAAGCATTTGCATGGTTAAGTGACTGGGTTAAGGTCTTGCTAATTTGGTCATATCGCTCAATAAACCCTCTATAGAAACCTACTAACACCACGAAATTTCTCATTTGCTTCAATTTTTAAGGCATAGGCCAACCCACTGTAGCTTTGAATCTTCCTTGGATCAGTTGTGACCCCTTGGGCACTAATGATATGTCCTAAATATTT
Source organism: Erythroxylum echinodendron (assembly GCA_027575705.1). Classification (NCBI taxonomy): domain Eukaryota; kingdom Viridiplantae; phylum Streptophyta; class Magnoliopsida; order Malpighiales; family Erythroxylaceae; genus Erythroxylum; species Erythroxylum echinodendron. Next base: position 23,239,610 of record JANZXR010000004.1, read on the forward strand.
TACTTGTACAGTAGCAAAAGAGCATTTTGATTGCTTGACACACAATTGAAGCTTTCTTAGCTTCTTCAACACTTCTACAAGATGGTATACACACTACTCCCAACTTTTGCTGTAAATGAGTATGTCATCAAAGAAAATCATAACTAATTTCCTTAAATAAGCTTTGAATACAGATTTCATTAGGCTTTGAAAAGTGGTTGGAGCATTTCTTAAACCAAGTGACGTAATTAAGAACTCATGAGTCCTAAATATTATTTTCTGTACATCATTGGCATACATATGTATCTGATGATAACCAGCTCAAACCAACCTTAGTAAAGTATTAAGCCGCATATGATGAATTCAATAGCTCATCTATCAATGGTATAGGGAATTTGTCCTTAATAGTATTCTTGTTTAAAGAATTATAACAAAACCTCCATGAACCATCTTTCTTCTCAACTAGGATTTCCAAAGAAGCAAAAGAGCTTCCACTCTCCTGAATTACTCCTTTCTTCAACATCTCCCTTTCTAGCTCTCTACTGCTTCTTTTTACACCCAGCATATCTACATGGTCTCATATTCATTGCCTCCACTCCTTTCAAAATCGTGGAGTCTTGAAGGTGGTAAACCCTATGGCTCTCAAAATACATCATGAAATTCCTCATGTAGTTTCTGCAGAGCCTCTTCTTGCAGAGTAAACAATCGTCATTTCACCAAATCCACTTCCATAGTCTTTAAACATATTTCTGTAGCACCCGTCCATTGTATTTGATCATCTTGCTATATCAAGAAGAACTAACACACCACCTCAAGATCATTTAAGTACTTATCTAACTTCTTGTTAGAAACTTCTAGTGTGCCTTTGTATTTTCTACTGATTAATTCTACCTTTTCTCCATTCCAATCAAATCTTATCAAACCCTTCATATAATTGCATATAATATCGTTCAATGTGGACAGCTATTGCACTCCCAATACTATATCACTTCCTCCAATGTTATAATCAAAGAATTAGTCCCAAATTGGTGACCACTCATCAACCACTTAAACCCTCTATACCTCTTCTGGCATCTAATTTGTAGTCCACCTCCAACTAGAATTATCACACTAGTTTTATCTCTTCAATCACACACCTTTCCTTCCTAAACTCTCATCTTTGAGGTTGTGTGCTATATAGTTCCCCCATGAATCTTCCCAACACCTTCATTTGCTCAAATTTAGAAAGAAATTGTGCCTGCTAATGCTTGTAAGGATATTACAGGTTGCTCCACCACCTAAAGCTTTTCTTCCTCCTATCTCCAACTTCTATCACATAAATATGCATCATTCTTTCTTGACATTTGTGTCCTAGGTTGTATCTCTCATCACACTAGAAATAAAAGCCCTTATCCCTCTTTTTATTTAACTCTTTTACATTGGTGGGGCTTGCAATTCTTGCTTGTTCATTGAATTTATTATTGCCCATCGGTGTAGGTTTAGGTAGAATACCTAAATGATTCTTTTAACCTTGCAAAGGTCCACCAGCTGCTTGATCCCTACTTCATGATTTTTTTTGTTAAATCTAAGCCTGTTGCTAAGTCACTAGATACTACTTCTCCCCTTTCTCCCACTTCAAAAGGATTTATGTACATTTTCGTGAAAAAGGAAGGCTTGTGTTGATTCAAGGAGGTGACATTTTTCCTTCTACTCCATTTCGTTATAGGGTATTAACACAAGATGACCTAAGTACAATCCTTCTTTTTAAAAGTATGGAGTTAGGACTTGAATGAAATACTCACCAACATTATTTAGCGTAAACCTTTTGATATTGACCCAAAATTGATTTTTAATCATGGAACAAAAAATTGAAGGGACAATACTAACATCATATCTATGTTTAAGTAAAAATATTCAAACAGCACAAGTACAATCATTAATAAAAGAAAATTCACTTTGCCCCATGAACATTAGGAACAATAATAGTGAGATAAAAATAGATAAAACTTCTTTTACTACTAATTAGAAAAGATACAAATTTGTGCTTCACAAGCTCACACAATTCATAATCAAAATCATCAATATATAAACCTTTAAATAAAGAAAGAAATAGAATTTTAACAACTTTAAAGGATGGATGTTCAAATTGATGATGTAGCCATATCTTCTCTTTATTGGACGAAAAAGATTTTGAAAGAAAGGAGTGAGATAAACTAACCTTGATCTTGCTTGATAAGTTCAATTCTTCAAGCTAATAGAGGTGACTTGTACTATGTCCAATCATCTTCCCCGAATCTTCATCTTATAATACACAATAATTACGATAGAAAATCACACAACAATTCAAATCTCAAGTGAGGCTGTTGATAGGTCAGGTTCCTGGATAATCTAGGAACATAGAGAATCTTTTTTAAGTTCAACAACGGACTGATCTTTACATCCATTATGATTGCCAAATTGGTCAGTAAACCATCAGTTGTAGCTATCTTCCTAGTACTTGGACATCAGGAATAAGTAAAAAAGGATTTAGTGAGTGGGTCATATATGGTCAGTGGCTCATCCAAGAGTTGGCAAAGGTTGTCAATAAGTGATCTTACCCTCTCAACCTCTTCTTGATTAAGACCACCTAACTCTTGAGGTGTTTATTTTGTTGAACTGCAGCAACATAGGCCTGACCATCCTTTCTTGGTGGATCTCCTCTCTATCCTTGCTCTTGGCTTGGAGGTTTTCCATTAAGCTTCCAACATTTTTCATGGGTATGAGTGCCTTCTTACAGTAAGTACACCACAGGTTATCACGACTTTAAGCCATTTCAGAATTTGTGGCTGAATTGTTGACACATTTAGCCACCATAGTAGAGTTGTCCATGTTTTGTGGTTCAAGCATCAAGTTTCTTCTACCTTCTCCACGAACTAAGGCCACAACCACATGAAACTTCATGCCTGACAAGATCTGGATTTTCACTTGGTCAAATTTAGAATTAAGTCCAACCACAAAATCATAGACTCTATCTTGCTCAATAAAGCCTTTTTAAATAGTCGCATCGTTATTAAAACCTTGTAGTGGTCAAGATCCTATCATAAGGATTTCAACTAATTGGCATATTTGTCAACCAACCTACTCCCTTGTTTTGCAACCTCACTTTACCTTGGCCTAGTACACTTGGGCCTTGTCTCTAACCTTAGAATATATCTATTGGAATGCATCCCAAATATCCTTAGCAGTGGCCAAGAACATACATGAGTCACTAATTTCAAGTGTCATAGAGTTCTATAGCTATGTCATAGCCATGGAATCTTCTTCTCATGCTTCATTCTGAGGATCCTGTGGTTTTGACCCTATAACTGTGAGATGGTGGATCTTCCCTTTCACTTTTAGTATGGTGCGAATGAGTTGAGACTATTTAAGGTAATTTTTAGTTCAACTTGTATGCAATCTAGATATTTCCAATTCACGAAGATGGGAGATTGAATAGTCTCCTCTAATTGTGATATAGTGGATGTCTCTACTACCTTTGACATCTCCATTAAAAAAAAATGTAGGCAATTAAGCTGATTGCTTAAGCAAAAAAATCACCAGCAACGAAAGCCGGTAAGAATCACAAGACTATCAACAATAAAGGCTAAAATCTAGAATTAATTTTTCCCAAGAATTCAAAAGAGGTCAATATTTTCTATATTGCATTATTTACAAGAGTAAAATGGTGTCAATTATACAAGTTACCCTAACAACAAAAATAGAAATAGAAATAATAAGATATCATGATTATGAGACATCCTAACTAAATAGAAAACTACAAGCCTAGTTAAAAGGATGCAAAATATCCTAAAAAGATACAGAAACCCTAAAAAAGCTAACTTAGCCATAAATAATGTTTTCATATAATACATGCCAATTGTTAAACTTAGAGGAGCCTAGAAAGAAGAAAACAGGAATGATTAGCCAACTTACCAATTGGACAATATCAAAGGACTCACAGTAGCTAGGAAGATTATTCTCAGTATTGTCATTCCTGAAACAACAATTCAATATGGTTAAGCATGTCCTAATGAAAGGCCCAAAATAATTCTTTTCTTTAGGACTTCCATATGATAGGGTGGGGTTGCTCTTTGTTTGAAACTTTGGTTGCCTAACACAATTACAAGTTTTAATTTCCCTCCATTCGTTAATAATTGTTAGCATGATGGATATAAAATAGCAATAGTAGTACCATATCATCAAATTAGCATTATAAGAAAAATCATTGTTATCATATCCAATATTCTTCTAACCTTAGTGCCATTCTACCTGCCTCCACCACCATCTACTACATTTTGGATATGAGACTAACCAAAAAATCGTTTTGCACTCAACCTGCATTTCCCATTCTCTTGTTATCATCAACCTATTGCATCTTCAATTTTCTCTACATGTTATATTGTCACTTGTAACCTGATTTTCTCCCCTCGTCACAGTAGAAATATTAATTCATACCATTGTCGTACTATCCTAGGAAATAAAGAATGACATGGCATGACAAAAGCTCAATCAATAGTGGAAAATCATTTATGCCTTTATTTTAATATTAAAATAATCCTTAAAGTGTTTCTTGCTTCATTCATTCGACAATAGCCAATGGAAATAATCACTGTTAGTTGTTCAGAGCAACCTAATGTAACAAAGACCGTTGACTTAGTACATCTCACAACATCAAATTTTAAAATGCTCTACTTCTTGTACTCACAAAGTCAAGGTTCCATGTAACTATCTTTTTGTGGTGAAATTGATTACCACCATTAAACTATAATTTTGAAGCTCTGTTAGGGAAGTGTCCCTTCACATTCTTGAACAAATGTTTGTCTTGAAAATGCACCTACCAATTACCATAAAGGGTCATAATTTGGATCACTTTCTTGAGGCAACAGTAAACCAACAAATATGTCGATATAACAACCAACATATTTGGCAAGGACTTACTAGTTGCATAACTTAAAATCTTAAGAGAATAATCCAAGCCTAACACCTGGGAGAGAAAAACATAAATGTAGGAAACAATTCATTTCAAAATTTGAAAACATTAAATGGTTAATTTTTATTGCTAAATATAAGGCTCTTGAGTGATCTAGAAGGCAAACCATATATCAAATCTCCCAAGACAATCAGCATGGTAAATTCATCCTAGACTGACCATCTACTATCATGCCAACATCAACCCAGCTTAATACTTATGACTTCTTTCTAAAGTATGAAGAATTAGAGATGTTTTAACTCTTCGTTGCTTCATCAAAGACCACCAATATTAGATATCATAAGAATTAAAATTAGACATTTAAAATACTAGTTCGCCTTATTTGGAGAGACAACAACAAAACAACCATTAGTATCACACAAGCCATATTTCTAAGAAAGGCAGAGGGTACACAGCATGAAAGAGGAAGATGGAGATATTCCTCAACTTACAAGAAACCCACAGAGATTCTAGTCTCATAGTCAAGACCACTGGACATTCCCAAGTCCCCTAAGTGATCACCAAGCAGTAGCACATTGGTTCTCTTTTTTATGGAGAAACTGTCAACAAATAGGTCATCAGGATCACCAAGCTGTTCGTGAATTGGAGCAGCCATGTCAAGAGCATGTTCATTTTTGTTTAGACTATGAATCAACCTTCCTGAAAGCAATTTAGTTAAACAGAAAATCAGATTTTATCAAGAATACAGTAAATTTACATAAATGAGTCACCCTAATTTTTCAATCAAAGGAACAGAAAAAGAGTGCCAAATAGCATTCCTCCTCACCAAATACTAAATTGTAAAAGTTTGTATCCAATCACAACACCCTATTCATGTACAATAGCTAGTTTCTGCTGATTCAAATAGATATATAGAAAAGGAAGAACATTGAAGACAATAAACATGTGAGTTTTCAATTAAAAAACATAGGCAAAAAAAATGAAATTTCAATTTCTCTGAAGTAAAGAGATGAAACTAGAAGCAGAATATAGAAAGCTCGCATAAAAGTCTCAATCATGTAATAACTTAAGAAGCAGCACTACATAAAGAGGTCAGAACCTATCGTGAAAATAAAATTATGAGAAGTACGAAATCACACCTTTGAAGGAAATGAGTTGGCCGTCATTGTTGAATGCCATTCGGTTAGAGACAATCTTAACATTTTTAAAAGATTTATGAACTTTTTGCCGCAGAACCTGGTAAAGTTAAAAGAAGATACATCAAGGTGCAGGAGGTGTTAGAATCATTCCTCAATGATACGAGAGTAAAACCATAATGCATGTGCTAAAAGCTAACCTCCTCTATGATATCTGCAAGTCCTGCTGAAAAAATGAGAACAGGAATGCCTCTTTCCTGGAAAAAGAAAGTCTCAAGGAAAAGAGAATAGCTGAGGCCGAATGTGACAAGAATAGTCTTAGCTACAACTAAATAAAAATAAAAATATTCCTGAAAGGCAGACATTTACCTCCAAAAATTCAAACAGTTCAACAACACCTTCCCTAAATGCAATTGCAGAACTTGCAACAGACTCCTTTATAGCATCATAAGTCAGGCCACCCTCGATTAAAAGATCATGGGTTTTGCCCCACCTACAAATTCCATCATTCTATCAGCATCCCAAATACAATTGAACTTTACAGAACACCAAACCCACAACTTGTTCCCTATCCCATTTACCATATAGCACGTTAAGTTCGAATACGTAAATGCAGAAAGCCATGAACAGAAAAAAAAAAAAAAACACAGAATCTCACATGGGTTTCAGCAATCATGATACGTAACAGCTGGTTTGGAGAAACATATACCATTCTTCCATGAGCTTAGTCTTCTCTTGGATTGGAATCACGGGAGAGAATTCCAAAGGATGGTAATACTCATACAGCGCTTGTCTCTTAGCATCATACTCCGGATTTCCTTGCCTCAACAGCCCATGACTAGCTACTCATTCCCGTCCCAAAATAGGGAAAGGAAAAAAGAAGAAACATGAATCAGAGTAGCTAACTCTTAAAGCAAAAAAGAAAAGGGTACATTGTGATTAAGACAGGAAAAAACACCCAACAGAAACATACTTCGTCCGCGACGCCCATTAACGAAGTACTTGGTTAACGTTGAATCGAAATCTGCTATTACCTGATAATTTAACGATGTCAAGTGTTAGAAAGATTAACTGGAATTGTTTGACATAATAAAAGGAGAAAACGACCTGGAGTTTCGAAGGACCAGCCATGCGGATAGCAGAGATTTTGGTACGGAGTAAATGAGGATGACGGACTACAGTGAGGTTGGAGAGATCAGAGGCGTCCATTTTGTTAGTGATGGGTGTGGGAGAAAACGAGTGAAAGCCGCGGGCGGAAGTTGGGAATGGGAAGTAGGGACTGAGAGTGGTGATGATTCGTGGGACATGGTCATGGAGGCTTCTCATTTCCTTTTTGTCATAAAAATAATTTAGGTGCAAAAATTATAATTTCAAGTGAAGTGACTGAGTCTGTAACGAAATCCTTTGCACTCATGAAGTTGTACCAATTCCACGAGATCTCATCCATATATATTAATCGCTGGATTTTAGCCCTTATAAGTCCTATACTAATATCTGCTACTGCTATAAAAAAAAACGCACACGACAGGTTATGTTCGGTGGGGAGAGTTTCGAGTAAGTCCATCAGTAACACTGCTTTTCGGGTCTAATAAATGCCAACGTGCTTAAGGAAGAAAAGCCAAAGACGAGACAACGAGGAGCGGCATGATAATATAAACTTTTTACTTGAAGGCTCTTTTTTTCGGAAGATGTTGAGTTTAAGTCATATAAGAAAAGGAGAAATAAAAAATTTGTTTTATTAATGATCTTCTAATTTTCTAGGCAAAGCTTCTTCATCGGATCAATTACGAACGCCTCGATTTCAGTGTTAGTGTGAAAATTGAAGCTATTAGGGAACCTGAGGACTGTTAGGAACCTGATGCTGAACATGATCAGCGATCAATCAGCAGTTGACCAATCAAGTATGTGACGACTCCTTGTGTGCAGAAGCCTACAGACTACATAAGAACTTGAAAGATCTTAAAATTTCAGATTTACATCTTCTAGGACTCTTGAAGTGAGGTCTTAGGGACTTAAGATTAGTCCGACTAATTAACCTAACGTAATAAAAAAAAATCTAAAGATGTAGATAGTGGATACCATACTGACAATACGGTACCCACCTATGTTGTATCATTAATTTGGCCAGCGAGTACCAATATGACTAGAGGGAGGTTAAAAAATAAGTTCTCCCTACCTCTCACAAGATAGCCTAATGGTAGAAAGAAGGAGAGGATTATGTAAAAAGTTGTGAGTTTAAATCGGGAGAGGAGTAGTATTTGTTAAAGTGATATAATCTTTTTAGTAGTGGCCCATCTCTTAGAACAGGTACCTCTACTATTATTTAGGATCAGACTCGAATTTACCTATTTTTGAGTTTGAATGAGTAGCTCATAAGTTCCAAAATTAGATGGGCAAAGCCCAAAACTTAAATTATCAAAAAATAAATAACTAAATTCTCCCTAATATATTGTCAACCTCTATATTACTACTAACTAAACTTCTTATTTGATACTATGTTTAACTTTTACTTACATTTGAAAGGGTACGGTTGGATTTAGTAATTGGATGGGTGCTCAAACATTAGCTACATTTGTTAGTCCCTAATGCTACTTTCAGTTTTGAATAAATTTTAATTACTAATGTATTGGAATAAAAACCAATTCTATAAGAGAAATAAAAATAGAGAATAAATAAAATGAAAAAAATTAATGAAGATGTAGAAAGAAAGCACCTTTGACAATAGTTGGGAGGTGACATATGGAAAATGACAGACATTTGGAAGCTAACAATCAGACTCTTTGTTTGCTTCAGCTATATGAGTAAGCATCTAACTGACTTATGCTCCTATTTTTATTCACCATTTTCGCTAGTCCCTCTGATTTACTTTACTCTCGCAACTTTGGTCAGTATTCGAATTGATAGTTTGAGGTCTGGCCTTAGGTTTTTTGCACACTCAATCCCTTTATAAGAACACTGCATTCATTAATCCGGTTATACTTACTACTAAAAAGTTATTGTTGTTTAGGATATGTAAGAAACCAAATAAATTATTTTTACTCACTCTCAAATTACACAAATTTAGTCGTTGTGCACCATTTTTAAATTTAAACTTATGTATCTTTGCAAATTTCTAACAAATATGTAAAATATAAATCAATTATTGAATCATTGATTATATAAAAATATAAGTAAATGCAAATTAATAATAGTAATAATTTATAATCAAAACAAATTCATATAAATTTTATTATTTAAAAATCTACATATTATAATATTAGTTAATTTAAAATTATTATCAATCAACATTTATAATTTAAATTAATTGCAAATTACTTTGTCGAACATAATTATTTTAGATAAATTAAACTTGATTCATAAACTTTTTAATTTAATTTTAAATTTCGAATATAATTTGTGAGATTAATCTTAAAAGTTAAGATTTTAGTTTTTATATTTAACATATTGAATTAAATGAACTCTAGTCCAAGTTACTAAATGTTGAGTTTACTAAGTTGGATTCCAAGTTATATTATTATAATATTGAAATTAATATATCTTTTAGAATTGTTACATGATCCAACTCATTGTTTTGAAATAAAAGGAAATGCATTAATGGCGAAAAAAAATACAACAATGAGTAACGAGAACAATGACTTGGAGAAATAGGGATTGTTTACAACTAACTACTAAAATAAGTAAACAGTCTAAGGAGGTGTAAGGGAATAAATTATACATTCCAACTATGAATAAGTGAGTTGTTCATACTTTTCCAATGTCCTACTCCTGGGTAAGAATTTGTTTCCTTATCTATATTAACATAGCTTGGAGAAATTTATTAGGTGTTTTAAAAACTAGTCATGTTTTTCTCTCTAGAAAGCGTACATTGTGCAACAAATAACCAATTTGAAAACATATTGATCACCTTGATGAGTGAATGAGACCTCAAACCTATTGATCACCTTGATGGGTGAATGAGACCTTTCCAACCGAACTTATAAATTATGGGTAATTTAGGAGAGGAAAGCTTATGAAGCAAAGCTGGAGAGCGTGTGACTAGAAGGACGTGGAGAAGTAGCAATGAATGACGATGTTCAGAAGTTTCCTCTAACGAATTGCATTATTTACACATGACATTTAGAGAGTGGATGCCTTTCATCTTGTCTAATGTTTTCAGATCGTTCTTAAGAGCTAGCTATATCTTTAGGTGAACATTTGTTAAACCACAACAGGGAACTTTCTAATTAGGTACTTCGAATAACTTTAAGTAGGACCTGTTATAAAAAATGCCAAATGTGTGAGCATTCTATGTAAGTTTGTCTTCAACCTCATCGATAGGGAAGTTTCTAGACATGTTTTCCTTTATAAAGGAGAAACCTTTGAAGAAGTTATCCCAAGAACCATCTTTTGTAACTTGGCTCCCTTTAACATGTAGTGGTACTTGACACTTCAATTTTGTTAGTTCACGTTTTTTTTATGTAACAGTTCAAGATCATTTTAATTTCATACCAAAACAATGAATTTTCCATCGCTCATATAACTTTTAGTGACCAGGGTTTAACTTCTCTTTGAGGTTTAACAGTTAAGTTAATGTGTAAAGTAATTTCTCTTGCATTTTATAGACAAAAAGCCCCGACCTTATAACATAGGTATGCATCCAAACAACCCAAAAGGGATTGAGGATCATTTAATAATTTCCAAATCCACCTAGCCATAAGCAACTTTTTGGTGCTTCTATTCGATCTTATTTTGCTCTCATCTTTGTCAGTGATGATGCTTGACTCAATGTTTTAAAAACCAGACCTGACATCGAACCGATCAAAGAAAGGGTTTAAGGTTTAGAGGTTCAACCAGTAGTGAACTGCTATAAAACCGGTATATAATCAATAAGATGTAAAATTTATAAGAATAAATAAAAAAATATTTTATTGAAATAAAAAATACACCAATGTCTATTATTATATAATGAACTAAAATAAATAAATATGAGTCCAATATAAATCTTAAAATAACAATAAAAATCAAAATTGTATTTTTGAAGGAGGTTGCGTCTCATCATCATCAAAAGTTCCAAATTCTCTAACGCTATTTAAAGATTAGTAAATTAGGCTTTCATCCAAAGTATTTGCATCAACTTCTTCTACTGTATTAAAATAAATTACAAATTAGTAACGTATGAAATTATTTTCAATTGTAAACTTGTAATACAGTATAGTTTTAACTTAAATATAATCAAAATAAGATATGAACTGACCATCAGTAGATGTTTTTAATTCATTCATTGTGACGAATGCATTTTCTTCATTAATCGTCCTTTCAAGTTTATTATAATCAAGATCGAGCGATGGTTCTTCTTCTTCGATCCAAAAATCAGTATGCTCAATATAATCAATATCAACTGGATCATATGTTCTCTTCTTACTAAACGCTCTGAACATATAATAGAGCAATTATAAAGTCAATAACAAAAATAAAATTATTGAAATAAAACAAAAATATAAAATACATGTTCTTCATTCGCAGATTATAAGTAACGTAAACAAGGTCATTAAGTCTTTGATGT
>JANZXR010000004.1:23261209-23284745 GCA_027575705.1 Erythroxylum echinodendron
TCCTAACTTCACTAATTGGTCTTCTCGTAGACCCGTTTCCCTGATCCGACCCGTTAAGTGGGACCGGGATGTTACATTTAACTCCTCTTGTATAGCTAAAATCCAAACTTCATCTTGAAGAGCTTCTCTTATTTTCTTATTTTCTTAGGTTCTAATTCAGAAATAAAAGCTACATTGGCCTCTCCCCTAAAATTAGATTTAGTTCTCATTGCTTCTGATGTTTCTTCTATAATCAGATTTTCTGGGTGAGAAGATTTGTATCTCCAATCTTTTCTCAAACTAATATTTCCAGAAAGATCTACTACTTTATTAGATGGATCAACTGATCGGGAATCGTCTGGGTTACTAACTAAGGGAGCAGATAGAGTTTCGTCATCAGAGTCACTTCTCTTATCTATATGAGAATCATCATCAAACTTTACATGCATAGATTCTTCAACAGATTTAGAAATAAGATTATAAACTCTATAAGCTTTAGGTCTAATATAATAACCTAGAAAAATTCCTGAATTGATCTTAGAATCGAATTTATCCAAAGTTTCTTTTGTATTTAAGATAGTACATTTACAACCAAAATGATGAAAGTAACAAAAATTTGGTTTTGTTCCCTTCCATAACTTATATGGAGTTTTATTTAAATAGGTCGTAGAAATACTCTATTTTGAATTTAACAACCTATATTTACAGGTTCTGCTTAGAAGTACGTAAGAAGATTCATTTCACATAGAATAGTCCTTGCCATTTCCTGAATCGTCCTGCTCTTTCTTTCTACAACTCCTTTTTGTTGAGGATTCTAGGAGCAGAGAAATTATGAAAAATTCCATTCTATTCATAAAACGTTTTGAATTTTTCATTTTCAAATTCTCCACCATGATCACTCCTAATTTTAGCAACAGAAATTCCTTTTTCATTTTGTAACTTTTTGGATAAGACTTTAAAGCATTTAAAAGATTCATCTTTATGAGAATAAAAACAATATCCAACAAAATCTAGTAAAGTCATCAACAATTACAAGACCATACTTCTTTCCACCTAGACTTACTCTTCTGGTTGGACCAAACAAATTTATATGTAACAGCTCTAGAGGTCTAGACGAAGTTACAATATTCTTAAACGAAAAGGATGTTTTAACCTATTTTCCTTTCTAACAACTCTCACAAAAGAAATCTTTGTTAAAACTCTTCTTTGGTAAACCTCTTACCAAATCATGTCCAATTAATTCGGAAATGTGTTTAAAACTAACATGACCTAGCTTTTTATGCCAAATCAGTTTCATCATCTCTTGATATAAGACATGAAATATTTTGACTTTTCAAATCATCTAAGTTAATTCTATAGAGATTGTTTCGTCTCCTAGCAGAAAAGAATATGGACCCGTCCTTGTTTCTAACTAAACACGAATTTTGATTAAAGGATACTTCAAAACCAAAATGACATAATTGACTTATAATGATTAGATTATGATTTAAACCATCAACTAGTAGAACATTATCAATAGACGAAAAGGAATCTTTACTAATTTTGCCGATCCTAATTATTTTGCCTTACTGGTTGTCTCTAAAAGTTACTGATCCTCCTTGCTTATGTTAGAGGTCTAGGAATATAGACCTTCTGCCCATCATATGTTGTGAGTAACCACTGTCTAAGTACCATTGATGTTGATTGCTTCTTCCAAGTAAAGAAATCTGCAGTATATATTATATCCTTCTTAGGTACCCATATTTTCATGGGTCCTTTGGGGTTAGTTTTATAATTATTCTTAGAATAATAATAAGAATATTGTTTCTTTTTCTTTCTATTAGGAACAAAATTCCTATTACAAAGAACGTTTCTATTATGAATTATATTTCTACCAGAAAAGCCTAAACCACTTTTATCATTTGGATGTCTATAATTTCCAATTATATCATTCTTCCTTTTTGTACTCTCTGTAAATTTTGATAAATCTCTAAAAGAATATTAATCCTTTATTTTAACTGATTAATCTCCTCAGATCTATCTATAGTTACTTTCTTTTTCATATCATCTGCTTGTTTCTTAAGGCAGACATTTTCTTCTTCTAAGATTTTTGTGTTTTTAGGATTTTCAACAAATTTCTTTTTCAACAATCTATATTGTTTTAGAATTGCATGTGAATCTTCTAACAATTCTAAATAGACATGCTAAAGATCATTAAAGTCAGAGATTACCTCATCATCACTTTCACCTTCAGCTACCAAGCATATGTTTGCTTGTTCTGATGATTATGAGTTAGATTCAAATTCAGACGAATCCAGATCTTCCCATGTTTCCATCATACCTTTTTTTTTCCTTGACTCTTTTTTTGTTTTCTTTTGAGCAAGGGGCATTCAAAATTATAATGTCTTGGTTTATTACACTCATAGTAGAGGATAAAGCTTTTCTTATTCTTCGAATCGTCTTTGCTAATCTTTTTTAAAAATGAGTATTCATTTCCCTTTGTTTTCTTTTTCCACATCCTTCTAATTTTCTTGAAATGAAAGATAGTTCATCTTCATCTTCACTTAAATCTTGATCAAATTCACTGGCATCGTCATTCTTGATTTCTTTAATCTTTAATGCTTTTGAAGACGTGCTTCTATTTTTCTTCATTTTCTTATTCTTCTGACAAGCCTTCAATGCAATAGATTTGTCCCTTCGGGGTTTATCTTCTGCATTAAGCTCTACTTCATGGATTTTCAGTGAACCAACCAATTTATCTAGCTTTAGCTTGCTTAAATCCTTGGCCTCTTGTATTACTGTTACTTTGGGTCTCCATCTTTTTGGAAGACTTTTGAAGATTTTTCTGACATGATCTTGACAATCGTAAATTCTCCCCAGAGCTTTAAGTCCATTAATGATTTTTTGGAATTGTCTAAAAATTTGATCAATAGACTCATCATCTTTCATCTTGAACAACTCATACTGATGAACAAGAATACCAATCTTGGATTCTTTCACCTGGTTTGTGCCTTCATGTGTAATGGCTAATGTGTCCCACATTTCCTTTGAAGATTCGCATCTATGAACCTTATCATATTCACTTTTGCTTAGAGCACAACTTAAAAAAAAACTTGGCCTTTAAATTTAATTGAACACGAGCTTTCTGATTAGCTGACCATTGGTCACGAGAGATGGTTTTCCCTTCGTAGTATGTTGGAATATATGGACCATTTTCAATGATATCCCAACGATCAATGTGTATGGATTCTATGAAGAGCTGCATTCAATCCTTCCAATAATAATAGTCTTCACCATTGAATGCAGGAGGTCTTGTGACTGAGGCACCTTCAGCTATAAAAACATGTGATTCAACCATGGATATTTGTCCTTACTTTGTAACATTGTTTCTTGAAAACTTTGCTCTGATACCAACTAAAGTAAATCACTTGTTATCATAGAAATCACATATAATATGTAAAATACACAAGAAGGGGGGTTGAATTGTGTTAAATCGTCTAAGATAGTAATCTTTAGAAAGAGCAAAAAAACTTGTAACTTTGTCTGGTCCGTCTTACACTTTGTCTTAGTCAGCTCTTTGAATATCATCTTGATTTGATGATTACTACTACTTACATTTATCTACGCATTTAACAAACTCATAAAAATAGTTCACACACTTCTTTTATTACTATTATTTAACTTTCATCAAAACCAAAAGCAGAAGTGAAGTCTTCATGAATTAACATCCCCCACTTCTAGTTAGCATCTCCTTCCAATTTCCATTATTCTCAATATATTACTTTATACCTATTGTTTTATAGTATCCCCTTTCAAATTCCACTATCTAACTCTAATGTACCTCATAGGACTTCTCTTCTTCCTTTAATCTTTAGGTATAAGATCCATAACTAATAATCTATATTGTGTTGACAAGCAAGCATTATGTATCACTTTGTAATCCTTATAATTATGTCAATTGCTCTATCTTACTAGGAAGTAATCAATTTGATATTTATTATTTTTCCCTTAGAAGTCACTAGGTGTTCCTTATATTTTTTTGACAAATGAGTTGGCTATTATAAACTCAAACGCTACTACAACATCCAACAAAGCAGTCCCACTATCATTCTTGTCACCGTGCATGCAACTCCTGTGAGCTTATGAATATTTATTTGAGGTTGACCTTATATGACCATTAAAGTCTCCTCCTAAAATAAAATCCTCGTCAGAGTGGAACTACTAAATTATCTCATCTATTTGTCTAACCCTACTTAAGGTGCATAAGCACACATCACATTGAAAAAAATACCTTTTAACAAATTCTTTAAGGATAAAATCATATCATTAATCCTCTTTACACTCATAATAAGATGTATGAATTCCTTGACAAATAAGATACCAACCTCAATTTGTTTCCTCAAATGCCCTGAATACTAAAGTTTGAACCCATTATTCTCTTTCACTTTAGCTCTCGTCCACTTTGTCTCTTAGATGCCTGCTATATGAATCTTATATTTGTATAAAATCTCCACTAATTCCAATTACTTCCCATTGAGGGTCCTAGGGTTTTATGAACCTATCTATAATTTGTCAACATCTTCTCTTCTCTTAGACCTAAAACTTTCTGAAAGACTAGCTTTTGCTCTATCATTAGAATTTAAAGCCACCACCCTGGTAGATGCATAATTAACCATATTTATACCTCATATTTGATATATTCTTGCTTGATATTTTATTATTCTATTGTATATTTGCTCAAAGTTTGTTTACAAAGTATAATTTTCTTTGTGGGCTTAAATGAGAAGAATTCAGATGAAAACACCGAATAAAACAAAAATTCAAAGCATAGAAGGGATGTATGGGCATGCAATAGCTTGTGCACTTCTCTCAAGACATGTAGATTGCAAATTTTGGGTATTTTGATTTATGAACGGTTTGATGCACAGTCAAGCATTAACTTATACATCTCCTAGAATCCTAAAATTAACTATAAAAAGACATGTTCAGGGGTAAAAATAAGGGGCATCTGTACAAAGGTGTTTTGAAACTCTCAGAGGTGACTCAAGGGCCAATTTTGATTCAAAGAAGTGGAAAATAAGAAGAATTCATCGAAAGATCCAAGAAAAATAAGAGCTACCTCTAACTGCAACAATATTCGATAAGAGATAATAACAGAGATTTAGAATTATGAAATTGCTATTTTCTATTTGTTTTTCTTTTTGTTATTGTTCGATTTTGTTTCTAATCATGTATAAATAAATTCCTTCAATGTCTAGGTTAGATGAACCCTATGTTGATACTTTAACATGTTTTGATTCTTTTATTAATGCAACTGGTTTGATTGATATACTGTGATCTAATTATGTGTCTTATTTATGTTCTAATAGATCTAGAATACTAGATCATAACTTGATTTCATAATACAGATATTGAGAAATCCTTGTTTGAATAGATCTAATGTAATTAAAAGGAGTTGATGGCAATCTTAAAGATAGGATGACATAAATCTTCCAGATTAGGATCAAACCTAATAGAGGGATTCAGAAATTGGTAAAGTAACCCTATAAACTTTAAACTGAGTAGTTTGGTTAAAAACCTTAAGATTATTTGCTGTTAGACTCAAGTTCAGTCATTAGCATATTATAGGAATCTTCATAGTCCAATAAATCAATAAAATAATTGTATAATAAAAGATCAATTTGTTAAGGGTTTTAGGGGGATTTGAAACCTAGATACAAATTTTCTGATATCAATAGTTTACTAAGTGCTTCTTTAATTCGCTAATTCAATCTTGTGGCCTATTTATTTTACTTGCTTTAGTTTTATTTTTCTTTTAAGTTAAAAATCAAAGCTAATTGTGCAGACCAAATAATAGGATAATGGTAATGAATAATACTCATAGTCCTCATAGGATTGACCCTTACTTGCTAGTACTAGCTACAGCTATACTGTGCACTTGCAATTATTTCAATATTAACACACTCAAAAAATAGTCAATCAAGTTTTTGACATTGTTGCTGGGGACTTTGATATTAGGAAAGTCAGTTTTATTAATCTAATCATTACTTTATTTTTTGTTTACTTTGCTTTATTCCTGCTTTTACTTTACGTTATTTTATTTGTTTAGTTTTTTAGTTTATTTCTTTTGTTTTATACTTAAGATTTTAGGTTAGTTTATGACCTGGAGTACATTTGAGAGCGTACTCAACATAAATCCTAAAATAGAGAGAACGGTGCAAAGACATCTTCATAGGACTAATCTTAAAGAGTTTAAGCTAGATTGTTGGATTGAAGGCTTGGAAAGTCACGTGGATACAAAAGAATCTGACAACATGGTGGAGTAACCACGTATAATGTTTGATTATGTTAGGTTAGACCTAACTAGTGGGGAATCCAACATAGCAACACTAACTATTCAGGTGAACAACTTTGAAATAAAGCCAAGCATCATCCAGATGGTGTAACAGTTAATCCAGTTCGATGAACTCTGAGATGAAGAAACGACTGTGCATATCTATAACCTTTTAAAGATCTGTGATACTCCTAACATCAATGGAGGAAATAATGATGCCATTCGAGTGCATCTATTTAGTTTCTTCCTAAAAGAAAAGGCTAAGTAGTGATTGAATTCTATGCCACATTCATCACTTACTATATGGGATCAGGAAAATTTTCTCTAAAATACTGCAACGATGAGGAATGACATCTCATCGTACTCCTAAATTGAAGGTGGGCCACTGTACAAATCATGAGAGAGATTCAAAGAGATGCTTAGACAATGTCTCATCACGAACTACCATTGTGGATGCAAATTCAAAATTTCTATAATGGGCTAAGTTAAAGTACAATGTAGTCAATCGATGCAGTAACTAAAAGGAGACTAAATAATAAAACATCTTAAGTGGCCTAAGAGATGATTGAAGACATACTATGAATAACTACTAGTGGTGTTCAGTTAGAGCATGAACTACTAGGCCAGTGGGAGTTTATGAGGTAGATGTGGTCGCACAATTAGTGAGCTAAGAGGAGGCCTTGAGTAAGAAGATAGATAAATTGATGATGGCTCCTTAAGGAAGGGTGGTGCAGTGTGAAATGTGCAAGTTAGACCTCAAGGATAGGAACATCAACCAGCCCACCTCAAACAAGAGGATTATTTAAATAATCTTTATAGTAATACATACAACCTTAGATAGAGGAACCACATTAACTTTTTATGGGCCAATCAGGGACAAAAATGAATGGATTTCAACCACAAGCGTCACAGCCCAAAAAACCTAGTATGGCAGTGTTAATTATGGAATTATGGAATTCATTTAAGAATCAAGGACAAACATCAACAAAGAGATGTATCTATACGAAACATGGAAATTAAAATGGACTAACTTACAAATTCAATGGCTTATAGATCAAAGGGGTGTTTGTTGAGTATAATTGAGACAAATCCTAAGGAGAGAATAATGGTAAACACCCAGACCATTGAAAAGAAGCTCCAAAAAGAAGAAAAGAAGGAAGTATCTATTAAGAGTCACTCTAAAGTTGATTGTAGCTTTTACCTGAAGAGAGTCAAGAAGTATCGATCTACACTTCCATACCTTATTAGAGCAAAGAGTAAATCATTAGAGGCAGAGGTGGATAAGATCCTTAATTGATATGTGCTTAAATGTTGATTCATTTGATTTATTACACTTAGTAACTAATGCCTTATAAATGCTTAAATACTCATTTTAACTTATATTTGATTTTAGGTACATTTTGGAAGTAAAGGAACTAAAGTGAGCGAAAAGTGTACTTATTAAGTCATCTTCTCAATATTCATACTCTAATTTCTTTATGGAGTAAGAAGAAGAAGAAGAAGATTATAAGAAGATGATATAAGATAGAGCATAAAAAATGGACAACACATAATTAAATGGACAACTGCCATTTAACCTAGTCATACATTCCTTTTAACTTAAATTTTTAAGGTATAAAAGACATTCATGTGTGATAGCTGTAACAATTAAAAAATTCTAGCATCTATGGATTACAAGATGAAGACACCTCATGCTACCAAAGAAGCCATCTATCCATACATTTTAACCTATCTTCGATGGACATAAAATGGGGGGTGAGTAAAGAAAACATCGAGCTCCTTTGGGTTTAAATGCCACTAGTCCACTCTCATTTTAACATAGCCATTGAATAATTGAAAGGGTGTGTGGTCAACTGCATAAGTGAGTGGAGAACCAAGAATAAAAAGAAGAAAAGGGAAACTAAAAGGTGATACTTGAAACACAAGAAACCTATCCGTTTTGCTACATTTTTAACCTAGCTTTTATTAGTGTGAAGGGAGTGTGTGTCAACTAGGAAAAAAGCAACAAGAACTGCGAATGTGTAGGTGTTGGAGAATAAAATAAAGAGTGGTGTTGGATAAAGTGGAGGGGTGTCGACTGGATTTGGAGAATGCAACAAAAGGTGGACGGTTGGACAAATATTGAAAGCAGCTGATTAATGTTATAATCCTATTTAGTTTGCAACAAAGGGAGTGACGGTTGGATAAGGAGACAACAAGTGAACCTCCATTGACACCGTTCATCACTACATTCTCATATGTTTTTCAAAGTGGGGAAACTAGAACAACAAATATAGTAGTGGACAATAACTATTCTTCATCATTTTCTCTTCATTTTTCAATATAAATGAAGGCTAGAAAGGCTGATTCTTGGAGCTTAAAGGAGGACATGGAAGGCTAATATCCCGAAGCTGGTTCAACGGTGATTTCGACTCCAAGTCACGGTTAAGCTATTTCAGATTGTTATGTTGTTTGTATTGATTGAATTGAGTTTTTATATAACTTATCTTAATACGTTATTTGGATTGTTCTATTATGAACCTATGTCTATAATGTTGAATGTAATCTATAATTGTTATGTTTAATGTTTATTAGTAGCATCTAATGGTCTTGGATCATTAGGAACAACATAACCTAGGTTAGATAACCCAAACATGTGAGGTTACTGCCTATACTGATCATTTTTCACTTCATAATGTGGCTGCCAAATTGAATCTAAAGATCGTATCCTAGGTTATTCAATAGTTAGGTTTAATTAATGGTCGTATCTTAATTAAATACAACTTAAAGGAAAACAGGAATTAGTAGAGTGTATTGTCAGTTTTAGATCAATGGCTCGAAGAGAGGTGTGAAGATGTTAGGATGATGGGATATGTTTAATTGTGTTTAGGTCGAGATTGACCTTAGAACTGGACCGTACTTATATTTGACACTTTAATCATTTTCGATCGCTTGCTTTAATTTGTTATTGATAGTTTACTTTTACTTTATTTTCTAAATTGGTTAAAATCCAAACACCCCCTTTATATTTATCTTACATCAATTAATTTTGTTATGAAAATTAACTGAACATTCCCTGTAGATTCGATAATAACTCACCACAACTACAAATTTTAGTGTGTAGAGTTAGGTAAATTTTGTAGTGCATTCGATATGCGTTATCAAATATTGGTGCCGTTACTGAGCAGTGTGGTAGTTTAATTTTTTGTTTTAATTTTATTTGGTGTTTTGTGAATATATTTGTTTATAATTGTTTGTTTATGTTATTTGTTAATTTTAAATGTTTGTTATTATTGGTGTATGGTAGTTATGAGATCTCCTCGTAGAGAACTTGAGCAACTTCATCTGGAGATCGAGAGAACATTGCAGAGATTACGTATGGAAGCAAGATTAACTCTGGTAGAAGAATCAAAATCTGAGTCTGATGACACGATGGCAAATATGAGAACGTTGAGGGAGTAAGCTACATCAGATTTAACTCAAAGACCATTATGCATTGCATTTCCAAATTTTGTTGAACATATTACTTTTAAGTTAAATTCTGGAGTAATACATTTATTACCCAATTTTCATGGTTTTATAGGTGAGAATGCACATAAGCATCTTAAGGAGCTCGATATGGTTTGTCTAATCATGAAGCCTCATATTGTGACCGACGAGCAAATCATGTTGAGAGCCTTCTCGTTCTAACTCAAAGATATAGTAAAAGGTTGGTTATTTGATTTACTAATTGGGAACATGAATACTTGGTTGGAGATGAAAAGACTGTTCTTGGAGAAAATTTTTCTAGCCTCAAAGACAACAAGTATTCAAAAGGAGATTTATGGCATCAAGTGGCATAACAAAAAGTCTCTTTAAGAATATTGTGAGCATTTTAAGAAGCTATGTGCTATTTGTCTGCACCATAACATTCCAGAGCAGCTTCTCATCTAATATTTATGTGAAGGATTACTATCGATGAAGGGGAGTTTGGTTAATGAGATGAGTGGTGGATCACTTTACGAGAAGACTCCCATTGAATCCAGGATCCTACTTGAGCAAATGGCCACTAGCACCTAACAATTTGGCACTCGCAATGATGTTTGACGAGTAAACGGTGTAAGTACTTCAACTATTGAACATTGTTTAGATGAACTAACATCTTTGTGAGATAGAATGCAGTTTGACAGGCACAAATGAAAGTATGTAGGATATATTCAAACACAAGCCATCTAACTGATAAGTGCTCGACACTATAAGAGGGGAGCATGGAGTATGTAAATACTGCAGGTGTAATATCTGGTTTCCGGAACATGCTTAGGGTAGAACCCTAAATTATTGTGAATGAGTATTAGTATTGTGAGCATTTCATTTACATGTATATTGTTAGCATACACACATAAATTATAATTTGTACACATTACCAAGATAGTATATGCCACTCAATTGAATTATTCTGGGGTATGAAAAATTTAAAATGAACATAATGTGAATTGTGAATTATTATGTCTTGAATTTTGATTTGATTGGATTCCAATTAGTAATTTACAATTAATTGTTATTAAATGGGAGATTGATAGATTAATATGTACATTTGGACTAGGAAAAATGCCAAGTGGTAAGATAAATTGATACATGAAAGATTTAGGTGACTAAGCCTATAATTGAGTGACATTTGGCATAGATTAATGAGTGCCAAATAGACTAGTAATTAAATGACAAATGGATCAATTATGGAGTGACAAGTTGATTAATAATTAGAGACATGTGGACTAATTAAATGGTGACACCTAGCATGTTGATGAAGCAAAGTTTCTGCTGTTTCCTTCATTATTGCTTCACTACCAAAATTACTCCTATCTTTTCTCTGCATTTTGGTTTAACCTTGGCTTAAATTGCTACACAAAAGCTAGAATGTAATCCTTCATAAAATAGACAAGAAACCAACCTACTGTTACCCTCACCTTGCCGGCGAAAACTAGCTCACTTTCATTTTAGAATTATACTGATTTTGCTTGCTTGGAAGGATAGGTTATCTTGAAGTTTTAAGCGAAAATTGGAAGCTTTAAAATTAAGTAAAAATATGATCTTTATGGCATGATGAATAGTATGATAATGATGCTTGAATTGGAATGAAATGTATATGGTGTTGGTGATGATATGTGTTAGAAATGTGTTTGATAAACTTAGATGTTTTCTGCTATTTTTGGTGTGTGAAAACCATAGGTATTAGGTTGGTTCAAGGATGAATTATATCTAGATTTGAAGTACAATAAAGGTGAATGTATGCTAAAGGAATATATAAATATAATGTTCTTCAATTGAGAAAGAATTAGGATTATATGCATTATAATGTATGATAGTTTCTGGTTTCTTTTTTTATGTATGAAAGACTATGATCTGTGAGCTATCAATTGAATAATTTTTAGCTAGATTTGGAGTATATTTCATGTATAAATGAGGTTGCATATTAAACATGAATTCTAGAAAATTGAAGTGGTTGGTATGTGTTTAAGTTAGATACATTCGTGGAAACAAAGGGAGAAAAGGCAGAGCACAATTTTGGCCTTAAGTACACAATCATGGCTTTGATATTTGGGTTCTGTCACGATCGTGGCAGAGTCCCCACAATCATGGCCTATTGCTTAAGCTTCTTTCACGATCGTGCGAAGGTTTATCACAATCGTGGGCTAGCATAAAGAGTGAAATGATATCTTTTAAGTGATGTTTGAAACAACTAATGCTAAGGTACTTTACTATGGTACATATAGACTTGATTGAGGCTTAAAATGAATCTAGTTTGATGTTGAATAAGTCGGTTGATTGTTTGATAAGTTGAAGTTATTAAATGATGTTATAACTTAAGGAAGAGATTGTTTGATAACATAGTATTTAAGTTTGAAATGAAGGAGTGCTAAAAGAATGAAGATGTTCTTACAATACAGGATTGGTTAAGAAATGAGAATAAGGACACATACTCGAGAAAGTCATTGATCATTCATTGAGCATGACATATGTGTATATGTAAATGATTGAATATGTATTTTATTGATCAACTTTGTAATGTGAATTTTGTGTGTATTGAGTGATTTTAGACATATAAGTTAAATGCCATTATCCAAACATTGCAAGATCATCTAGGTAATAGAAATATTTGGAGCGTACTGTGAGTCAGCCTAGATGATTCTGACTAGGATTGATTTATTTCTGCTTAAATTTCAATTATTGAATTGTGATTGATATCATTGATAATTCTGGACATTAATGGTCTGAGGAGTTTGATATTTGGGAATGTATTGGGAGTGTTTCTGATTGTACGTGAATATGTAAGAAAGTGTATTCTCAATAAAATTATTGAATGCTGGACCTATGTTTGATGAATATGAAAGTGACCATATCTGAAATGAATGAAAGCCACTGAAAGTGTGATATATGTGAATTCATGCATTTCATTACATGATATGCATGATCAGATAAAGGGGTTTTGATCGGAGTAGCCAGTCTGAAAGAACTTAAAGCTCAGATATATGCATAAAAAGCCACATGCTCAGTGATTAAAGAGCCTGATATGCATAATGGGTACGGGACAGAATGTAAAATGAGCTCGATATCCACAAAGGATATGGGACAGTGAAAGACACTTGGTCACATCAAAATAATAATGAAAGTGGAGTCACATATACATATGTATTTACAATTATGTTTTCAAATGTATGATATGAATGATTATGAACAATTAATGAATTATGTTGATATGATGACCTGCCATTTATACATACAATTGATAATGTGATTGACTAAGAAAGAGGTTTGAGATATTTTGAAAAGATTTAATTGAATTGTATGTAAAATTCATTATGTACTTTTGTGATATGATATACTCTGAATTTGGTTTGAGTATTAAATGTTGTGATTTGATATGAGTGATCTCATCAATGATGATTCACTCACTGAATTCACAAAACTCATCAAAAATTGTAACATTGCTTTTCAAGTACAAGAGAGGAGACCAAATTCCTAAGTCACTATAAAAGAACCTTTTGGAATTAAGAATGAATCAAAGGTCTGGTCAGCTGACATATGAGGAGTTGTAGATTATGTTTATGCAGTTCTTGTTTCATATAGATCTTTCGTAAAATGAGTAGTGAACTCTCAAATACTTTTGATAATGTAAAAATTTGTTTAAATGAATGTACTACTACAGTATAAATTATGTTAATGAATGAAATAGGAAAAGTTGACCTTTTTGATGTTTGTAAAGAGTGTGATGCAATTGTAAAGAGTGTGATGCAATAATAAGTGTTTATGATTGCTCTAATAGGCTACTATCATAGGGTATTGTCTTAAATGTCCTCTGGACGTTTGGGTATATACTTTATGGTAGTGGGGTGTTACAGCAGGAGGGAACTTCTCAAACCAATACAACTCATACTCGCAGACATATATCCTGGGCTGGAGGGATCACCCCAACTTGAGTTATAGATGGAACAGACATCATAATTACTTCCATAATTGGTTGCAAGGAGAAAAAGGATTTCAACTAAGGAAATAAGGAGTATAAGGAGCCTCCCCTTCCAGTTCAGGTAATTCTCCAAAAGAATTGATTATGACTCTTATTGTTAACAATCTTCAATTTCAACAGAGCATATAGTAGCAGCTTTAACAGGGCACACAGCAAATTTAGCAGGAGACAAAGGCAATCGTGTAGAATTTGGAAAATCAAATAGGTCAGATGGTACAAAGTGGAGGAAAGTTATCCTCCAAACCTGAGGTGAACTTAAAGAATGTCAGTGCCATAACCCTAAGGAGCAGAAAGGAGATTGAGGGTCCTAAGAGAACTCCATCGAGGATTTCTACTAGGGAAGAGATTGAGAAGGAATTAGGAAAGGAAGAAATTCGTCATCAAGTATGAAGGTAAATTTCGATTGTCTTAATATTATTAAGACTAACTCTCTACCTTTTCCTAGCAGATTGACAATACCGAATAAGGAGGAGAAGGACAAAGAGATATTGGAAACTTTTCAAAAAGTGGAAGTCAATATACCTTTTCTCGAGGCAATCAAGCAAGTAACAAGGTGTGCCAATTCCTTAAAAAATTGCATACATATAAGAGGAAACTGAGAGGTGATGAAAAAGTGATGATGGGTGAAAATGTGTCTGTGGTATTTAGAAAGAAGATGCCTCCAAAATGCCTGGATATAGATATGTTTACCATTCTTTGCAAAATTGGTATTGTTGTGATCAATAAAGCTATATTGGATCTGGGTGCTTTTATTACTGTGATGCCTAGTTTGAATTATGCTTCTTTGAATTTGAGTCCATTGAAAGAAATGAGTGTGATCATACAATTAGCTGACCGTACTAATGCTTACCTTGATAATGTGGTTGAGGATGTTTTAGTGCAAATGAATAAGTTAGTGTTTCCTGTAGATTTTTATGTTGTAAATATGAATGGTAACACATCATATAATCCGATATCTATCTTATTAGGGATACTGTTTCTTAATATAACTCAAACTAAGATAGATGTTTATGAGGGAAACCTCACGATAGAATTTGATGGGGAAGTGATTCATTTCAATGTTTTTGATGCCATGAAACATCCTCCTGATGATCACTGTGTTTTCTCTGTTGATGTGATTGATCCTTTAGTATAGGAAATGTTTAAATTAAATTGCAAGGAACATTTATAAATGGTTTTGACTGAGAAAATAGAAACAGAAGCCAATGTTAATATTGAAATAGGAGAAGGGCTTATGGAAGCGGCAACTGATTTGAAATCATTAGATATCTCTCCGAAAAGGTATGATTTGGCTTCCGTGAAATTATCTAAATCTCACCAGAAGTTATTACTTTTTGATGTGCAAGCACTAGAATTGGAGCTAAAGCCACTCCCTACACACCTAAAGGATGCTTATTTAGAAGCAAACTCTTCCAGTCATTATTTCGGAGGAGTTGACTTTAAATCAAGAGGACATACTAGTTTAAATACTGAAATGCATAAGAAGGCCATCTGATGGACTATAGTAGATATCCAAGGGATAAGCCCATCTATTTTTATGCACTGTATTTTGTTGGAGGAGGATACAAATCCACAAGGTAAACTCAATATAGACTGAATGCTCCGATAGTGGAAATTGTAAAGAAGGAAGTACTGAAGCTTCTTAATGTTGGGGTTATCTGCCCAATCTTTGATAGTAAGTAGGTAAATCATCTCTACGTAGTTCTAAAGAAGTCTGGAATCACAATTAAGATAAATCAGGAAGGTGAGTTAGTTCCCATCTGAGTGCAAACTGGATGGTGAGTGTTATTGACTATAGGAAGTTGAATTCTGTAACTCGTAAAAACCACTTTCCCCTTCTTTTTATTGATCAGATGCTTGAGAGATTGCCTAGGTATTATTGTTATTGCTTTCTAGATGGCTCTTCAAGTTATTTTCAAATCTCGATCGCACAGGAAAATTAGGAGAGATCACATTTTACATGCCCAGTTGGTAAGTTCACTTACCAAAGAATGCTATTTGGATTATGTAATGCAACCACTAGATTCCAAAGGTTTATGGTAAACATTTTTCTAGAATATGTTGAGAAGATTATTGAGGTATTCATGGATGATTTTAGTGCATATGGTTATTCTTTTGATGAATTCTTGAGGATCTTACTTTTATTTTGGAACGATGCATAGAAACCAACCTTGTTACTAAATTGGGAGAAATGTCATTTTATAGTGGATCAAGGGATAGTTTTAGGCCAAGTTATATTTTATAAGGGTATTAAGGTAGACAAATCTAAGGTTGATCTTATTTCTTCTTTACCTTACCCCTCTACTATTTGGGAAGTGCATTCTTTTCTTAGACATGTAGGTCTTTATCGAAGGTTCATTAAGAACTTTTTGAAGATAGTCGCACTACTATCCAAGCTCTTACAACAAAATGTCTCCTTAAGGAGCTTTTGACATCCCCACTATTGATTCAATCGTTAGATTGGAACCTCCCCTTCGAGATCATGTGTGATGTAAGTGATTATATAATAGGGGCAGTTCTAGGACAAAGAGTGGGAAAAGCTTTACATGCCATCTACTATGCTTCCAAGACTCTAAACCCAACACAATTGAATTATTCAACTACTGAAAAAGAACTCTTATCTGTGGCTTCTGCTTTGGAAAAATTTAGATCATATTTTCTTGGTGCTAAAGTGATTGCTTGTTCTGACCATGTAACT
This sequence comes from Erythroxylum echinodendron, assembly GCA_027575705.1. NCBI lineage: Eukaryota > Viridiplantae > Streptophyta > Magnoliopsida > Malpighiales > Erythroxylaceae > Erythroxylum > Erythroxylum echinodendron. The sequence goes on from JANZXR010000004.1 coordinate 23,277,680, forward strand.
TTACGATACTTCCTTACGAAGAAGGAAGTAAAACCGAGGATAATAAGATGGATTCTCCTCCTTTAGGAATTTAACTTGGAGATTAGAGATAAGAAGGGGGTAGAAAATGTGGGGGTGGACATCTCAAGTATTTTATAAAGTAAGAAGATGATATCCCTTTTCGAGAAACCTTTCTAGATAAGCAATTATTTTCTACCCATGCGATAACACCATGGTATACAAACATTGTCAATTTTTTAGTTACTAACGAATTACCTATCGGTTTATCAACGACTTAAAGGGATAAGCTATAGAGCAAAGTAAACTATTACATTTGGGATGATCCGTTTCTTTAGAGGTATTATGCAAATAAATTTATCAGGAGGTGTGTACCAAAAAATGAAACACCCTCAATCTTAGCCTTCTATCATTTGTATGCATGTGGAGGACATTTTGGAGGAAATGTGGAATGACTCTTATCAAAACGCAATGATATATAAGGTGAAGAAGAAGGCTTTTCACAATAAGATGATTTCAGGGAAAGCTTCTCGATGGGTCAGAAAGTGTTATTATATCCCTCCAAACTTAAACTATTTCCAGGTAAGTTGTGCTCCTGTTGAGTTGGTCCATTTGATATCACTCATGTCTTTCCTTTTGGTGCAGTAGAGATACGGAGCCTAAAAACCAGCAAGACATTCAGAGTGAATGGTCATTACTTAAAGTTATATTATAAAGGCTTCCAAATGGAGATTTGGAGGTGTTGATGTTGGAAGATGTGATTGATGTCACTTTATGCATGAAATAAGGAGTTGAGCCAACGAAAATAAACAACAGTGCTACTTGGGTGGCAACCCAAGGGAGGTTAATTTTTATTGTTTACTTTTTGTATTTACTATTTTTGTGAAATGCTCCATTTCTTACATTTGATGTTACATTGGGGACAATGTAAGTTTTAAGTGTGGTGGTGGGGATATTAGTTCTTATGCATGTTTTTGAGTTTAATTGCAAACTATGTAACTTCTTAAGTGGTTTTCAAGATTATAAAAAACAAAATTAAAATTTTTTTCTTGTTTTCTATTGCTTTTAAGATTATTTATTCATAATTAAAGTGTGAATTGACTAGAAAAATCAATGCAGATCTTAACATGTACTTTTGCTCTTGTGATTTGTTAATGTGCATTATCATTAGAAGAGTGGTGACTAGCGGTAGATAAAAACTAATGAGATTTTGAGTCATACTAGATTGACACATCAATATTAGTCTCACTATCTTTTGTTATGTGTGACCTTCGTGACATGTACTTCTTGAATTTTCTTTGATTTTCTATTCTAGACGATATTTTTATTGTATGTATTTTTATGAAAATGATTAGGCATTCTTTGTGTTTACGAGCTACATTATCCAAATAGCCTACTCATGTATATGAATTTTCCTTTGTTAACCCCCTTTGAGCTTTATTAGCCTTTCCTTTTATATAAATCACATTACATGCTTTAAACCTAACCAAATTTCCTACCTAAGCCTTAAAGCTAGCAGCGTATTAGTTAATTCTTGATGATTGTGATTGTATAAAAGCCTAAGTGTGGGGGTATGCATACATATGGGTTGGTTATATTTTTTAAAATGTCATGTTATAAATTCCCATGTTGATGTAGCTTTTATCACTGTTACATTTGAAAGAAAAAAGGAATAAAACAAAAGAAAAGAAAAAGAAAAAATGTGAGATTGAATAAAATATTGAGGAAATACAATTGCTTTGAAAAGTTGTTAATTAATAGTTTATCCTCCTTAAGTTGTATTGAATTGTTGGTTTGGATATATAGTATATGAGGCTGATGTTGTTTTGGATAAAGCACTGTTTATGTTATGTTCATATGGTTTATGGTCTGAGAGCTGAATTGAGTTGTGAAATATAATTTTTGCATTTTTCATAGCTGATGGTACCTAGTTTTGAATGAATGTTAACATGTGCACTTGATACCTCATTAAGTGTTACTTTTGCTTCACTAGCTTGATGGCTTTTATGCTACATTACCCAAAATACATCTAACCTTACCCTCTCCCACATTACAACCCTAGAAAAGTCCGTTGATTCATGATTATGCATATGGCTTTTAATGGTGGAGAAATGAAATGATATGCAAAGTTGTGGATTGTTGTGATCATGATTAGTGTTTGAGTGTACCCGTAGAAATATCTTATTTAAACATCCTTTGTCTAAGTCTACCTCTAGATTACTCAATTTCTAAGGGTCATGAATGTTTATTGATCAAGAGTAGGAGCTTTGAATTTTGAGTTATTGCTATAGGTTTTGAAAGTCATTCATCTTTACTTATGATTGCCTATTCTTAAGAAATGTGGAAAATAAGTAAGAGTTTTGGTTTGTAATTTTGATTTTGAAGATTTGCTTGAGGATGGTCAAAAGCTAAGAGTGAGGGAGGTCAAAAGCTAAGAGTGGGGGAGATCAAAAGCTAAGAGTGGGGGAACTTGATATGTGCTTAAATGTTAATTCATTTGATTTACTACAGTTAGTGATTAATGCCTTATAATTGCTTAAGATACTCACTTTAACTCATATTTGATTTTAGGTACATTTCGTAAGTAAAGGAACTAAAGTGAGCTGAAAGCATACTTATTGGGCCATCTTCTCGATATTCATACTCTATTGTCTTCATGGATCAAGAAAAAAGAAGAAAATTATAAAAAGAAGAGACAAGATACAGCATAAAAAAATAGACAATACATAATTAAATAGACAAGTGTCCATTTAACCTAGTTGCCCATTTTTTTTACTTAGCTTTTTAAGGTATAAAGGAAATGCATGTGTGACGACTGTAACAATTAAAAAATTACAGCAGCCAAAGATTACAAGATGAAGACACCTCATGCTACCAAAGGAGCTAACTATCCATACATTTAATCTAGCTTCGGTAGACATGAAATGGGGGGTGAGTAACAAAAACATCAAGCTCCTTTAGGTTTAAATGCCACTTGTCCAGTCTCATTTTAACCTAGCCTTTGGAGAATAGAAAGAGTGTATGGTAGGCTACATAAGAGAGTAGAGAATCGAGAATAAAAGGAGTAAAAAGGTAGCTAGAAAGGGATACTTGAAACACAAGACACCTATCTATTTTACAACATTTTTTAAACTACATTCTATTAGAGTAAAGGGAGTGTGTGTTGGTTGGGAAAAAATCAGCTAGAATTGTGAGAGTGTACGTATTGGAGAATAAAATAAATAGTGGTGCTGGATAAAGTGGAGGGAGTGTCAGTTACATTTGGAGAAAACAACAAAAGGTGGACGACTAGATAAATTTTGACAGCAACTGATTAATGTTATGGTCCTTTTCAGTTTGCAACAAAAGGAGTGACAGCTGGACAAGGAGACAACAGTTGAACCTCTATTGACACCATTCATCACCATCTTCTCATCAGTTTTCAAAGTGGGGAAGGAGGAACAATGAAGACAACATTGGATAGTAACTATTCTTCATCAATTTCTCTTTATTTTTCAACATAAATGATGGCTATAAAGGCTGATTCTTAGAGCTTGAAGGAGGATATGGAAGGCTAATGTCCCGATGTTGGTTCAATGGTGATATTGACACTAAGTCATGGTTATGCTATTTCATCTTATTAACATTGTTAATCTTTTTTTAGATTGTTATGTTGTTTGTGCTAATTGAATTGGGTTTTTGTACGAATGATCTGAATATGTTATTTGGATTGTTCTAATATGAACCTACTGCTATAATGTTGAATTTAATCCATAATTTTTACATTTGATGTTTTTTCATAGCATCTAATGGTCTTGGATTGTTAGGAAAAACATAGCCTGGATTAGATAACTAGAATGTGTGAGGTTACTGCATATATTGATCATTTTCTAGTTTATAATGCGACCATCAAATTGAATTTAGAGATCATATCCTAAGTTATTTGGTAGTTAGGTTTAATTAATGATCGTATCTTAATTAAACAGCCTAAGGGAAAATCAAGATTAGCAGAGCATATTCTTAGTCTTAGATCAATAATCTAAAGAGATGTGTGAAGACGTTAGGATGATGAGATGTGTTTAATCGTGTTTAGGCTAAGAATGACTCTAAAACCAAACCTTACTTATATTCGACATTTTAATCATTTTCGATTGCTTGCTTTAATTCATTTTCAATAGTTTACTTGTACTTTATTTTCTAAATTGCTTAAAATCCAAAAACCCCTTTATATTTTCCTTGCATCAATTAATTTCATTACAGAAATTAACTGAACATTCCCAGTGGATTCAATCTTAACTAACCAAAACTACAAATTTTAGTGTACAGAATTAGGTAAATTTTGTAGTGCACTCGAAACGTGCTGTCATTGATCTTCTAGAAGAACTGAAGAAGGAAATTTCTCGTATTAAACCTCTTTTAAAGAGATCAAAAGCCAAAACATTAGTGAAAGAAGAATCATTAAACAAGGAGGAATCGAAGAAGTTGGAGACTTGAGAAATGATCAAGGAGAACTCCAATAAGAAGATTAAACTACCAGAAAAGCAAAATGACTCAGGGAATTTTTATATTCCTTATACTATCATTAATTTAAAGGTTGATAGGGTTATGACTGAATTAGGGCCTGAAATAAATTTGATTCCTTTCACCTTTTTTTAAAAAATGGGAATAGGAAAACTTGAACTGACTAGGATGTGTGTTCAAATGGCTGATAGATCATTAAAATGTCATAGTGAAATCATAGAATATGTACCTGTTAAGGTCTATAAGTTCTCATTCCCAATTGGCTTTACCATTTTGGATAAAGAGGAAGATTCAAAAGTACCCTTAGTCCTCAGATAACCATTCCTAACAACTGCCAAGTCACTCACAGATGTTGATGGGGGCAAGTTAACTTTGAGAGTAGTGGATGAGAAGGTTACATTTAGAATCTATAATGTTAGGAATAATTCACTTGAATTTTTGGATGTTATTTAAGTTGACAAGTATTGTCGAGAACTTTTGCGTAACTTTACATATGTAAGGATCCATCGGTAAAGCTACAAATTCAAGGAATAAACCAAAAGACAAATGTGACAGAAAGTGCTGAAGAGTAGCCCACCTAGAGGTTATGGAACGTATGGTAAGGCTACAATCACACAATTCATTTGAGGCACCTTAAGCAAAAAAAGTATGTCAAGTTAATAACAGTAAAGAATCACTGTATAGGAGGCAACCATATTATTTTGTTTTTGCTTTCATAATTAGTGGAGGTCTTAATCAATTGAAGTTTGTTTGAAGTATTTCAGGATAGAAAATTTAAGCATCTTAAGAAAAATTGTGCATTATTGTAACTTTAGGGGTAGTGTGTTATACGTTATAATGCTAACGTGTAAATGTTATTATGTTTGAGAACAAAATTTAAATGTTGCACACGGCTATAAGAGTTACACTTTTTGAACACACTGATGTTATCATGCATGCTTTGATGCAAGCAAAAACTTGTAATTTAGTGATGTACACTATTTGATGCATGACCATTCATCAAACCTTGCACTCTCATAATACATGATAAAAAGGCTCAAATTCTCTAATTTTTCATTCTTTATCTTCTCTTACTCTCCCCTGCCATCACCCTCCAACTCTCCCTACCTAATGTTCCCATATTTTTTGACACATTAACGACAACAAAGTAACTTTCCTTGTTTCTTTAACTTATATATGCATGATTCATTGGGCGTTATGTATCATTTGTGGAATTTTCATCAAAAACGTCAATTTTATGATTTCGAGTTTGTTTGAGAGTTTGTGTGATTTTATGATTAATTATCGTGTAATAGTCGGATTTAATCTTTTCCCAATTGGTTCTAGCTTTTAATTTGATTAATTTCCTGCGATTTGGGTGCAAATTTGACTTAATATGCATAAATTTGCTATTTTGGCTCATTATATGTTTAATTGTGATATTTTTGTGTTTAATTTGGTTAATTCCAATGTTAATTAAGACTAGGCTTGTGTTTAATTACATAAAATTGTGTAATTGATAGTTTAGGACTTTTAAGTTGAATTTTATTATTAGAACTATATTTTAACAATTAAGTTTGTTTAATTTGTTAATTGTCTAATGTTAATTTAAATTTTAAGATTAATCAGTTTGTTAAGTGATTTCCTAATTAAATTTGTTTAATTATTTATTTCTTGATTTGTTTGATTTTGTTAACTATTTAGTTGTTTAATTTTTCACAATTAGTTTTGTTGAAAATTAGTAAGTAATGAGCACGATCAAAATTAAGTGTGGGGAAAAGCATACTTTAATGATTATATATCAAATTTCTCACACTTGTAGGCAAGATGACATGATTACTGTGTGACAAAGAGACTTCAAGAAAGAGACATTAAGTCGAGTCTTCTACAATAGTCCAGCCTCTAGAGAGGCCATAGATGCTGCTATTCAATGCTGGGGCACAAGAAGAGTGATATTAAAGACTAAAGGATAAGAAGTTCGAAGTTAATTAGTACATCAATTGGGAGGATTTGGAGCAAGTTAGTTTAGGCCAATAGGTTAGAGAGTTGGTAGATGTAGGATCATGGTCCCAATTTTTTGAAATCGTGGAACCTTCTTACAAAGGGCTTACTTTAGAGGTCCTCTACATATTCTTTGTGGAGAAGGGATGTTACAATGGGGATTGCCCCAATACAGTTCATTTTTTGACAACAGGGGAGATACATCAGATGAGTTATACATAGTTCTTCATTACCATGGGTCAGTATGATCAGGAGTACACTGAGTCATCATAGTACCAAACATTATTGTTAAGCCCCGTTTCTGGAGTCCGACTCAGACTTACATAATTATTCATGCTTGCTCTGATACCACACCTGTCAGACTCCGCTTCTGGAGCCTAACTCGGACTCACTTACTTACTTGCTCTGATACCATACATGTTACTTTCATGCATACAGAATATTTTACTACGTAAGTTATCTTCCAGAGATAACACCTTGATTACTTTTGGGTTATCCTCTCAAAACTCCTCTTTTATTAGTCTCATTGCTTGTGTCTCATTTTCGGCTTCCCTTCGTCTCATTTCTGTCTATTTCGAAGTCTGTGAAC
>JANZXR010000004.1:23303181-23330945 GCA_027575705.1 Erythroxylum echinodendron
TGATGAAAAGATGTTATATTTCTTATATAGGTTTTACATTGTGTAATAAACAAAAATTAAGGTTTCAACTAAAAATGTTATATCACCAGCACCTCTCGGTGTTCTCAATGAAAAAGCTTAATAGAAAAAAATGATGAAAAGATGTTATATTTCTTATATAGGTTTTACATTGTGTAATAAACAAAAATTAAGGTTTCAACTAAAAATGACTTGGGAAACAATCATGTTTTAGCTTATGCTTATTACAAAAATTTAATGCTAATGGATATGGCTATTTGTCCCACCTTTTTGACTAAAATGATCAATCTTTTCAAAAATTCTCTGAGGTGGACATAGTATGGGACATAATTTTAGTTGAGATCTTAGATCTTTATGCTACTTTTGTGAGGTGGACGCATGCTTTAACATGCCCGTATTAAGGATGGTGTCTTTATAACTTATCTTCTTATGGGTTACATAGCTTGACAGATAGCCATAAGTTAGGCATATTCTTCACAAAGACTTCAGTTTTGTACCCAAAGAGGGGAACAAGTTAGAACATGCATATATTTAAGCTAGTGTTTAACCAAAGATGAGTATTTTGCCTCTAAATTTCCTCTAATTCTGTCTCTTTTAATTAACTCATGTCTATATACAATGAATGCCCTATTATGGCTAAATCATGCTTGCATTATACCCCCACTCTTTAAAAAGATTTGTCCTTAAATCATCACCTACACTAAATGGAAAATAAGTCTCTTTATATAAAAGTACAAATATGAGTTTCCTAGCATAAAGAACATTCTTAATATTATTCCTCTTTTTTTTTACTCTTACTAATATTTTATTCATTCTCTCTTTTTAATATCAATTGGTCTTTATAGACCTACTTGGGTGTTAAAGGTACAAGGGTAATAAATTTATCATACTTTATGAAGGAGTACCTATTCTTAAAGCCTTATGATCAACCTTTCTTTCATATTTCTGTAGCCTTTCAAATAAGATATGAATACCTTACATAATTACCACGTCATATAGCACATTTTGATAACTTTTAATAGAAAAGGAAGTTAACACCTATTTGTTGAACTTGATATCTTATATTACCTAATCCATTAAAGTTTGTATAGATTTTTATGCTTTATAGTAGGCAAACTCAACTATACAAGGGTATTGATAGCTATAATAGTGAAACTTCCTTCACCAGTAATCATACTATATACCTTGTTATGAATATGGCATCCAATATGGAATAATTTCTCCCTTTGTTGCTCTAACTTATCCCTTTTTACTTGAAGACTTAATCCTCCTCTAGTAATAAGCATCTCCTTCAATAGTATACTTAACACGCTCATTACTAGATCTTCACCTCTCCTTCATGTTTCAAGATCCTGACCCTCTTATTAAGCGTTGGTATTTATATGTCTTACTCCTAAACAATAAAAATATTTAATATCTCTATTTCAAGAGGGTTAAGAATTAAAGTTACCTTTGGCCTAATTATAGACATCCTATTTAGTTTTAAATACTCAACCTTTACTTTAGAAGAACCCATATAATCCTTTCCTTAATTAGGCCTCTAAGAATCACTAAGATGGGTTGAGTATTTTGATATTCCTTTATGCTTTAGTTTTCTCTCCATCTTTGTACCAATATACACCTTCTTCTCTTGCTCTACTACAATGAATATATCTTTATTTAACCCATTTAGGAACCGTAATGTAGTCACTTTGTTTCCTCCTCTACATTGGTTTAAATTATAATTAATTCTTTCTCTTTATAATTGTAATAGCCTATTTCCATACTAAGGGCTAGAACCTTAGACTATTGCACCTAAGTAATATCATTGAGAATTTATGAAATGCATTTCATTCACATGCATAATATTTGCACACACACATGAATAATGATTTAGGAAACATTGAAAAGATTGTTTTTGCACTCAATTGACATATTTCGGGGTATGAAAGGTTTAAAAGATCATGACATGAATTATGTGTTGTTTATGTCTTGAATTTTGGCTTGGTGGATTATAATTAATAAATTTGGAATTAATTGTTACAATTTGAAAATTGATGAATTAAAATGTGCATTTTTCTTAAGAAAAATGTTAAGTGTTAAGTGTTGACATATGGAAAATGAGCTACTAATTGAAAGACAATAGTTTATTAGCTACTAATTGAATAATTTTGAGTTGGAATTGGAGATGAAATTGATTAGGAATTGGAGTATAATTAAGGTATAATTGAGTTATATTTAATGGACTACTATGAAGATGTTTTGAATTTTGTATATAGGTGTTAGAATCTGGAAACAAATTGAAGGAAATAAATGTTGAACCTTCAGTTTAGTCATCCCACGAACATGGAAGCTACATTAGCTCCTTCCCACGATCATGGGTAATGCTTTAAAGTGTAAAAAATTATGCTTTGTGTGATTGTTGAATTAACTAAGGACAAGTCACTTTACGTTGGTGCATTTAGACTTGATTGAGGCTTAAAATGAACTTAGATAGTTGCTTGATTAATTGGTTAAGGGTTTGATAAGTTTAGGTTGTTAGTTGATGTTATAACTTAAGGAATGGATTGTTTTTATATCAATGTATCTAAATCTAGAAATTATGAGTTTTTAAAGGAATAAAGGTGTTCTTATAAATACAAATGTGATCCAAAAGATATGAGTAATGTATTAGGAATGAATGAATGAGAATTAGGAAATTGTGTGAATATATATAATGCTAGAAAAGGGTTATGAATGTATGGTTGATGAATTTAGAATAATCAAGTTTACTTAGGTATAAACCTAATTGCAAACTAGTTATATCCAAGCTATGATGTATGAATGGTTAAGATTGGTGAAAAAGGATACATACATGGAAAGTCAATTGAGCATGCATTGAACATGACATATATACATGTGCATGATTGAATACGATTGACCAACTTTGTAACGTGTAAAATATGTGTATATTGCATGAATAAAGGAGCACAAATTAATCGTTAGCATCCAGACATTGCTAGGTCATCAAGGCAATAGCTTATCTGGAGCGTACTGTGAGTTAACCTAGATATTTTCTCACTATGATTGATTTGTTTATGTTTAAATTTTAGTTATTGAATTGTTACTTATATGATTGTAATAATTCTTGATAATGTTGATTCGAGGAGTTTGATATTCGGGAATGTATTGGAAGTGCTTTCAAATTGTATGTGTAATACTAAACATGTACTCAACTGAATGTGGGATGCCGAACTTAGAAATGAAGAATGTGATAAATGACATGAGCACATTGAATGAAAAGAATTGATATCATAATATATGAATTAATGAATTCCATTAGATTGATATGCATGATCAGATAAAGGAGTTGTAATCGGAGTATCCAATGCGAAAAAGAGCTTTAAGCTTAGGATGTGAACAAAGAGCCACGGGCTCAGTTATTAATGAGCTCGGTATCTACAAAGGCTACGGGATAGTAAATAAAATGAACTTGGTATCCACAACGGATACAGAACAATAAATAGGAGCTCAAGCACAACAAAGTAAGATGAAAGTGGAGTCACATATGCATTTGTATATATAACTTTACATGTATTGTGTGAAAGATTACAATGAATTATTAAATTATTTTAGTATAGTGATATGGGATGATGTGTACCTGTAATACTTGTTAAAATGTGATTAAAAGTTGTTGTGGTATACAAAATGAGATAATGTGATATACTTGTGAATTTGGTTTCATAATTGTGATGTTTTGTGTTTTAACTTGAGTGAGCACATCGATGATGGTTCACTCACTGCGTTCGCAAACTCATTAAAATTGTAACGTTAATTTTCAAATACAAGGGACACCTAGCTTCTAAGGCAATCTAGTAGAAGTTTAGTACTGCCAATTTTTAAGAACAAGAATGGCTCAAAGGTCTGGTCAGTTGATATCTAAGGAGTCTAGTAGATTGAGTTTATTTACTTTTCTCATTTCATAGAGAACATTTTGTAAAAGAGCAGTAAACTCTCAGATGTTTTTGGTAATGTAAATATATGGATTATGAAGTGTAATGCTACAATGTAAGTTATGTTTGCGAATGAAATGGGAAAAGTTGATCTTTTGAAAACTTGTATTATGTGTGATGCCATAATAAGTTATATGACTACTCTAACGCGCCATTCTCATAGGGTATGTTCTCGAATATCCTTTGGATGTTCTACATATACTTTATGGAAGTGGTATGTTACAATAATAGTCTTCTACATTCTTTTTTCCTTGGATAAGACCTTGTAGCCTCTCATACAAATCTTTATAATAATGACAATGTATAAATATCTTCCTTATAAGACCTTTCAATTTATTTCAATTATCTATGGGCCTCTCACGATTGCTTATTATATTATTAACCAACTAATTCCATATAATGACATAATCATTAAATTATGTTCTTGGTAGTTTAACCTTATTCTCTTGAGAGTAATGATGGCAGAACAATTTTAGTTTTGTCACCTACTATAAATAAGCTTTAGGATGATTCCTACCTTTGAATAAAGGTATAGTCATCCTAATATTGCCAAAATTCTCATCCACTCCTCGATCTCTAGGCTCTCTACTTTCCTCTCAATTATGCCTAACTCCTCTAACATTTCTGCACACATCCATTTTAACCTTAAATGTAATGTATAATTAACACTTGATTCATCATTCTCCTTATCAACCTCCATTAAAGTGGTTAGATTATGCTTATTATACCTCCTCTTATTATAAAATTAGAGTTTTAGTTTATATTTTAATTTATAAATCTAATGTGATTACTTTTATAATGTATGTACTTTTCTAATGTATGCCTCGCCTTAATATACACCATATTTATCCTTCTTTAGATGTTGAAACTTCTTTATGAGATATATTTGAAAGTTGTAACCAAAAAATTAGTAAGAAAATGTTCTTATATGTATACTCTCAAAGATGACAAACTAGTCATGTTTTACTCTTTCTTTGTGGCTTCTCTCAATGGTAATCTCACTCTCTTGCCTCTTCTGCTCTTTGCTTCCTTCACAAGTTCTTCAAACAATTAAACAAGCTTAAGCAAGAATTTAATCTTATAAAGGACAAAAATTTATTAACTATTAGTCTAAAATACAAAATAAATCATAAGTTAAAACATACAAAAATTGAATAAAACAAGGAAATGCTAACAAGAATTTAAGAATGTATTTAAAAATGATTTCTTGAGAACACCATTCTTACACAACTTTCCTTTCCTTTCTTTTCTTTTCATTTTGTATTTCTTTCTATTTATTCCTTTTATTTTCATTTTTTCTGTAATAAAATAGTAATAAAATCAATATGGTTTAGAATAATCTTAATATGAAGGTTACTAAATAAGGAATTGAACAAGGAGAAACCATAATGCAATAAGAGATATGGATAAACCTTAAATGGATAAGTTGATGATGGAATTTTATTTTTTGATTGAAAATTTATAAATAATAATACAATGTAATATTACAAAAAAGAATCACAAGAAACACAATATTATCTCTTTTTATTAACAAAGAAATTGCTTAGAACTTAAATAATACAAACATAAAGATGAAAATGATAACCACGTATGATTTAGAGCTAAGCTCATATACCATCTTATCTTAAATCTAACCAGGAATAAAACCCGAAAGAATCCTAGAACAAGTTTGAACCAAATTCAAGAAAGCTAAATCAGATACGCTAGTCCCTAATGGTACGTAATAGGAAGGTGAATTGGGTTTTTACAAAATTCAACAAAACTTTCCAACCATTGATCTCAATTTAACAATAGTGAACATATATATGAATAAACAAATTGCTTATAATGAATTAATCAAACAAAAAATAAGGGAAAAGATAACATAAATCAATTTATAGTGGCTCAATAAATAACCTATACTTACATCCACTTCCAATACTCTTCTTGGAATTACACTTTAATTCTTCTTTCATAGTGAAGAACAAAATTTATACAACCTTTTTCTCAATAAAAAGGAACTTTTATACTCTTTCTTCATATTGAAGAGGAATCTTAATGTTACTTGGAACACTTTTAAGTACAATAATATATTGCCCCAACTAAATCTTATAACTCAAAATGCCTCACTTTATGACTTGATAATTCCAAAAAGGCTCACTCATATAAATATGAGACATTAATGCTTAAATGAATGAAAAATAGTTAGAAATATATGTAAAAGTCACCCAACAAACCCTACTATCCATTAGAGACAAAAACTAGTCAAGCATTAGCTCACTAGTATGAATTGAATGTGCAAATTCACTAGCTGTTAAGACATTATTTGAACACTAGGCATATTGGTTAACCAATATGGCAAATTATTCAACCAATTTATCAATTAATGTTACTACAAACTTTTGACTCATCAATTTTATAGCTTTAACCTATATTAGTCAACCATTAAAATGTTCAAACTCAATTTGTTTAATAAAATATAACTTAAATTTTTTTCAAAATATTTCCTAAAGAGTGTTTGAAATATCAGGAGACTTTTTTTATTAAAACCAAAAGCTTAAATTCCTTTAAGAATCATTCATTAAAGTGACATGAAATATTTATATATAATGATCCTTTTAAAACATCAAAATGACTAAATAAGATTACAATTAACATTACAAATTGAAGAATCACCTTCATGTTCCTTTTTCTTCTCTTATTCTTGACTTGATTTTCACTTTGTATGTTGCAAACTTCTTCTTTTCTTTTATCAACTTCATAAACTATCTTCTTGAGTTTATGACTACATCTGATTCTCATATTCCTTCTAATGAAAATAATAAACTATTAGTAATACTTATATTTTTATTATTAAAACATTGATTAAATCCTCCCTTAGTTCAACAATCTCTTCGTTTTTTATAAATAAACTATTTATGATATTAGAAAATTATTACAAAATTAAGCACATAAATAATTATTTATATAAAAAGATAATAATTAGCGACCCATTAATTTATGCATAAAAATAATTCAATTTCAAGAACAAAAAAGATATTCAAAGAATTGTCCACACACATACATATATATATAAGAAATTTATTCAAGCATAGAAATATCCTAATACAAAAGTGATCACATATAGTCATTACTCTCCCTAAATCTAATATCACCAATCTTTCTCACCCTTTTTGGAATCATGCAAAAGAAATCATTTATCTAAAAATGCTAAATGTAAAGTGTAATCTATCAACCTAACTTGGTTGAATGATCAACAAGTATTTAATCAAGATTGATTAACTTGGTTAAGGAAGAGTACTATTGAATGCTTAAAGTATAAAAACAAAATACCAATTTTAGGAGAAGCATATAAAATATACAATTATTATGCCTAAGTTAAAATTTTTAATTAAAGTAAAAAATAGAAAGTTTTGAAAAAGTTGGAGGTTGGAATTGTCAAAGAAATATAAGGATAATTATAATATCCAAACATCAATTTCATAAAGGAGTTTATAATTTTGAAAGTGCCAAATATTTCAGAAATAAAAATATGAAAAATTGTTTAAAATTATAATATTAAAGATGTATCTATATAGTAGAAAGGGAAACAAACTTTAATCTTTTTACGATTTAACTCTAGAAACATAAATTTGAAAACTCTAAAAGCATAACTCTGGAAGCATAAATTAATATAACTCTTAATTAAGAAGAATTTTGAAAACCCCAAATTTGAAACTCAAGAATGAAAATTTTTCAATTTGATGCAATCTAATGTGACTTCTATAAATTAGGAGATAGTGTTTTCAAAGAAGAGAGTAAGATAGTATTTTTCAAAGAAGAGAGTAAGTTGTTTTGGATTTTGAAAGTTATAAATAACTAATATGAGAAATGTAAGAAAAGGGGAGGAGGGGGACATAAATTATGAAGACTGGTTGATCATACAACTTTGTTAGTTAACTAGTATGTGTGGTCGATCATACTTATTAGACAACTAAGGTACAAAATCAATGAAACAAAAGTTTTTGACGAGAAATGTTATATTGGTTTATCAATAAGGGTAGGTGGTCGATTAGTATATTTAGCTAAAAATAGATTAAATTCATTGGAAAGAAATAACTTCTTAGGTGAAGTGATATTAATCAACCATAAGAAAACATTGGTTGAACAATATATCTAAGTACTAACCTGAATCAATAACAAAAAAATTAAGTAAACTCACTATAAAGTAATGGAGTGAATCGACTATGTTAAGTTATTAGTTTACCAATTGACCATATAACTTGAGAAATAGCTTTTAAATTCAAATTAAAACATCAAAACACTTAATAAGTCATGGGAATAGCAATCAAGCACTATCATAAATATTAAATGAAACTTTAATCATATAGAATCATGCCCAATTCTCTTTTAATATCATCATTCATTGGTTTAATGAAACTATATCCCAGTTGGTCTAGTATGTCAACAAATTTTAACTTAATATCCCTATTACATATAGTCTCTAAGTTTAGTTTCATAATATACCAAAAAATGTTCAATTACTTATTTATAGTGCAAACCTAAATACTCATCACTAAATATTTAAACTCAAATTGACATATAAATATAAGATGTAACAAATTCCTAAATCATAAATTAATAATTACCTCTTGTTGAACATGTGTTGTAATATGGTTTGAATGAAGTTTTTATTGAATTTTTAATCCATTGGAAGCATCCATCTTTCTTATCATCCTCCCTTGAAGCATCTCATCTTTCTTATCATCCTTACTTATTTCAACAATTGGCTTTTTTTAAAAAAATTTATCATTATTTTTCTATTTAATGACTAATTCTCTACATTGTCTATAAACATTTTAAAGACTTTCTTGGTCACAAGAAGGTTAGATTCATTAAGATGAAAAGATAATCACTTCAAAAATAATACTACCATCTTTATGACATACCATTTAATACTACCCCCTTTATTGCATACCATTTACTCTTTAAGAACCCTACAAGAAGCCAATAAACATATTTTAAGTGCCTAAATAAGTTTGATTCTTCAGGCTCCTTCTTCTTTCCAACCTATACTTTTAAGAATTTTCCATCCTTTATTTAAAAAACAAAATCTATCAACATGTCTATACTTACCATAAAAATTGCATACCATGTTATATAAATGATGATGATGATTTATGAATTTATTACTTGGTATTCTATATGTGTATGTATGATAAGAAATCTTTCTTCAGATATTAAAGGTATTGGATGTTCTTTTAGGATAGTGAAATGAGCTAAAATATTATATATATATGATACCTATTACGAATAAAGGCTTAATCCATACATTTTTTTGCTTTAAAGAGGTGTGTGTGGGTTTGCATATTATCATAGAAGTTATGTCTATCCTTCCGTTCAAAGTATCAAACTCTATACCTATATTGTTATCCATATATGAAAGCATAATGCTTGCTTTTAGAATGAGTCTTAGTGGATATAGCATGTGTAAGCATATTCATAGATGTGGAGGCTCTATACTCATTTTTCATATCAAGCAACAGTTCTTGACAATGCAAATATATTCCTTTTACAATTATAGTTTTAGAATTGGTTTCACTTTTATGGTTGTATCATATTCCGTACCTATTATTGGAATTATTTTTAGTTTCCATTTAGTGAATTTGGATAATGAATGTTTGAGAACATGGATATCCTTTTTCAATGTCTTATGTTCACCCTTCAATGTGTCTAATAAATCATATGTGAGCTATCTCTCCTTTTGATTGCTCATTTTTGAATTCACTTTGATCATCCTATGTTGAAACTTTGAGTATTTTCTTCTTATTTTTATCCTTCATCCCTTTCTTATTATTCCTTTCATACTATTATCATCTTTAAGTAGAGGGCATTGTGAATTCATATAACTAGGTTTTCTATATTTAAAATAAATAATGTTAGAGAATTTATATTTTAAATCACCTTTACATTCCTTAAAGGACTTTGTTTTGGAGATATTCTTTCTCTTAAAAAAATTGTTGAATTTCCTAGTGATAAAGGTAAGGTGTTCGTCATCACTTCTACTTATTAATGTCTACTCTTCATTTTAATCCTCCTTTAAGACTTTGAATGCTAAGTTCCTTTCCTTTGGAAGTGTAAGTTATTTTTCAGAGACTCATTTTATATGTAAGGAGAGATTCAACAGGTTCCTCCATTGTTAGTGTTATTAGATTATTGGCTTCTTGTACGATTGTCACTTTAGCTTTCCATCTCTTCAGAAGTAACCTAAATAACTTTCTTACCATTTCAACTTCAGTGTAGGTCTTTCCAAGACCTTAGAGAGTATTAATAATATCAATAAATTTAGTTATGTTTCATTTGAAATAATTCGTATTGATTAGTAAGTATGCTCACTTTGTTCTCCTTCACTTGATTTGTTCCCTTAAGTGTAATTTCTAAGGTTTGCTAAATTTCATGAGTCGTTTAACATATAAAAAACATGTTAAATTCATTTCTTCCTAATGTACAAAATAAGAAATCTACAACCTTACTAACTAAGGAAATTAAATTTTTATCATGAGGTTCCCATTCTTCGTTTAATTTTGGAACCTTTTTATTATCTAAAATTTTTGTTGGTATATAGGGACTATTTGAAATTATTTTCCATAGTTCAAAACCTTAAGTTATTAAGAAAAATATCATCCTAGTTTTCTAATACACACACACACATACACACACACACATATAGTCATTCACATCAAAGAAGGTGCCTCTACTAATGTTTATCCCTCTTGGTTGGACGATTATAATCGTAATGCTCTTAAATATATCATTTTGATCTTTATTATATGATTCATTTGAAATTCTAGCCTAATAGAGCCATATTGATATTATTTGTTAGACCTTAACTACACCTAAGAAGGCAGTGAATTGGGTGTTTACTAAATTTTAAAAAAATTCTAAAATACTAACTTAATTTAACAACAATCAATATATATAAGAATAAAGAAATTTCTTATCATAAATAAATCAAATAATTGAATAATAATTTAATGAGAAAGGGGAAGAGAGAAGGTAAAATGATTTATAGTGCTTCAGCGAACAATACTTGCTTACATCCAACTCTAAGACTCTTCTTAAAATTCCACTATAATTCTTCTTTTAAGATGAAGAATAACCTTTGTATAATCTTTTCTTGGAAAATAGAAACCTTTTTACAATCTTCCTTCACAGTGAAGAGGAACATCAATGCCACTTATAACACTCTAAATACAATAATATATTGCCCAACCAAATATTATAACTCAAAATACCTTACTTGATCATTTGATAACTCCAAAGAGGTTCACTCACATAAATAAGAGATAATAATGCTCAAATGTTGGAAAAACAATTAGAAATATATGTGAGGGCACCCAAACGCTTAAGAATCAATAAGAAAACATGTATTTATAGGGTTATGGAACCTTTATTAGCCATTTGAGTTAAAACTAGCCATTATAATTGCTAGTTACAGAGTATTGGTCAACAAATATATCATAGTATTTCTAGTATGCTTTGAATTTGAATATTCACTAGCTGTTGAAACATTTTTTGACCACTAGGCATATTGATTGAAAAATATAGTATATTAGTCGATCAATATATCAACCAATGTTACCATAAACTCTCGGTTCATCATTATGATGACTTTAACTAGTATTGGTTGACCACTAACCTATATAGGTTGATCAATCATATTTTTAACAACTTCAAATGCTTAAATTGAATTTGTTTAATACAATTATGATTTAAACACTTCCCAAAATATTCATTAACGTTAAAACCAAAAGCTCTAATGCCTTTTAATGAATGAAAAAACTCATACAATGAATTGATATGAAAATTTTACATATAGTAAGATTTTTAAAACATTAAACTAACTACATGATATTACAATTAACATTACAAACTAAAGAATGACTTTAAATTTCCTTTTTATTCTTTTGTTCTTAACTTGGTTTCACTTTGTAAGTCATAAAATTCATCTTGTCTTTTATCAATTCATGAACTATCTTATTGAGTTTATGACTACATCTTCTTTTCATATTCCTTCTTATAAAAATAATAAAATCATCAGTAATATTTATGTTTTGTTATCATCCAAACATATATTGGAACCTCCTTTAGTTAAGAAAGATATATAAAAAGAATTTGACCTATTTATTATAAAGAATTAAGATCCAAATCCATAAAGTAATTGAACTTCGCAAAGAAAGAATCTTTTGGTAAGCTCAAAGTTTAATGAAGAGTAAGGAAAAGAAGCATTCTCAACTTGCAATAAAAAAGATATCAGAAACTTGCTAAAATTAAAAAATCCCTTTAATATAAATAAGCATTAGGGTTTCAAATGGACACGACCTACGAAACAATCATATTCCATGTGGCGTTTGTTATAAAATTTAATGCCAATAGACATGATCTAGGAAACATCAATGTCTTAGACTATAGATCATTCTATAATTTTTTATTAGGTGGGCACATTAGTGGTTGAGACCATAAATCTTTATGTAACTTTTTTTAAAGGTGGACTTAGGCTATAAAACGCTTCTATTAGAGGTCATGTTTTCACAACTTATCTTCTAAAAGGTTACACAGGCTGCCATATAGTTGTATACCAAGCCTTGCTGTTCATTAAGACTTCAACTTATGCATCTAGGGAGGTTTATGATCTAGGATTTGCTTGTGCACGAGTTCATGTTTAGCCAAAAAAGTAAGTGTTTGACCTCAAAATTTTCCTCTAACTCCAGCAATAAGTCCTTTATTTTGACTATTCATAGCTACACCATGAAGATTTAATCAAATCATTCAAATTCATCTTATAATCTTATATTGGTCATTTCAATGAATTAGGGACTCAATCATTGCATGACCATTTTCATTTAAAGAATATTATATATACTTTTACATAACTAAGAGAAAATTTGGGAAGGTTTTAAAGAAAAAACTTTTGCTCCATTGCAATATTTTTAAGAAACTTTTGAAATGATTTTTGATTAAATTTTTTCAAATAAATATGATTTGGTCTTTGAAATAATTTAAGCGTTTTTGAAGAAAAATTTTTAGGAAGTTTGGTTAATTAATGTGGTAATTTAAGCGACTAATATTAGGGTTTTGGATATATTGATCAACTAGTATGATGATAGTGACTAGTATCTTTTAAAAATATATATAGTAAGTTTGCAATTATATTAGTTGACTAATGTGCCAAAAAGATTGACTTTTATTAAAATAATTGACCAACACTAGAATTATTAGTCATTATAATGAATAATTTTTATTCTAAAAACTATTTTAGGTTACTTTACTTATAAATAGACCATATATGAGTTGTAAGAAGAATGTTAGATATACTAAATAGCTATTAAGATCTTTGAGAGCTAAAAAGTATCTGTGTACAAGAAATAAAATATATTGAGTCTTTATTCATTAGAATGAGTAAGAGAGGGATGATTTGAATTATATGGTTGATCAATCACTGTAATTAGGAGAATCACTAATTCTGATGGTTTCGCTTAACCTTGAACAAGATTTGTAAAGGGTTGTTCTTTATCGATTGAAGGAAAAAGCTAGTAAATTCCAAGTAGAACTTAGAGAGTAGACATAGTCAAAGATTGATTGGCCAAACTATTGTAAATTAGTTTATTCTCTCTTTTATTACTCTCTTTTATTATTATTATATTTGTTATAAAATTATTTTATTATTATTATATTTGTTATAAAATTATTTTATGTGAATTTTTCATAACCATTCATTAGTTTAGAAATAGGAAAAAAAAAAGTGAATACACACAATTCATCCTCCTTATGTGCCATTTGAGCACCAACGGAATAATTATAAAATCTTTAAATTTCTCCATAAAATACAAACATTTAATAATGATTATTTTATGTGAAAAGATAAAGAATTATACTTCTTAAATAATAGAAAATTCAATTAATTACAAAAAATTTCAAATTTTACTAAATTTTGTGACTATAATTTGAACTTTAAAAAGTGTCGATTAAATGCTTAAACTTTTAATTTTTCACAAAAATAACCTGATGTTAGTCATTCTGTTAACATTACTAACGTGGCATGCTACATCACAACATCTTTATCGTGTGGATGATATGTTAATCTTAATTTTCACGTTAGTATATTATAATTTTTAAATTAAAAATTATGAAAATACATTTACACCAGACTATGTCCCTAAACCAAAACTAGCCATGCATCTCTACTGCATATAGAATGAAGCATAACAAGATATCTCCATACCATCTCATGGATCCATGAATGTACTAAAACTAAAATCTCTTTTTTTAACAAGATCTTAAGTATTTTAGCGTTAAAGAGAAGAAAAACTCAAAGGAGATTTAGACAAAACCCCTAAATCTTAGCTTTTTTGGATATATTAACACAGATTTTGAAGATAAGAAGGGTATTTAAAACCCTAATAAATAAGTTGACTCTTATTCTTCAATTCAAGCCAAGGTAAGCCTCAAAAGGCACTTCTTTACAAGAAAAGATAAACTACAAGTGAAGTTAACTCAAAACATAACCAAAAATATTTAGAAAATTTGGAAGTTTTCCAGAAAAGAACTAGTGAAATGTGAAAGTAGGTTTGAAAAAAAGAGAAAACATAAACAAAATGAAGTAAACATATAATAAATAAAACCCAAGAATGTTGAGCAATCAAGACATGCTGGAGGAAAAAAGAAAAAAAGGAAACGAAAAATAAATTGAAATTCAAATAAAGGATAAAGTGCAAGGTATTTTTGCAATTTACCAAACAAAACTACAAGAAAGAAAAAAAAGGCTTCAGTTTGAAGATAAAGTACTAAAAAATAGATCCACAATCTCACCAATCCATCACTCCAAAGTCCTTAAACTACAAGCACCTTTCAAGCCAAATTCCAAACCATTTTAAAATCAATACCAAAATCAGAAAACCTCAAGCGATTTTCTTGACATTTTTTAGAAAACATATGTTTCATACTGCAAGCATGCTTCTCAACTTGTATCAAAATAATTTTTACCTTATCTTCCACATGTCCTCTACCTAGCTTCTCTATAACACTTTCTCCCTTAAGACCATTATAGTTTCTCTATAAATTTTTATTATAAACTACACTCCCATTGTCTTTTGATTAAGTGCTTTAATGCTAGCTTATGGAGACTGAACAGTGTTTGCAATACGACTTATATTATCTTGACTTTTATTGTTTAAAATGAACATGGAGCTAATCTTATGTAAATTTCACTGAAATTTACTACTGGAACTCTTTCCCTCACCATTTTTATAATTTATTTTTTAATTTAAAAAATTATAATATGAAGACGTGGAAATTAAAGTCTACTTGTCATCTATGTGGTAAAAGATGTTAGGTGACGTAACATGTTACGTTGGCAACGTTAACAAAAAGACTACCATCAGATTATTTTTATGATAAATTTAACAGTTTGAGCATTTTAATTCACTTTTCAAACTTTTGGCTAAAATTATAAAATTTAATAATTTATCTAAAGTCAAATAAATTGCTTCACCAATTTCTATAAATTATTAACTAAAAAATTATAGTTACTTACTCTTTTATAACTAAAAGGTCACGAATTCAAGTTATAAAAATACCTCTTTGTAAAATATAAAGGAAAGATTGCATAGAATTGATAACCTTCCTTTAACCCTCGTAAAACTAGGATCTTTGTGCACTGAGGCAGCCTTTATATACTCAGTTGTTCTTCAATTTTGTAAATGCATTCATATGGAAACATTTATATTTTATGGTACATTATTAAATTAAAATTTATTCAAGCTTGTTGTAAGAAAAAATTAAGATAGAACATAATCACACAGATCATGTTAAAACAGGATCTTAGCACATGCATAAATAAACAAAAATCACATACTTGGATTCTTGTTATAGTTCCACTGGTTAAAGAACATTGTAGATCTTTTCTTTCTTCTTGTTCTTCGTATGAAACAAGAATAATACCGAAGCAGAAAACACATGCAGATAATATTGCATGCTTTTCGTTTTTGGTGTTTTACATTCAAAACACATAACTACCTTTGGTAGTTATTGAAAGCATAATTACAACACTACCCCCTTATAGGTGTAAAATGACGCAATATCTCATCCTCACACATGATGGGTTTTAATCTAATTAGAAAAAAACTTTACAGTGCTCATACTTGTTCAATAACTGGTGTGACTAGCATACGACGAGAGCACATTACCATATATCTGTTAAGAGTATATGACATCTCAATTAATAAATTGATCCTAGGACTTATGTGTCCTTGAGTAGACATTGTTTGCTATACCCTAGGTCATATCTCGCATTTGCACTTTCCATTGAGCTCATTTAGTTTCTTATGTCATGACTATATTCAAGTTCTTTACTAAAGAGACAATGGACATTTATGGATACTGTTCATGCAAGTTAATGATCTAAATAAATGACCTTCCTCTGTTCTCAATTCTCTTTTGAATTAAATTTAATTGGCTTTCCTAGAATTATTCCATAGAATCTCATCTTGTATGATCTTTTGGCAATAACCTAAAGTAGTAAACCTCAAATTCAATTCTTAAAATGAGACAAGAGTTATAAGGGTATATGGCGCGGTTTTTCTTAACCTCAAAGGTCTCACAATATATAAGATGAGATCTGGAGACTTACATTAATCCCTTTTGTGGTCAATTTTGCACACATGGTATAGTCATGTGCTACGGTATTTACCCACTTCGTTTAACTTGAACATCTTTTATTCAAGAAATACCGTACAGATGATAGTTCAAACATACTTAATGTTTAACTTGAGTTCACTTATATACTCAAAACCTGTTTAGAACTCACATCTATCAACATAAGATAGATATAGTGATCATTAAATCACTTTGAACCAATTTCCTTGAGACATTTATGGTTTAAGTTTCTTGCTCTCAATTATCACTTAGATAATAAACTTTAAACATGTCTCATCTCTATCTCACTACAGATGATTTCCTGTATGAGAGGGCCAATCTCTAATCTGTCTCATATACTTGTGATTCATCCCAAAATATATTTATGCAAAACATATATATTAATGAATCAAATAATACACAATGTATAATCTTCATCATACAATATATCCAAAATATGACATTATTATGAGTGAACATACATAGAGAAATGTTTATCAGTACATGTCAACATCTACGTAGACCTAGTGACTTTACATGCCCAATGAATACATCTCTGTAAATTGGCTTTGTCATTGAGTCTATGATCATATCTCATGAAGATATATATTTCATGTTCACTTCTCCTTGTGCAACTATATCTTTCACATAATTATACTTGGCATCTATGTGCTTTGTCTTACAATGAAATTTGGGGTCTTTAGTATAAGCGATTACAACTTGACTATCACAATTAATGTTCATTGGATCAATTTCACTTTTAGTGACTCCCAAATGCACTAAGAATTTATAAAGCCACATAACCTATTGTACTGTAGTTGAGAATGCTATAAATTCAGCTTCCATTGTGGATAATACTTCGCAAGATTATTACTTACTTTTCCCTGATATTGCTCTATGGTTTAGTAAGAATATATATCTTGAGGTAGATTTTCTTTCTTTTAAATCTCATCCTCAGTCTACATCTGTATACCCTTGTATACATAGATCATTGCCTTGATAACATAATGCATAATCCAAAGTTCCCTTTAGATACCTCAATATTCTCTTTACTGCTTTCCAATGTGTTTGGCCTAGATTTGATTGATATATGCTCACCATTCCAACAGTGTAACAAATATTTGGTCTTGTACACATCATTGTGTACATTAGACTTCCAACTGCACTAGTATAGTGAACATTCTTCATTTGTTCCCATTCTTGTGGCATTAACAGGCAATTTCTCTAACTAAGGCCTTCACCTTTAGCAATAGGATTATCAATTAGTTTGGAATCTTACATACAGAATCGTTTAAGGATTCTTTGAATGTGCATCGCTTGTGAACGCGATAACAATCTCTTGAAATCTTGACTCCAAGAATGTATGTCACTTCCCCTATGTCTTTCATTTCAAATTTAGATGATAACTAATCTTTCATTTGCTTAAAGAACACATAGTCATTACAAGCAATCAATATATCATCCACATATAAAGATGAAATCATGAATTAATCTTTAGATCTCTTAACATACACACAATGGTCTTCATCGATCATTTGAAAATCATACGAAATGATTACGTTATAAAAATGAATGTACCATTGTCTTGAAGACTACTTCAGGCCATAAATTGATTTTGATAATCGACATACCTTATCTTCTTGACCTGCCTTTATGGAACCTTCAGGCTGTTCCATATATATTTCTTCTTCTAATTCTCCATCGAAAAAAGCAGTGTTTACATCCATTTGATGTAATTCAAGATTCATACTGGATACTATAGCCAGAATAAGGCGAATTGAAGCAAACTTCACAATAGGTAATAGAGTTTCCTCATAATCAATTCCCTCCTGTTTTGTATATCCTTTTGTTACAAGGCGTGCCTTGTATCTTTCGATATTATCATCAGCTTTTTGCTTTATTTTGAGAACCCACTTATTCCCAGTTGCTTTGCGCCCTTCAGGGAGGTCAACCAAGTCTCATACTTGATTGAAGCTTAAAGAATTCATTTCCTCTTTCATTGCTTTCATCCATTCTTCTTTAGCAGGGCCAGTAAGAGCCTCATTTATATTCCTTGGCTCTTCTTCCTCTTGAGGAACAATCATATTAATTTCTCCTTCAATCTGAAAACGACGTCGGGGAATTATTCCTTGATTACTTCTTAAGTGAGGTTCATCATAAACTAATTCATAATAAATCTAATTGCCCCCACTCGGATCAGTCATGATAAAGAACTTTTCTGTGGAATTGCTCCCACTTAGTTAAAGTTCCTCATATTGATTGTTCATAACAGAATCATTCTAATCAAGCTTCTCATATAACAATAGGTCTTTACCTATTTCTCCTTGCTTGGGAAAATCATTCTTCAAGAACATAGGCTGCATACCTCCAAGGTTTGAGACTTGACATGTCAGGTCTCGTATCAGTCCACAACTCATATAGTGTGCTAATAACTGATTTCGTGGGCACATGTTTAAGTACATAGGTGGAAATTAGCAATATATCACCCCAAAAGGTGATTGGTAAATTTATCTAGTCCATTTTAGACCTAATCATTTCTAATAGCGTCCTATTTCATCTTTTAGCGACGCTATTTTATTATAGGGTTCTAGGAATTGTTAACTGCCTTTTTATTCCTTTCTCATCACATAAAGCCTTGAACTCTTCTGACAAGTATTCTTGTTCACGATCAATTCATAATGCTTTTATTTTCTTATCTAATTGATTCTCAACCAAGTTCATATATTTTATGAAACAATCGAATGCTTCCGATTTATGAGAAATCAAATAGACATGACCATACCGAGTATAATCATCTATAAAGGTGATTAAATAAACTGCCCCACATGTAACCCTTACATTCATTGGACCACAGATGTCAGAATGAATTAACTACAATGGATATAAAGCTCGAGTTCCCTTTCCAAATGACTTTCTCTCCACTTTACTAGCTAAACAATGCTCACATGTAGGTAGATCTACTTGACCTAGATTACCTAAAGGTCCTTCTTTAGCTAATCGACTGATTCGATTTTGACCAATATGACATAGTCTAGCATGCCATAAAGTTGCATCATTGTTGGAATTACTAGAAGTAAATAATGAATAACTAATATTATTATTTTCCTTAAACACATCCAGTACTATAAAACCATCACATAAAAAACCATAATCATAATAAATAGATCCAAGATACAAATTCATTCCACCTCTGTGGAAATTTATATTGAAACCAAGTCTAACCAATATCAACACAGATAAAAGATCTCTACAAATATGTGGAGCATATAATACTTTATGTAGGATAAGGGGTCGCCCTCTACGCATATCTAATTTACATGTATGGCAACTCTGGAATTGTCACCTACATAAAGCCATCGACTGCCATATGGGAGTTTACGAAATTCAACGAAGTCATCTTGATCCTTCGCTACATGGTTGGTTGCTCCTAAGTTTACAATCCACAAAGGATGTGATTCAACTAGAAAAACAGAACAAGAAACATTCACATAACAAATGTTTGTACTATAAAGTTGTACCTTCTTGGGCTCAGTACAATCTCAAGCAAAGTAGCCCTTTTTAACACAATTATAGCACTTCATATATTTCATGTTCTTCTTCTTGAAAGGACGCTTTCCCTTTCCACGTTGGTTCCATTTTTCTTCTGGGATTCCTGAGGAGAGTAGTTGAATTTCTCATTCTTCTTCCACTTGTGTCCACCATGATGCTTGCGTTTCTTATTCATAGCTCTATGTGAGCTAGAACTAATTGCATATGCCCCAGAAGATATCTTTGAGGCTTCAAAACGCTCTTCCTCCAAGATGAGATGCCTTGTAGCATCTTCCATTGTTTTGATGTTCTCATTATGAGTTAGGTGCATCTTCATACGCTCCCAACTCTAAGGCATTGAACGAATCACAGCTTGTAGTTGTTGCTCATCAGAAAGCTCATAACCAACATCACGTAACTCACTTACCATGTTAGACATTTGCCTCAGATGTTTTTGCATTGTATCATCTGGACGCTTCTTATAAGTATCAAACTTAATTGTAAGTGACCTCACTTTGGTCACTGAAGCACCTACAAAACGAGCAACTAATGTGGATCATATGTCCTTTGCAGTTTCGAATTTACAGAACTCTCGCATAATATCATTATCCATACTACTCAGCAACGTGATACGAGCTAAAGAGTTCTTCTTTTTTCACAATTCATATGCATCATGGTCCCTCTTATGTTTCCTCAGGAACTTTTATGATTAGGTTTAATGGTTCAAGAGCCTCTTGCTTCTCCAGTACATATTGCTTTTTCATACTCCAGATTTCATAATTGTCACCATTGAGTTTCTCACCCCTATTGAGTTTAGCAACAATATTCTTTGAAGTAGTAGCCATTTTGAAATACTAAGTTTCTATAATAAGAAAGAAATATATATACACGTTAATGTCATATTAATTGTTCATAGAGTAAATAATTCGATCACTATTGCTTATAAAATAAAAAATCTACTAATGTGTTGAATCATCATTCATACAACAATGGAATCTTGATTACCTTACTCTAGATGAATTCCTATATGATATACATGTAAACATATTACATAAATATCAATACCCTATTCTTATAAAACTACATATTGTATATAAATATGCTACAATCTACGAACAGTCTATAGGTAACGAACCCTATGCGGAAATATGTTCACAAGTTCATGTGACATAGTTCGCGAAGCTCGATGTATAATAGCTTTTACTATTTTCATTAGAAGACCTATAGGATACAAAGTCCTAGTCAACTTCCTTTTACTCATTTCTTTAATAAATTTCATCACTAACAAATTATAAGTCTTCTTGTTAGGCATATTATTTCAGAGCATTCGTAACAGTTCGCCTTGAGGTTGAGGTGATCTCGCAAGCAAAGTCATATACTTTACTTCAACATCTGCATAAGCTAGACAACCTCCAACGTATAACTCTTGCATCATGTTATTAACTGAAATAATATGTTGTGTCAGATCATCTCCAGGCTTTAAACACATGTTAGCCAATTATACATACATGCTGCCAATATGTCTCTTCTGTGCCTTAGATGGAATAAGCTTAGGCGTCTGCTTAATAATAGGCATCTTCCTGAAAAACAAATTTTCAGGAATCAGAAGAGTGCACAAAATAAACAAATTATTTTATCTAACACATAGTGAACTCATGCTCATATAATGGAAATAATTTATTTCTATTAGCAATTTATTAAACTAATCAAATTATGCTATTAATATCTAATCAATTAGAAACTTATTTCTAATCTAATCATATTCCAATATGAATAAGTTAAATTGAATTAGATATTTATTTCTAATTTAAATTATAATTGAACTTATCAATTTATATTGGTTTAATTAGAAACTAATTTCTAATAAAACTTATATCTAATTTCGACTAAACAAATTAGCATTAATTTAATTAGAAAACATATTATAATTCAACGAAAATAAACTTATTTCTAAGTTTATTTTATAACTAAACAAATTAATTTAAATTAAAATTTTTAATTATAAAACAAAACTAATTTAACTAAATTAATTAGTTTATGTAAGCCAAAACTATCACAAGCTTATTATCATTTTGGATCTCAAAGCCTTAACCCATTATTGGTTATTAGGATACATATATCCAAAAACTATAAACAAATGTCAAATGTGAGTGCTTCTTTCACACTTAACATTTTAGTCCTCATTGTTTGGACTTTGAATGACAGTATTTTTGTTCACATGGGACAAATCATAAAAGACATTTGTTAAACGAATAACTTTCAAAATATGAAAAGCCACGTGCCTTTTTGTTTGTTTCAAGAAGAAGTTGTGTTCTTCCTTTCTCTTCTCTGCGGATCGTTCTCTATTTTTTTTAAAACAATTATGGCTTCTAATGGGACGTTTCTTCTCTCTTAAAACACTCTTTTGTTGTTGCAGGAAGGATCTCCTTGTATTAGGACCAAACAAAAAATGTCTCCATCTTTCCTCTCTTGTTTACTCTTCATAGAATTCTCGTTCCCACCAAACTCTCTTTCTTTCTCTCTCTCTCTCTTTGTTACAACACATGTAATCCACACTGACAAGTTCAAAATATTGCTTAACTAGAGATATTTTTCTGTCATAGACGAGTTCTATGTACTTATTCATTTAACATGATGCAATAGCACGATTAAGTACATACGAAATAATATCTCTATATGACCCGTAGAAGTCACAGTTAATATAATACAGAAGTCGTAAACCAACTTAGAAGACAAGTTCAGAAATAGTATATCTAAAAACAACGTAAAGTGTGGCATGCATATATCACAAGTCTAGAAATAGTATAAACAACAGGAAGCATAGCATTCGTATAAAAAAAACAACCTATGCTCTGATACCAATATAAGAAAAAAAAACAAGATAGAACATAATCACACAGATCATGTTAAAACAGGATCTTAGTTTATGCATAAATAAACAAAAATCACATACTTGGATTCTTGTTGTAATTTCGCCGGTTAAAAAACACTATAGATCTTTTCTTTCTTTTTGTTCTTCGTATGAAACAAGAATAATACCGAAGCAGAAAGCATATGCAGATAATATTATATGCTTTTTGTTTTTGGTGTTTTACGTTCAAAACACAAAACTACTATCGGTATTTATAAAAAGAATAATTACAGCACTACCTCTTATGGGTGTAAAATGATGCAATACTTGTAATACTAGCCGAAACCTTAAAAGTAATACTAAAAGCTCCAACTTTTATTTTTTTTATAAAAAGCTTAAAAGTGATGACGTATCTTACCATAATAGCAAATCAACTAGACATATGGCTATCAGTTATTTTACTTATGCCACATCAAATAAAAAAATAAAATTTCTTAAACCTAAACTTAAGATCTGTCTCTTGTTGAATTTACAGAAGCAATGACAATAGTAAATAAATTTAAGAGTCCTTTGAACGTGGCGATTAGGTTGAAGTTTACAATAGTAACCATTGTCTTGCTTCTACAAATTCAACATTTTTAATTTTTTAATTTTTAATTTTTACCTGACATGATGTGAGTAGAATAGGTGTCAGTCATTTGTCTTAAACTACATCAGCGCCATTAACTAAAAGTATAATAGTGGATTATTTATGTGAAAGTTTAAAAACTAGAATATTTCAATGCTGCTAATACTATAAAATTGAGTACAGTTTAAAATTTTTTAATAATTTGTCCTGTATATTTTATTGATTTTATAAGATATTGATTTTAAATTGTCAAAAAATAGTAGTAAACTCATATTGCATCTCGATTTTATGAATACGTTTATGTAACATAATTTATATTATGTCTCATATTTTTAATTTTTATTTTGAATAATTAAAAGTTGACAAATATAATATGAATCTTTTTAATATATTTATTTTATATTAATCATTATGTAACTTTTTATAAAATCGAAAAGATAAATTTGTATATCGACTAATACGGATTAAGTTTAACTAAAGTCTAACCCATTTTTTGAATGATGGGATGCTACAAGAGGGCAATGATGATAGGAGTGAGTAAGTCGGTCTTCTAATCGGAAGGACGGCAGTATCAGGTAATATTTGTACTCAATTTAGGTAATATTAAATTTGCACGAGTCGGTTGATTTTAATCTTGATATTTGTTTGACATCTGGTTTTGAGCAATCTCTAACTATGTCCATAAACCCTTAATTCTTGATTTAAAATATTACTGATTTATCAAAAAAAAAAAGTCTAACCCAAATTTTTTTTATTAAGCTCATATCCATCTTAACTTATAAAATGAGTCTTATTTTTAAATTCAAATCTAGTTGTCAAAAGAAGCTTTAAATTTAAGCCTAAGCCATAAGCCCGTATTTTAATATACAAAACATAAATTATTTATTTGAATTGTTTATTAAAATAAAATAAAATTACAAATTTATTTTTAAATAAAATTATAATCTCATACAAAATATATGACGAATAATAATCATAATATGCGAATATCGATTAATCTAAAATTGTTTTCAATTTTAAAAATTTATTATAAATATATTTATGTAGGCCATATTTTTTATAAATAATAATTCAACGCAAATATAAACCATAGTAATTTTAACGCAATATGCCATCGAATCCCATAAAAATAACTCCACTTTCTATAATACTGGATTTTCGTTTTCGTTACTGACGACACAATGAGATGGCTCCAACATGACTGGTGTCTGCCAATTGAATATTGATGGATAGGAAACACGAATGACCTTTCCGGGTCACCTGTTTTCCATTGTGGAAATCGGGTCAGCCTGCATATGCCAAATTGGATATTCCAATCTTTTCTATTATGAACGTCGTATCAGTTTGTCCGAAAGATCCAAAGGAAATTCTTTAATTATAAATTTAGCGTCGACTAATTTAACTCTAACAGTGATTGATATGAAGGACGATGTGCTCAGTGACGCGAACAAAAACGTATTACCGCACCGAATGCGACTCTCTCCGATTGTAAATATAAACATAATCACACCAATTAATCAAGATTCTCCACCAAATAAAAACATTTATTAGTTAAAACACAAAACGAAAAGGCTCTGAGATGATCATGATCTTCCTCTCATTTCTCTTCATCTCACAGTAAAGATAACAACTTTAACCTTTCATAGATCCAAACGGAAGCTTTCAGTTTCGTTTTTCTTTTGTTGTTTTTTCACTCGCAAATCTACTTGTATACTTGCCTGAAATCTCGCATTCGTTGGACTGTATTTTCTCAACTTTAACACATCTTCTCATCTAAATTCATACGAAATCTAGATAAAGAACACACTTTGTACATCTAATAAAGCCACTAAACAGAGATCCAAACCGACCCAAAATCTGAATTTGATGAATACATGTCAAATTGCTGAACAGATATACACCAAATCAACAACTCGAACCCGAACAATCTCAGATAAACCTTTCAAGGCGATGCTTCCGACGTGTTTCGACACACTGGACAAGAAGCACGACGCTTTAGCCACGGATCAATGCATTGTATGTGAAAAAGATGGTCACAATCAGGCAAAAGACGTAGCAAGTCGTGATCTTTATACTCCGCTAAGCATATTGAACAACATGTGACTACGGTGTCACCTTTTTCAAGCTTTGCCTGAGAATAGAGGAGCTTGGGATAGGTGTTGAGAGTGACATCGTCGAGACCCACATGAACGCTGACTGAGTCCGGGTCATCGGAGGACAATCCACCGTCTTCTCCGTCGCGAGAAAGGCCGACAGAAGGCTTTGGTTTGAGGAAACAGAGGTAATAGGCGAGAAGGATGATTGCTATGGCAGCGAGAGAGGCAACGATGACGCCGAAAATTAAAGCAAACCCACCAAGATTTGCTTGGGAGGATACATGGGTAGCGTTCATTAGACTGGAAAAATTAATGTGAGAAGATAAGGGGTAAGTGGGGTAGTGAGAGGGTTTGAGGGGAATATATGGAGAGAGATTGGTATTTATTGTTTGTGTGGACCTTTGGGTTGGTGCTTGGTAGGGAAGTTTTGAAGTAAGGAAGTTGTACTCGATGAAAGATCAAAAAAAAGAGGGGAAAGAGAAATGTTGTGTGGTTTTAGGGCGGAGAAGAGATATACGTAGAGGGGAACGAAGAGTGGAGATGGAGAGGGTCAAATAAAATTCGCGAGAAAAGGGGCAGGGTAGGGTGGGGCTTACAGGTTATTATGTGAAGACAGCTGCAACTTGGAGTGAGTAGAGATCACAGCAGAGTATATTTATATTGAGTAACGGCTTTAATTTTGGTTGGGTATTTGAAATCCCTTAAATATAAACAAGACAAATCAACTTGCTTAATATGGTCAACTTAGCTGCTGTCAATTTCTTCCTTAGAGCAGAAATTTTTATTTGCAAATGATTTGGCCAGGGAGCTGGTGTCACCTTGCCATCCAACCCATGTTGCACGTAGTTATGATACGTTACTGTATTATTACCAATTAATACCGAATATTATTTTCAGTAATTTTAAATTTTATTAAATATTTTTAATTTCTTCTAAATCACAAAATAATTCTTCAATATATTGTAATTTATAATTTTAGATCAATACTCTCTTCAAAAATTATAATAATACAACTTTGAAATAATAACAATTTTTATTTATATTAATATTACTTTTTACATATTTTACATATAAATAATAACCACAATTAGTTGAAAATATTTTAATCATCATATAAATACAAAATTAAGGGCAATACAAATTATTTAAAACATTATATTTTCATTGTATAATAAATAATAATTACATCAAAACATCAAATAAAAAGAATAATAAATATCCATGATTCTCTAACTATTACAATTTCCAATAAGAGTTAATGACGAGGAAACAACCAACTAGAATTAAAATTTGAAATAAAAACATTTACAATTATATTTATATTGCATATATAGAATTTAAAATATATATCAAATATAAGTGAATTTAAGAGAAGATAAGAAATAAAAATCTGAAACTTTATTCAATTGAACACTCGCTCAAATCGAGTTGACCTTAATTCTCATTTGGTACAAAATCCTTATTATTTAGAGGAGGCTCATTATCACCATCATTCAAATTAATTGCTCTAAATGATATGTCAATACTTTTCTATCCAAGATTATCTTTTAAGTTACTTTCATCTATAAAACTTGGTTTCTCATAAACTCAATTCGTTAAAAGATCGATATGGTTAAGGCAAACTGGATCTACAAAACTACTTATTCTATTACAAGTCCTAGTAAACAAAAAAGATTAAATTATTAAGAAATTATAATAAATTATATTCAACTTAATAAGAATAATAACATACCTTTCTCTAAACGATAAATTATATCGAAAAAAGACTAAGTTGTTCAATCTTTTATGCTCCAATAAATTCCTTTTATTGGAATAGATGAATTCAAATATGCTTAAATTCCTTTCACACCTTGTTATATTCACATAATGACTAAAAATTGGGATTACAAACCTTTGCAATTTTGGAAAAACACTTTTGAATTGATCCTACCAAATAAATGTAACACAATAAAAGTAGCAGTACTAACAAAATAAAGTAATGATTAATTATATACTTGGATAAAGTTTCTCTTTTTAAATAA
>JANZXR010000004.1:23331045-23347066 GCA_027575705.1 Erythroxylum echinodendron
ACAATAAAAGTAGCAGTACTAACAAAATAAAGTAATGATTAATTATATACTTGGATAAAGTTTCTCTTTTTAAATAATATCAATTGGTATCCCAAAATCATCATAAGCATCCTTATAAATCTACATTTGAAAGCTTAGGAAATCTTGCATTTTTTTATAGGCAATAATTTTTGTGATAGTTAATAACATTCTCCTATTAACTTTAGTTTTCTTTATAAAACTTGATTTGAAATGGACACTAGGATTCGAAAAAGTCCTAGCTACAAACAACAAAGATTAAAGTTATCTTCCCCTTCTCTTATAGATGACCGCAAGAAAAGGTGTGTACAAAGAAGACCTATTTTTCAGACTGGCCTTAATTTCTTCCTTCACCATCTCCATGGTATTATAAAAATAACTCATTATTGCCTTTTTATCATTATTAGCTAGACGAAGTGCTCTTATCAAAGGCTCACAAACTCCGATTACAAATTGACATTAGGATTAAAATTCATTATCTTTAAGTAAAATTCTAAAAAAACTCTAATCTAAAATTAGAACTAGTATA
The DNA here is from genome assembly GCA_027575705.1 of Erythroxylum echinodendron. NCBI lineage: Eukaryota > Viridiplantae > Streptophyta > Magnoliopsida > Malpighiales > Erythroxylaceae > Erythroxylum > Erythroxylum echinodendron. The sequence goes on from JANZXR010000004.1 coordinate 23,331,593, forward strand.
CTGAGAAGTAACTTACTTATCACTTGTAAACATTTATCTTAACTCTTTCTTCATTAGAATAAAATATTGAAGTGGTAAGAAATTTGTTGCAAATCATATAATAGTAGGACGACACAAATTTCTATCATTGATGAAATCGTTTCTTGTTAAATTTAAGACTTATGCATGATCGTAGATAAACTTGGTTTTCTTTTTTACCTTCTATACAGTCTCATCAATAATAAAATTCTTAGCATCTCTTACGTTTTTGTAATATGTAGCACAAGATGTTTAATAAAAAGAATTATGCTTGCTTTACAATCTTCTTCCAGCTACTTTATAAGTAGAATCATTATCAGTAATGAATTGAACAATATTATCTAGCCCAACTTCATTCATAATTTCATCAAATATATGAAGTAGAGTATCAACATTCCTAACAAGGCTAGATGCATTAATAGAATTCAAAAACATTGTCCCTTTTGCAGAATAAACTAAAAATTAATAATAAGCTCATATCTTCTATTTATTCAACCATCACACATGATTGAACACCCATATGTATCCTACCTCATTCTTCTTTCATCAAAATGACTTTGTATTTCATAAACAGAGCTGCTCAGAATTATAAATCTATAGTCATCAATTGAAAGAGCTTTGTATTATAGACTGTAAAAGGTAACAACATCTACCATAGTCTAATAATAGTAAGATTGGGTAGCACTATACATAAATCATACCACCATCTAGCCATTATCATGTCCATATTATCTAAGAGTTGTTCGTGATAAAAACAAGACACCTGTCTTCTTTTTTCGTAGCATCAGGTGCAACTTTTCCTTCTTGTTGGGTAGGAATACTACCAAATTCATCATCCTCATTATCATCTTGACCACCAATAAAAGAACTTCTACTACTAATCTCATAGCTCAATCTTTGCCTCCTATCTTTCTTATGATGATACTCTTCAAGCAGGGTCTTCACTTGCCATTTTACATTATAACTCACTTTCTTACAAAGCTTTATATCAACGTTGACTCTAGTTAAATACTTCTTTGATCTGATGATTCTCCCAACTTTTAAATGCTTGTTACAATACAAACAAATAATATAGTTCTTCATTCTAGGAATTAATCTAACATGAGCCCAAATTGGATCATCAAATCTTCCTATGCTTAAAGCAAGTGAATTATTAGGTGTACTTCAACTTCTCTCCATTTATTTGTAAAAATAAATGAAGACATATACTAAAATTAACTCAGTAACTTCATATCAAAATCAAGTTGTGTATAATAACAGGATAAAGTAAAGAAACAACAGTTTCTCAACAATCATATGATATATTCATGTAAGTGACCTTCATAAATTTACATAAATGATTCATTAAGAAAGTTTGATGATTAAGCACATGATATCTAAGAAATTCTCATGTTTCTTAACCCAAAATTTAAATATATATAACCCATTTTGTGTGATTACATAATTCTACCATCAAGTCATAACCATTTTATATGACTACATAATTAAATCATAACACAATTATAACTCATTTTACATGATTATATAATTTAACCATGAACTTTCATATCTATAACTTAATTTATGTGATCTCATAATTCAATCATAAATTCATAAATATAACTCATTTTGTTATTATATGATTCAAACATAAAATCACATATATAACCTATTTTGTATAATTACATAAATTTATAACTATAACTTATTTTTTCTGATTACACAATTTAACTATAACTCATTTTCTATGATTATACATATCATAAACTCACATCTTTAACTTAATTCATGTAATCACATAATTCAACCTAAATTAGCTAACTCATTTTGTGTACTGCAAAATTGAATTTATAATATATAAACAAATTTATAATAAAAACCAACATTTAATTTGATATTTCTCAAATTTAAAACAATAACACAAACTTCAATTTTATACTGAATAATTGAATCCCCAATTTGTAGAATCCAAACAACAGAAATGACAAAAGATTTCTAAATTTCTAAATTTCAAACAAAAATAAACACATCTATCCATTCCATTATTTAGCTATGCTCGATTGCAAAATCTAAACTCTTAACCATAAGTCACTCACCCACACAACAACTACTCAAGTAACTCAAAACTCAACACTCAACAATTAGCAATCAACACAACATAAATCAACTAATGAATACTCAAGCACAATGCATACAATTTAATTATTCAATACTCATTTTCATTTTGCAACCTTGAGGCTTGAAGTTTGTAGCTCCACTCAGTGTTAGTGAGGTTTGACTAGGATGGTATTGGTGATTTGATGAGGCGAGTCAGGCAATTGAGGAGTGACGGCAGCGGATGACAAGAAGAGTGTGATAGATGTAGATTATATTAAGGTTAATTACCAAAAAAGCCCTAACTTTTGTCAAATTTTCAATTATAGCTCAAACTTCAAAAAGTAGTAATAAAATGCCAAAACTTTCATTCTTTTTTCAATTATAACCCGAACTTCAAAAAGTAGCAATAAAATTGCAAACTTTCAATTTATTTCAATTCTAGCCCAACGTTAGTGTTTCCTTTAAGTTTGCTGACATGGGTTGCCACGTGCTCAAAAACCTTAACTATCAATACACATTAGTCAAAATTAAAACAACAAATGAAGATTAATGAAATGACGTCATTGTTTGAAAATGACATAAATTAGATTACGCAGCTCTGATAACTTTATGCTTTGATTTCAGTTTTGCTTTTTTTTTTCAGTTTTTTCTCTCGGTGCCATCACCTTTCAATTTTTAGATTACGTAGCCCCAAAACCCTCACACTAAGGGCATCAGAAGAACAAACTAAAAACAGAGAGCTTATTAGTGCAACATGCTGTAATGCGAGAGTAGTTTGAGGCATTAGAATAATAAACAGAAAAAAAGGTTGAGGACATCGGCCGAATAACAAATAACATCAGGCTTGAATTGAAGAAATTGAAAGTTTGAGCATTTTATTGCCTCTTTTTGAAGTTTGGGCTAGAATTGGACAAAATTGAAAGTCCGAGCTATAATTGAAAATTTGACAAATGTTTAGGATTTTTTGGTAATTATCCCATTATATTATGCTTTTCTAGATGTTTAAATGTTTTTTTAAGTATTTATTAGATTATTATCATGTATATAGGTTTAGAATTATGTTATTCTTTGTGTTTGTATGTATTATAAGTGTTTGTTTGGTTTAGATCAAGATTTGGATCTTAATTTTATGTTTCAAGATGTGTTTGATATGTTTGTGAGTATTAGAAATCAGGTAATTGAAGAATGAAGAAGATGGAAGAAGAATGAAGGTGTCACAATTGTGCAAAATTGGTCATGATCGTCACATAGAATAGAAAACCTACGAGCACAATCGTGACTCTTATGTCACAATCGTGACAGAGAGTTTCTAAAGATGATCTTTTTCATTTGTTTTAGAGTTTTGAGGGTATTTTTGGGCCTAATTACAACCCTAAGACCCTAATACACTATTTAAGAACAAGAAAAATTTAAAAAAAATGCAACAAACAATGCCAAAAATTGGATCAAACATGGGAGATCAAGAAGAACATCCAGGAATTCCAACTTTCCAGACCATGTCTTCAATAGAGTCTTTCTTATTTTCTTTTAGTTATTTCTTTATTCTTGATGAGTAATTTGAATTCCAAGATGTTAAACACGATCATGAAGTTCTAAATTTTAGATTAGGATTTATTCTAAATTTATTTCATGACTTTAATTATTGTTTATTTCAATACATAATTAGATGTTTGTGATAATCGTTCATGCTTATACTTGACAACAAATCGAGAGAGTTTGTCAAAAGCAATCAGAGTTAGATTGTGCAATGAGAGTTGGCAGTTTAATAAACTCACAATTATTCAATTAATAATCATTTGAAGATAAATCTTATTTGAGAAATTAATTATCAAATAGATAGCTTCATATCTAATTGAAAATGTTAGGTGAAAGTTTTGTGACCCGAGAGGTTACAAATCTAGAAATTTTAAATTTAGTTGGGGTTAGTTGATTAGATCTTGAGAGAGAATAACTAACACCTTAGGAAATCTAGGATCAAACACATAATTGGATCAACAATAGTAAAGGAAAGAAAATAAGGAAAGACTAAGTCCTAAGTATTCAATCTTGATTAGAACCCTAAATTTAATTGGCAGTTCACTTATTATTTAATTTAATTTCTTTTTTATTATTTGTTTCAATTTCTGCTATTTATTTCTATTCAAATCACATTTTTGAAAACCTTAGACAAAGTTAGGTTTAAATTGTTATTCCTTGCATAATTCTCATGGGAACGATAACCATATATACTATAAGATATAGTATGTATACTTCTGGTGTATTAAGGGTTTTATTATATATAAAACATGCTCAACAAATTTTTGGTGCCATTGTTGGGAATTTAGCTTTAGGACTATTTGAATTCCTTTGATCTAAGGAATTTTTTTGCCATTTTTATGTCTTTGGGATTGCATGAACACAAGAATTACTCAAAGTTCAAGTAAGATCGATAAAACTCCAGCTCTTGACATCATATGACAAGAAAGAGAAATTCGAAGAGCAAGACAGCAAGAAAAGATAGATTGAACAATGGTGGAGGAAATACACCACATAGAGCAAAGGATACTCATGAAATTCATGATGCTAGGATTCAATGCAAATCATTAAGGACTTAGACGACCATCAGTGTAAGTGACACACAATTTGTTAGAAGAAATGGCAACTAATAATTATCTTTGGACATCAGAACAAAGTAGATAGCAGTCAACCTTCCTAGATCTAAAAGGAATGTTTTCTGTAGATTTAGTGACCATATTGTAAGTTGAGATCGTGAACCTAACCCAACAATTAAAAAGCTGGACAACCACCTCTTTCTCTCCACTCAAACCAATTCAGCATGGACGCAAGCTATGTAGACAATATAGTCATATCACAACTGATTGCTTCTTAGTGGAAAACAAAAAAAATGCACTAATTCAACTTCATGGGTGCACAATATAATTAGGTAATTAATAATCCTAATTTAAACACGTACAACATTAGGCCGCAAAACCACCCAAATTTATTTTCGTCTAACAATACAAAACTTAAGGCCCATCAGGATTTTAACAAGATAAGTCTGGTGCAAATGGTTCAAAATTAGATGATAAGTGTAAATTGCATCGTGTTTAAAGGCATAGTTTGATCTGTGTTTAGCAATTAATTTGATAATTTAGTATGTGTTTAGGTTAGAATTTTATTATTTTGTTAATTATTTGTGTTTTAAGTCTTTTGTAGGTCAGTATAAGCTTTTGAGCTTAAATATTACATTTTTGAGGTACCTTGATGTGTTTTCTAGTATTTCAGGCTTAATATCAAAGAACGAAGGAGTTTCGGAAGACATTCTAGCCGAAATAATGACCCACGATTGTGACTTGATAGTGCACGATCGTGACAGAAGGCTTAGATGTAGGCTACGATTGTAGCCTTCATTGGGCAAATGTGCAGTCAATCCCAAACTTCATGTTTCGAGGGATTTTTTTGACCTTTCAGAACTCCCCAAACCCCTAGTTCAACTCTAAACACAAAAGAACATAAATAAAACAACAAGAAAAAAAGAAGAAGCTTTTTACATCAGCCACTTTCAGAGAAACCCCCTAGAGAGATTCATCGAGAGATAGAGTAAGAAAAGAACGAAGAGAGAAGAGGAGAAGAAGCTGACTCGATGTGCTTCCTGGATCAAGAGTTTCCCTAAATTGTTGCCTCCTATCGTTCGTCAATTTCATATTTCCTATTATTTTCAACTTTATTATTGTATGGAATTGGAATAATAGTCGATCTTGCAATAGTTTCAGATAGTTTATTAGATAACTTCAGATCTAATTAAGGTTTCTAATGGGTTTTAAATTGAGAAATTACAACTTTCATAATCTGATTAGGGTTTATAGATTAGGGTTAATGGTTATAAATCAAGAGGGAGTAATCAACCCTAGGATCGTCTAGAACCAATAATCTATTATTTCATAATCGATTAGGTTAGCATTAAAGCTAGGTAAAATTCTCTTTCTCTCAATTAGTAGTCCTTCAGGTTGATTCTTAAGTGTGCGTTGTAATTGCTAAACTGGTAATATTTTTGTAATTGATTCTTTAATTGATTTTATTGATTAAATTGCATTCTTGTTTTAGTTTCATTACATTTGACGTTCTGTGAATTATTTGGCCTTAGATTTTAAGATTAGATTATCCCTCCTCCTGGGATCGACACCTTAGGTACTACGTGAATGATCTGTGCCTTTGCGGATTATCAAGGTTAATTATTTAAAAATTATACACATCGAAAAACCACAATCAAGTTTTTAGCATCATTGCTTGGGAGGTGATTAGTTTAGTTCTTTAGTCTAAGATTTTTTTTCACCATCTTTTTTTTTAGAAAATAGAGAAGGAAGTTGGGGTGTAAAGTAGAAACACAACAAGACATCTTAGAGTGAGAATGAGATATATAAAGAGCCAGATGTTAAGAAAAAATGGAAAGAACAATGATGGAGGATAGATATTATAAGGATCAAGGAACTACAATGAGGCACAGTATGGTTAGGGAAGTAACAATCCTTATTGGAACATATACACTCCTATTGGTCCAATAATGTGAGGACTCACTTAAGACATCACGATCTATAAGGATTTCAGCAAGATGAGTCTAATTTATGGGATTCTAAATTTGACAGGATCTTGGATAAGCTTAAAGACATGGAAGAGGGTCAGCAGACACTAAAAGAGCAAATTAAGCAAGTAACAGAAAATAATGCCTCTTCTATTCATAACCTAGAGATTCGAGTGAGATAGCTTTCTTGTGAATTTTGTAAGAGAAGTGTGGAAGACTTTCTAGGTAATGTGGAAATACATCAAAGAGAGCAATAGGAGGCTATCGCACCTAAGAATGGGTGAGAGCTAAAATGACCAGTGGAAAACCAAACTGAACCCCACCTTATTAAAGACTAAGAGACGAAGAAAATGTATGAAGAAACGAATGTCAACCCTACCTTTTATTCACCAGTTCTTGATATACCATGTGTGAACAGTGAAAAATCTTTGGTAGATGTTCACAAAAAGAACCTTATCCTTCAAATTAATGATGACCAAGTGGCATTCAACATGAATGATGTATTAAAGAATCCGAAGGAGAGTAGGTCATTCAAGATAATTGATGTGTTCGAATATTTTGAAGAATAAAAGGACAAAGAATAGATGACAAAAGACATTGAGTTTGAAGAAGCTAGGAAAGTCTCTGTTCGTGAAGCAGAAGAAGCAAAAGAGACAAAGGTGATTAAGGAAGAAAGAGAGCAACTCACCTTCTTACAGGACAAACTGTTGGATTAGATGTAAGATTCAGGGAGTTTTGTTATTTCCTATTTTGTTGACAGTTCACTCAAAAAAAGAACATTATTAACTATAATTGGTTTTCATAATGTTATTAATATTATCCTTCTGATTATTTTACAATTTGTAACTTACTTACAGGCTATAAAACTGATGTTGACAAAAAAGGTGGAAGCAAGCAGCTCATAATTGATCTCGTTGAGTTTCCAAGGATAGAGCATCGAGCTATTGATGTTAAAAGAAGCGCTACATGAGAGACACCCCATGGATTATTAATTTCATATTATTTCCTTTGATTTTTTTAATAGTCTAAATTCCATAGTTAGATTTGTTTAAAATTTCAAAAAATAAATTCTTAATGATTTGGAAAGTTTTAGACTGCTAACTCTCTCTTACTATTTTTAATGACTTGAAAGATTACGATTGCACTTTTGAGTATCATCCTAGTAAAGCTAATGTGGTAGCTGATGCATTAAGCAGAAAATCCAATAGTAGTGTGGCAAAAATGTAGATATCGAGGTTACCTAACTTAGTGCAATTGAGAGCATTGAATGTTAAGTTAAAATTGGGACAAAATGAGGCATTGATAGCTACATTGAAGCTTAGGCTGATGTTATATGAAAGAATCAGAAAAGCTCAAGGTAAAGATCCAGAATTTGTCATGTTTATTGAGAAATTGAGGAAAAAATTGAATTATGAGTTTGAATTGAGAAATAAGACACAATGGTTGAAGTAGAGGCTATCTGTACCTAATGTGGATGATTTGAGAAAGGAAATTTTGGATTAAGCACATGTAGCAGCTTATGTTATGCATCCTGGTACTGCCAGGATGTATAATACACTTAAACAACATTTTTGGTGGCCGGGGATGAAGAAGCAAGTGGTTGAATATGTGGCTAAGTGTTTAACTTGCCAACAGATTAAGGCAAAGCATCAGGTTCTGGTTAGGAAGTTATAGTTACTGCCTATTCTGGAGTGGAAATGGGAGAGAATCATTATGGATTTTATTATAGGTTTGCCTAGGACTCTGAGGCAACATGATGCCATATGGGTCATTGTTGATAGATTAACCAAGTTGGCTCATTTCTTAACAATGATAGAAAACAACACACTGAATCAATTAGCTCGAAAGTATATGAATGAGGTAGTAAGATTACATGGGGTTTTAGTGTCCATTGTATTAGACAGGGATCCTAGATTTACTTCAAGATTTTGGAGAAGTTTACAGATAGCAATGGGTATGAAGTTGAACTTGAGAGAATGATCAAGATTATTGAGGATATGCTCAAAACTTGTGTTTTGGAGTTCCAAGGAGCATGGGATCAATATGTAGCACCGATTGAATTTGCTTCTAATAATTATCACAGTAATATCAGTATGGCATTGTATGAGGCGTTATATGGAAAAAAAGTGTCGCTCGCCTTTATACTAGGATGAAGAGGGTCTAAGAATTATTAAAGGCCCAGAAGTGATTCAAGACACTGTTAATAAAGGTAAACTGATTCGTAATAGTATTAAAGCTACTCAAGAGAGATAGAAAAGTTATGTGGATCAGCATAGGAGAGATATGGAGTACCGAGTAGAAGATAAGGTGTTTATGAGAATATCAGCTTGGCGAGGAGTGCTGAGGTTCGGTAAGCTAAGCCCTAGATATATTGGTCAATATGAGAATATTGAGAGAGTTGGACCATTTCCTTATAATTTATCACTACCTACTGAAATGGCTCAGATTCACAATGTGTTCCATGTCAGTATGCTCAGAAGATATCGGTCTAATCTGACACATGTATTACCAACAGAGGAGATTGAAATTGCAAGTAATCTAAGTTATGTAGAGGAACCGCTAAAGATAGTGAGATATCAGAATAAGCAATTAAGAAATCGAGTGATTCCATTGGTTAAAGTCCTTTGGAGAAATCATTCAAGAGAAGAAGCTACATAGGAAACTGAAGAGAACATAAGGAAATAGTATCCCCATTTGTTTAATCAATTAGGTAAGAATTTCGAGAATAAAATTTCTTAAGGGGAGAACTTTAAGGTCCGGTTTCCAAAACATGCTTAGGGTTAGAACCCTAGATCATTGTGAAAGAGCAATATCATTAAGAGCATTTCATTCACATGCCTACCATTAGCATACACATACCAATTATAATTGGTACACATTACAAAGATAGCATATGCACTCAATTGACATAGTCCGGGGTATGAAAGAATTAAAATAAACATGATGTGAATTATGATTTGTTATGTTCTGAATTTTGGTTAGATTGGATCCCAATTAATAATGGAATTAATTTTTATTAATTGGAAGAGTGATAAATTAATATACAAATTTGTACTAGAAAAATGCTAAATGGTAAGATAAATTAATATATGAAAAATTAGGGTGACTAAGCCTAAAATTGAGTGACATTTGTCATAGTTAAATGAGTGACAAATGGACTAGTAATTAAATGACAAATGGACCAATTATTTTATGACAAGTGGATTAATAATTAGGAGACATACGGAATAATTAATTGGTGACATATGGCAACTTAATATGTGGATTAATGGCACCATCTTAAGTGAGCAAATCGTTAACATGCCTTAAGACATATGTCTTTAAAAATTGGTGACACCTAGCATGTTGATGAAGCAAAGTTTCTGTTGTTTCCTTCATTGTTGCTTCACCACCGAATTTGTTCATATCTTTTCTCTACATTTTGGTTTAACCCTAGCACAAATTACTACACAAAATCTAGACTTTAATCCTTCACAAAATAGTCAAGAAACTAGGCTGTTGTTACCTTCACCTTACTGCCAAAAACTAGGTCATTTTTAGTTTGGAATTGTGTTGATTTTGCTTCCTTGGAATGATAGGTTATCTTGAAGTTTTAAGTTAAAATTGGAAGCTTTAAAAGTAAGTAACAATTTGATCTTTATGGCATTAATCAAGGCAATAACTACATATGATGCGTCATTTAACTTAGGCTAAGTTATGCCTGATGATTACGAATCATTAGTCACTACATACAAATTTCAACATAACAATTACGGATTATACCAAAAATCAGGCAATAATTATGTAATTAAACGATTCAATAAATGCATTAAAATCATCTTTTCACAATCCCAATGGGTTCATACACAAATGATCGAACAATAACGAAGATTCGATTATCTATACATAAAACCCAAATCAATTAACATAGGATAACGCAATCAATTTCTAATCAGAGAAAGAAAAACAATAACAATAACAATAAAAAATGCTTAACCTAAGTCGTGGACATCGTTATTACCTCCAAACTGGTATCGGGATCTTATCCTTCCATGGGTCTATTCCAAGAAAAATGCTTCAACCCTATGAAAATTACCCTACTGAAACCCCTATTATCTTTTCACTGTGCAACCTCTCTTCTTTTCACTATTCATCGCATCATTCACCGATGGGACAATTAAACATCAATAGAGCACCTACACTATTCACAGCTCTCTCTTCTCTTCCTTGATTCTGCCACTCTTCTTCTCTCTTCATGCCACTCCTCTCTTTTATTTCTCTTCTGCCGTCTCCTTCTTTTCACTGTAGCTAATGGGACAATTAAAGTTGAGAGTTTTTGGTCCACGTTACTGTTCATTCTTCTTTAAAGACCTACGCTGAACCCTTACCTCTAATGACAATGTTTATGCTACTTACCAAACATCCTCCTGCATTGCGTTTGTGGTCCTGGGACATCCTTCTTGCGTTGCCATTTTAGCTCATGTTGTGTGTTGGACGTTGTATTTTATTCACGTGCATGGGGCTATTGCTTGACTTACATTTTTGGTTGTTTCCTCCACGCTACACGTCGTTTCACCTGCAAGCTTCATGCATTTTGTTCTCATGGCCATTTCTTCACCATGTATGCATCCAATGTACACGTGAGCTGCTCCTTGATTCACCATTATGCTCCCAACATCTACTCTAGATGTTGTCGGTTTGATACACTTCTCATCTACTGCATGTTTTAGTCTTGGTTATTGCATTTTATTTCTTCAAGCTCCATCAAGTTTTAATTTCTTTGCTTCCAAATTGTACCTAAAATTATATATGAATTAAAGTGAGTATCTTAAGTATTTTTGTATCATTAATCACTAAGTGTAAATAATTAAATGTATTAACAATTAGACACATATTAGTATGATAGTTTATGGTTTGATTTTTTATATATGAAAGATTATGATTTGTGAGCTATCAATTGAATAATTTTGAACTAGATTTGGAGTATAATTCAAGCCTAAATGAGGTTGCATATTGAACATGAATTTTGGAAAAATTGAAGTGGTTGATGTGTGTTTAAGTTGGATACATTCGTGGTAAAATGAAGGAGAAAAGGCAAAGGACGATTGTGGCCTTAAGTACACGATCATGGCATGGTAAATTAGGTTATGTCACAATCGTGTCAGAGTCCCCACGATCATGGCCTGTTGCACAAGCTTCTGTCACGATCTTGGAAAGGTTTATCATGATCGTGGGATAGCATAAAGAGTGAAATGCTATCTTTTAAGTGATGTTTGAAACAGCTAATGCTAAGGTACTTTATTATGGTACATATGGACTTAATTGAGGCTTAAAATGAATCTGTTGAATAAGTTGGTTAAATGTTTGGTAAGTTGAAGTTATTAAATGATATTATAACTTAAAGAAGAGATTGTATGATAATAAAGTATTTAAGTTAAAATGAAGGAGTGCTAAAAGAATGAAGATGTTATTATAATGTAAGATTGTTAAGAAATAAGAATAAGGACACACACCCAGGAAAGTCATTGAACATGCATTGAACATGACATATTTATATATGTACATCATTCAATATGCATTTGATTTATTTACTTTGTAATGTGAATTTTGTGTGTATTGAATGAATTTAGACCTGCAAATCGAACCCCAAAATCTAAACACTGCGGGTCCATCAAAGCAATAGCATAATCTGAAGTGTACTATGAGTCAACTTAGATGTCTTCACAAGGATTGACTTATTTCTGTTTAATTTTTAGCTATTGAACTATTAATGATTTGATTATGATAATTTCGGCCTTTAATGGTCCAAGGAGTTTGATATTTGGGATTGTATTGGGAGTGTTCTAATTGCATATGAAACTGAAAGATGTTTGTATACTCAATAATAATGTTGAATGTCAGACTAAGGTCTGATGAACATATAAAAATGGTTGTGCATCATGAATAAATGTTTTTGATGACATATTTTGTGATTTGATGCATGACATTGATATACATGATCAGATAAAGATGTTGTGTCTAGAGTGGCCAGTCTGAAAGAGCTTAAAGCTCCGATATGCATATAAAGAGCCACAAGCTTAGTGATTAATAAACCCAAAAGGGTTAGAATGTGAAATGAGCCTAATATCCACAAGGGATATAGGACAGTAATAGGAGGTCGGTCACAACAAAATAAAAATGAAAGTGGAGTCTCATATGCATATGCCAGTGGAGTCTCATGTGCATATGCATTTGCAAATATATGATTGCGAAAACATTTCTAAATTGTGATTATATTGTGATATGCCATCTTTGTGTATATTTGACAATATGATTGATTGGAATAGATGGATGAATTATTCTAAAAAGTTTATATAAGAGGTGTGCAATACATGATGAATTGTTGGGATGAGGAATATTGTGCATTTGGTTTATACTTGAAATGTTTGATGTCCTGAATGAGTGAGTACATTGAGGATGGTTTACTCACTAAGTTCGCAAAACTCATCAAAATTGCAACGTGACTTTTTAGGTACGAGAGAGGAGACCTAGTTCCTAAGTGACTATAAAAGAATATTTTTGAATTAAGAAATGGCTCAATGGTCTAGTCAACTGACATCTAAGGAGTTGTAGATTGTGTTTATGTAGTTTCTCATTTCATGTAAATCTTTTGTAAAATGAGTAGTAAACTCTCCAAAAACTTTTGATAGTAAATATTTGTTTAATGAACTGGACTACGATAGTGTAAATTATATTAGTAAAAGAAACGAGAAAAGTTGACCGTTTTCAATATTTGAAAAGTGTATGATGTCATAATAAGTGTATGTGACTGCTCTAACAATGCCATTGTCATAAAGTATATTCTTGAATGTCCTCTAGATGTTATCTCATTTTGAAAATCACCATTAGCTAGTCAACCAAACCCTTTAGCTAATTGAACAAACAATGTGTTAGAACAGTAATAATGCAATCAATGTATAAAGCATGATTAGTAAGTTGTCCACTTTGAGGTACATTGACATATTGTGTATTCAATATCTAAAACATACTAAGTCATTCAAGATAATTTTTCATCCCTCTTAGTTCTTTCAAAGATTTAAATGCAATTTCTTTAGAAGAAAACTTGAATTAAACCATTTTAAAATTTTTGCTAATATTACTTTATGATAAAGAGATTTTCTTTAAAGTTCAAAATAATTTTTCTCGTAATTATGACAAATTATATTCACTATGCCTTAAATGTAATTTAATACCTAAAAATTTCTCTAGGCCTCTTAATTTAGTCGTAAATGTCTAAACATTTTTTTTAAGCTTACAGTTGTAAATACTTAGATATTTTTCTTGATTTCTTATCTTAATTTTTTAATACAAACTCTAGATATCTCTTTAGGTTTGTGGTTAAATAGTTAGATATTTCTCTAAGTTTTTCATTCCATTCTTGTGCCATGGATACCTCTAATGTTTTAAAGATCAAATTAAACCCATAAGATAATACACTTAAGGTTTAAAAGATTCAATCAATAGATTATCATAAAATTGGTTAAAGATTGAATAAAATAAAAGAATTTGAAATAAGATTAAAGGAGACTATCAGTAATTTAAAGTTTAATTGAAAGGGGAGACTATTAAATGGAAATTATTTAGTTTATTTTGGATTTTAAAAATTAATTAGTTTACAAAAATTGATTGATTACTTAATAAATTGATTAATTTTAACAACAAGAGCCATTAAAGTAAATTGAATCAAAAAGTTAGTCGATTCAAGATTTTCACAATTGAACCACCCAAACTAGTTTGATTTTTTTAATCATAACTTCTATAGGCCTTTTTCAAATTCAATTCCATGTGTTATATACCCCTTTAGGCCTTTTTAGTTTTGTTTTGTATCTTAATTGATTATTGTTAAATCGTAGATTCATTGTAGGCTTTCTTAAGTCCAATATTTTTTTATCTTAATATAAAAGCTTAGATATATCTATAGGTTCTCAAATCCTAAGTTCATTTGATCTATTAATTATTTTATTTCTAGTTTATTTTTTCATTTCTAATTAATTCATTTTACACATGATGGACTTGAGTTGTCTTGATGCGCTATTTATAAATACCTATGGCTTACATGTTCTTATAAAATAAGATTACTAAAGAAGGGAAGTTATAGACCCTTAAATTTGTCCTATATAATTTTTATTTGCACAAATTAAAAATAAAAAAGAAGAAATAAATAAATTTAAAAGTATATTTTATTTGTTGATTCTTACATTTATATTGGTCCAATATGACTCTCATTAATTATAGGTATTGTTATCATTTTTTTTAATTTTTTCTTAATAAATATATAACTATCATTTTTAATTTATAATTTTCCAAATCCTAACACTATTTTTTAAGATTTAATTTGAAGATATAATTATTTTGGTTTTAGGACTAGAGATTAAGGAATTTTATACTAAAAAGATATTAAAAATTCGTTTAAGGATTAATTTATGAAGGAGGAATGAAATGCAAAAATAGAAAATAGAGAGTTTTTTTAATAAAATAAAATTAAAGCGTTGAAAATGGGGTGTAAAACGATAGTAAATAGTTGGTTTCAACGCTACACAAAATTTAAGAGCATAAATAATAAACGATAGTGATAAATAAAACTTAAAACGATGGACAAACAAAGGAAGGGCAAACAACAAAATGATTAGATGAAGTGCAAAAAGTAATGTGCTCAAACGACGACGTTGAAAACAATATTGTAAGGAACGTCATAAAATGACAATGTGAACTGTTAGGAAAGCACTAAAGGAAGTCGTAAAACAGTAGGATTCATGTATAGAATAAAAAATAAAAGCAAAAGAAATAACAAGGGGTAAAATACA
>JANZXR010000004.1:23347166-23368770 GCA_027575705.1 Erythroxylum echinodendron
AAGGAAGTCGTAAAACAGTAGGATTCATGTATAGAATAAAAAATAAAAGCAAAAGAAATAACAAGGGGTAAAATACAGTAGAGATTATCAGCAAATCAACCACACATAACTATAGAGAAAGAAAGGATAGAGTGCAACAAGGAAAAAATAAAATGTTTTGAGTGTTAAAATATCGATAGACACCATCTTTTGAGTGTTGGTAACCTTTCAATTTTGAGTGTCTAATCACTTACCATGTGAATATTAAGACAATTTAACTTGATGGCAATAACAAAGAATACAATAATCATGTAAGGATAATAAATAAAAGGAACATGGAAGAGAGATCACCAACCAATTATATAAGACTTTCCACTCTTCATCTCTTTATTTCTACAAATATCTTTATTTATATTATGAAAGGGGACTACTAACTTTTTTAAAGCCTATTCAATTGGGTTGTTTGGACATAGTCCAACAGTGCCAAACCACTCATTCTATTTTTTATAAGTTTCCCTATCCTAAATTTAACATAGTCCAACAGTGCCAAACCACTCATTCTATTTTTACAAGTTTCCCTATCCTAAATTTAACCTGCAAAACTACTTCAGGTTATCAATTTTCGATGCTTAGGTTTTTCAACAGTATCCAAACGCCTTATTTTAAATTTTTATAAAACTTGTTTCATAAAAATTAAAATAAAAATCACATACGTTAAGATTGAACATAAAATATTTATAAATGATAAAGCGGAAACACAGAGACGGATGCGCAATCATAAACAATACAACTATTACCAAAAACATTTGCCTTAAATTACACGACAAACACCCTTTCTGTTCCTGAACAAAAAATGTCTAAACGCTAAATCTTGCATGGTATCAGTTTGCAAGCACAAGCGAAACAATAACAACCGTACAAACAACTAGGACGCTAAAAACCTATATAACATAGGAAATCTTACTCTCAAAATTTAATCTGTCAAATCCACACTGCTTACTTCGCCTCTCCCAATCCAATTTTATCCCCTCCGCTTTCCAACTTAGTAGAATGACATCTGTCAACTTACTGCTGAGCACACTGCACCCTCTGGGCACCACCATGCATATCCTCATCTTCGTCATATGCCTCTTGGGCCCTCTGCTGCTTCCTCCTCATTTCCTCTTCAATGTTAACATCATGCAATGTAGTCTCCTCACACTCATCCAGCTCCATGTCAGTCAGCTGGACCGAAGTTCTGGATGGAAGCACTCCCTCTAGGGACTTGCACCGTTCAGGGCTCAGGCTGTCTGGGAAATCTACACTAAAATGAATATACAACTTGCCCCTCATGAATGGCCTTTGATACATAGGCATTCCCTCATCGTTTATGGCCTTGTACTGATCTGTTGGTGACAAAAATTAGTCACCAGCTAAAAATTAGTGACAAAAACTTAATCATCCAATGATGCAATATAGATAATGTGTCTGTAAATAACATATGCAATATTTATACCAATCATTGCTAAGTCATAGTAAGGCGAAATTAACTGCAATTAAATCTCTCCAATTAAATGCATGTATACTTGGAGGAATGACATTGAACTGTATCACTGGTTTGGAAAACACCACAAGAAGATGCACAAGTTTCAGAACCAAGAAGGAAACTAGATCAAGAAAAAATTTAAACCAAAAAAAAAAAAAAAGAGGATGAAGGAAATAAATGAGGAAAGGAAAAAGAATTTGGAAGAAAACTTGATGCACATCAAAAACATATCCGTATCCCTATCCTGAACTGTTAAACATCAAAGAAACCAACTATAAAGAAATAACAAGCATATCGGGGGAAGTTAATTTTTCTACAGCCGAGTTTGAAACTGAATAGAGACAAAGAGGTTCGATGCATCTTACCAGGCTTGACAACTTCCCCAGGTTGAGACTTAATTAGAAGCTGCCTTCCGTCCAAATGAGTTATTATGAACTGGAAGCCACAGAGTGCCTCGGTAAGAGACAGTGCGTGTTCAACAAAGAGGTCCTCACCCCTTCGAGTAAATTTAGGGTGCTCTTTTTGTTGTAGGACAAAAACAATGTCCCCTGTGACAGTGTCAGGCTGCAAAAGACAAACAAATATCAATGAGCATATGAACTAAAATTGCAAGAATTTCAAGAACTGTCTCTGATGAATGCTTAGAAGAAAAAAGATCTGTGAGCATTCCAACTTACAGCTTCATCAGCTTCTCCAGGGAATGTAATCCTTTGCCCATTTTGCATACCCTTCTCAACAATAACCTCCAATACTTTCTTCTCCTGAATAACTTTTTCACCCTTGCACTGGGGACATCGGTCTTTGTCATTAATGGTTTCGCCAGTGCCCTTGCATTCATTGCAAGGATGCTGCATTTGCTGGATCATAGAAGGTCCAAGGTGCCGTATGGAGACTTTCATTCCAGAACCTTGGCAACCAGAACATTTCATTGAAGCACCTGACTTTGACCCTTTACTGTGAAGTTCAACACAAGGAAACCCATCTTAGCCAGAAAAATATACAAAATTTACCAAGCTAAAAAAGATTATTCAATAACAGAATACTTACCCTTTGCACTTGGAACATATAACATTGCGTGAGAGAGACAGTTTCTTGGAGGTACCATTGTACAGATCCTCCAAAGAAACCTTTAGAGGATGGATCACATCTTCACCCCTTCTCTGCCTTCTGCCTCTACTGCTACCACCAGCTAGTGAAAAGAAATGTGCATTTAAATATAATAGTATTCACTCCAAAACTTTGCCAAGGGGAATTTAAGAATCCTTACCTCCAAAGGGGTTGCCACCAAAGAATGACTGGAAAATATCAAATGGGTCATGACCACTGCCGCCACCACCCATTCCTTCCTTGAGGGCATCCTCACCATACTGATCGTATATCTCACGTTTTTCTGGGTCACTGAGAACCTCATATGCTTGGGCTAACTCTTTGAACTATATCAAAGGAAAATTTTTACCAATCAACTTGACTGCCACTCTCACAACACACTGGTTAACAAAATTCAACCCAAAAGAAAATAAAATTTGGAAAGGAAAAGATAAGCCAGTTAATCAAGTAGCAAAATTCACTGATGCCAGATAAACTGAGTATCAGATTTCATTTCTTTATGGACACAGAACGAAAATATGAGCTAAATAGGCAGTCAAGAATACATCAACCTACTGCAGTTCTGAAGCAGCCGAAAACGGCCAGTCATACATAGAGTAACACTATTAGAAATCAAAATCACCACTGCAATATCTTGAATTGCACGTAGGAATTTCTTCCACTCCAGCACTTCAGTACAACCATTTGACTCGGATGCTATATTACACCAAGCATAAATTACGATCAACAAAACTTATCCTAGAAAATTCACAGCAGCCAGTGCCTGTACAATCCAACCACTATTTACAACTAACCTATTGATGGACCAGATATATTCTACCATTGGACTAAATCAATCATCGCAAACTCAAACAAAAGACACGAGATCTCAAAATTTGTTCTCTTCAATCCAAGATCAACAGAATCTCCAATTCAACAAGCTGATCCACCAAAAGCACATATACCTTTTCGGGGTCACCACCCTTGTCAGGATGATTCTTGATGGCTGCTTTCCTATAAGCCTTCTTTAGATCGTCCTGAGAAGCGTTCTTTGAGACCCCAAGAATCTCATAGTACTTCGTGTTATCGCTCTTCTTCGGTGCTCTCCCAAACATCTTCACTGACTGTTATTACTGCTTCAGATCCCAAAAACGAAAGACCCAGAACCAAAACAAAGATCAGAAACCAAAGACTTTAAATACCCATAAAGCAAAATCCAAAATTTAACAAAGAAACACAAAAATTAGAAACGGTACGATACTCTCTGAGGCTGGGTTCCAGAGAGCCACAGGAAGCTCACACGAGACGGCCAAGGGAGGGAGAGGAGAGCAAGAGAGAGGGTTTGCAGTAGCGGCCAAAGTTGGGTATTTAAGGTAGGGAATTGACGGTGTAGATTCTCTCATAGGTTATGTTGCAAAGATTTTGCAACTAACTCCAAGTTCACTTCGAAAGTGTGTCAGAGTCTAATTACGGTGGTTTAATTCACTTCAAAAAGTGTGCCAAAGTCTAATTACGGTGATTTAAGACTCGTAATTCAACTCAACCATATCAAATCCCTTTTATTTAAGACATTTTGCAAAGTAAATTTACGAAATTCATTAAACCAACACAATAGAACGAACAACAATAAGAAGAGAAAGATGCACATAACCTTACAGTAAAACTACCAATCTTTATATTACTCATAGTTGATGTCAATATTTTAAAAACTGGACTGGTGACTAAACCAAAGAAGCAACTGATTCAAGGATCAATAGTTCAATCGAAATTCAACCGTGATCGAACCGATGACTAATAAATATATACATTTTTATTTTATAAGATAATTTTTATTTTATAAGTATATATAAGATAATTTTTAAACATACTATTTAATTATTTATTTAATTGTAAACTTAACTTAAACCTTCAAACTTCAAAATATACAAGTTTTTTTTAAGTTTATCAACACAACGTAAAATAAGATAATAAAGCTTATTAGTCATATTTCATCAAAAAGATTAAAAAAAGATCACTGATCATAAAATTCATTCAAGTTGAAATCATCAAAATCAAGACATTTTAAATAGACCAGCCAGTTTTTTCTTTCACCGGTTTAACGGTTTTTACAAGTCCGACCGTAAAATGAACGAGCCAATCACTCACAAAAAACATGGGCTAAACCGGACTGTTTCATGCTCCGGCTCATCGGTTCTCTGGTCTGACTGACCGGTTTGATCCGGTTTTTAAAACACTTGTTGATACAGAGGATACAAAGCTCCAACTCTTTTTAACGAATGAAGCTTTGCTTAAATCAGCTATTTATAGGCTTTAGGAAATTTGTTGGAAAAGAATACAAGAAAATGGTCTTCACGCCACTAAGCCATTAACTTAGTGGCTGATATTCCCAACTACTTTAAGTACTACTTTAATAGGTGGTTTACATAACTTACCACTATCTCACTCCTACCTCAAAACAGCATGTGTAAAATGCTTAGACACCTCATCTATATTTTTTGTCACATCATCCCATTTCTTTGATGATTCATCCCACTAACTTTGATACATTACCTATGATCTTCATTTAAAGGTTAAAATTACTCAAGTTTCGAGCCAATTCTCGCATGGTCCGACCAATGTGCACCCATAATTTAGTCTGTTTGTCCATGCTCCATCGTTTCAGCACCATTTCGTCCCTAGTCCCACCAAAGCCACTTATGTAAGTCAAACTCACCTTACCAAGCCAATCAACACCCTATGGTTCATCAAAGCTAACCACAGCTCGAACCATGCTTGATTTTACTTGGTTAAGTTACCTTAGAACTCTTGCATTTTTTGTCATACGTAGGGGTGGCAATTTCGTCCCCGCTTGTTTTTGGCCTGAGTAGGCAAGGCCACGGGTGGGCCACAGGCTGATGATGGTTGGCCCGTGCAGCCCTGCCCATGGCCTGCCCATTTTCCCCGAAACAACGTAGTTCTAAATTTTTTCTTTTAAAAATAAATGGGCGGGCACCCATTGACATGTCTAGTCATGTGTGTGATCTATATAACCTTCGACTCCTGTTCCATCTCAAGCCCTTTTTTAGTCTCATATCTGAATCTTGCATCTCATCGAAATTTTCTACCAGTATACACCAATGCACGTCAACTCATTGACAATGCTAGTTTTCTTGGCCTACTCGCAAGTCTTTGCCTTATTTTGTCATCCTGTATATCAAACATTGGCCAAGGCTTGTCACTGCTCACACAATTCCGTAGTTTAGACTTTAGAGGTCTAACAAACCACCTTCACTAGAAGAACTCAACGCTCTCGTTGAAATAAACCATAGGCACTCCTCCGAATGTGGTTCGCTCAACTCCTTAATCATTGGCAGCTCTCCCACGTACCATTTCCCCTCTCTGTTGGGTTTTTCCTTGCTTTTATTTGAACGCTCCTTCTTAATGCTCAAAATTTTCCCAATAAAGCATAATTGTTGAGGTGGACTTCTTCCATCAAGTTATCCTTCTCTCCTTCTCTTTTATCTTTTGTGACAATGGAATTCATTTGCTCGTTAACTGCTTTCCATTTTCAGCATTCATGAGCAAAGTGCGGTCCCTCACGAATGAAACAACCAACATCCTGTTTTGTTTGTTTCTTTGACCTGCATTGAGTATATTCACATACCTTCTCTTTTCCTTTCCCCAAGCCATTCCGCATCCCACTATTCTTCTTGCCTTTGTTGCTAGTTCAAATCGATGGTATCATTTGGAGATCTAACAAACCATCTGCATCATCATACAAATATAAAATTAAGAACAATACAAATTATTTAAAATATTACAGTTTCAACATATAATAAATCATAATTACATCAAAACATCAAATAATAAATAATAAATATTCTTAACTCTCAAACTATTACAATTTATGGCAAGAGTTCATGATGAGGAAACAATCAAGTAAAAGTGAAATCTGAAACAATAGCATTTACAATTATATTATATATATATACATAATTTAACATATACATCAAATATAAGTAAAATTAAATGAAGAGGAAAAACAAAAACCTAAATCTTCTTTCAATTGTCTACGAGAGGATACTCGCTATAACTGCACTGATCTCAATTATCATTTGATAAAAATTCCTCATCATTGAAAGGAGCCTGATCATCATTATCATTCAAATTTAATGCACCAAATGACATGTCAATGCTTTTTTATCCAATATTATCTTCCAAGTCATTAAAATCTACTGACCTAGTTCCTTATAAACTCAATCCGCCAAAAGATCAATATTATCGATGCAAATTGGATTTATTGAACTATATATGCTATTAAAAGTCCAAGTAAACAATAAAATTTAATTATTAGAAAATTATAACAAACTATATCAAAATTAATAATGATAATAACATACCTTTCCTGAAGCTTTAAATTGCTCCAATCTATTTCTTTTCTTGGAATTGATGAATTCAAGTGTACTCTAATTCCGTTCACAGCCTGTTGCACTCACACATTAACTTAAAATCTAAATTGCAAACCTTTGCAATTTTGGAACACCACTTTCAAATTGATCCCACCAAGATATTGTAAGTTATAAGATAACAAAAGTAGTGTTATAAACAAAATAAAGTGATAATTAATTTTTAACAAGCAAGAAAAAGGAAACAGCTAATACTTGTAAAAAGTTTTGATCTTTGTCGAATAATAATTGGCATTCCAAAATCCTCAGAAGAATTATTATAAAGCTCCATTTGAAGATCTTGCATCATATCATGGGCACTAATTGTTGTAATAGTGAATAACATTCTCCTATTAACTTCATATTCTTTTGTAAAATCTGATCCGAAATAGACATTAGGATTCAAAAATACCTTAGCTACAAACAACAAAGAAGAAAGTTGCCTTTCCCATCTTTCATTGATGACTGCAAGATACGATGTGTACAAAGAAGGCCTATGTTTTAGATTAGCCTTGATTGTTTCCTTCGCCCTCTCTATGGCATAAAAAAACCCATTATTGTCTTTTCTTCACTGTCAACTAAGAGAAGCACTCTCACTAAAGGCTCACAAACTTAGATAACAAATTGGCATTGAGACCAAAATTCACTATCTTCCAATATAATTCTGGAAACCTCCAATCTACTTAGACCTAGCATGCTGAGATGCAACCTTCTTATCACTTGTAAACATTTGTCTTAACTCTTTCTTCATCATAAGAAATTCATTGCCAATCTTGTCACAGTTAGACGACACAAATTCCTATAATTGGCAAATTCCTTTGTCATTAAATTCAACATCCATGCACGGTTATAGATGAACTTGGTCATTATTTTAGCTTTTTGCATTGTCTCATCATTAATAGGAAAATACCTAAGATCTCTCATATTCTCCAACATTAGGTCAATCCAATGTGCAGCACAAAGAGTCTAAGAAAATCAATTATACTTATTCTTTAACCTTCTTCCTACCCCTTTATAAGTGGAATCATTGTCAGTAATGAGCTGAGTAATATTTTTTGGCCCTGCCTAATTCATAACTTCATCAAATATATAATAAAGTATCAGTATTCCTAATAAGGTCAGATGCATCAATCAAAAACATGGAACCATTTACAAAATAAACCAAAAAATTTATAATAGGCTTATATCTCTTATTTGTCCAACCATCACATATGATTGGACACTCATAAGTAACTCAATCCACTCTTCTTTCTCCCAAATAACTTATACTTTTAGAAACTAAGCAACTCAAAAGTTTACCTCCATAGTCATCAATCAAAGCAGCTTTGTATCCCGAATCGTAAGAGGCTATAATATCCATCATAGTCTAATAATAGTAATATTGGGAAGCATTGAATGCTACACCTGTATCACACCACCTTCTAGCTATTGCCATATCTACACTGTGAGCCGCATATCTTGATTGCATGGCACTAGGGATTAAAGGTTGAGCTTTAGGAATTGTTCGTGGTGCAAAAAATTAGTCAGCTGTTACATTAGCTAGGCCTGGGATGGAACACTACCACTACCACAACCACCTTCAACATTTTTACTATCATCATGAAAACCAGTAAATGAACTTCCATAACCAATTTCATAATTTAATCTCTCCCTTCTATCTTTCTTATGTTGATATTTTTCAAGCAAAGTTTTCAATTGCCACTTCACATCATGACTTACTTTTTTACAAGGTTCCACATCTCCTTTAACCCCAACTAAATGCTTCTTTAATCGAGTGATTCCTTTACCTTTCAAATGTTTGATACAAAACAAGTAAATAGTATGGTTTCTCATACTAGAGACCAAAGCAGCACTAGCCCAAGCTAGATCATTGTATCTTCCTAAAGCGGTTTGATCTTAGGTACTTAAACTTCCTTCCATTTAGCTGTAAAAATAAATGAATACATATACTAAAACAAAGAACACATAATTTCAATTATTCAACATATATAATTACACATATATTATTACACTAAACATACACAAAAAATCTCCATTTCTAAAAATCACAAAACATAAAAAAAACAATTTCCATTTCTAATAATTTCATTTTCAACAGTTTCGAACAATTCCAATTCAGTTATTACAAAACATACATAAACAATTTCCATTTTTAACAATTTTCAATTCCATTAATTTCCAACAATTCCATTTCTAGAAATTTTGAACAATTTCAATTCTAAGTTTCAAACATCACAAAACATACATAAACAATTTTTATTTCCAAATTTTCAACAATTTCATTTCCAACAACCAATAATTTCAACCATCACAAATTCACAATTCACTATTCACTATTCACAATTTACAATTTACAAAATAATGGAATATACGTAAACAATTTGCGTATCCATGTTCCAACAATTTCTAACAATTTTATTTTTAACAATTTCCAACAATTTCAATTCAATCATTACAAAACATGCATAAACAATTTTTATTTCCAACAATTTTTATCACAAAACATGCATAAACAATTTCTATTTTCAATAATTTCCGACAATTTTCATCACTAAACATACATAAACAATTTCCATTTCCAATTTCCAACAATTTTATTTCTAAGAATCTCCAACAATTTCAATTCAACCATTACAGAACATACATAAACAATTTCCATTTTCAATAATTTATAACTCCAATAATTTCCAACAATTTCATTTCAAACAATTTGTAACAATTTCGATTCAACCGTTACAAAGCACACATAAATAATTTCCATTTCTAATAATTTCCAACAATTCCATTTCTAACAATTTTGAGCAATTCCAATTCAAATTTTCAAACATCACAATACATGCATAAACAACTTCCATTTCCAAATTTCCAACAATTTCATTTCCAACAACCAATAATTTCATTTTCAATAACCAACAATTTCAAGTTTTCAACCATCACAAATTCACAATTCATAATTCACAAATTAATGAAATATATTTATTTTTCCAAATTTGAAAATTTTCTAACAATTTTAGTATAACCATTACAAAACACACATAAATAATTTCAATTTCTAACAATTTTTATTTCTAATAATTTCTAACAATTTTTGTTTCCTATAATATCCAACAATTTTCATCACCAAACATATATAAACAACCAAATATAATGCAATTATTTTTCAAATTTCAGAGCAAAAACATATATAAACTCCTAAAAATAAAAAAAATCCAATTCAATGTCAGGCCGAGTCAGGATTGAATCTTAATTTATTTTAGGTCAGGTGATTCCAGGGTGATTGCGTGACTATGACTGGTGTGGTGATGGTTGGGTTGTTGTTGTCGTGCGACGGTGGTCACCAGACAGTCAGAGAAGGGCTGGTGGCAACAGTGAAGAAAAGAGAGAGTGAGAGTGTGAAAGAGAAGAAACACAAAGGAGAAGAATGAGAGAACGTCCCGGGGCGGAGGGGGTTTAAAAATTCTAAATTTTGAAGATAAGTCCTTACATTTATTAAAATTTCTAATATCGACCGATATATGGCCGGTATTATGAATACCACTGGTATTGGCTGGTACTAGGCAAAACAGGCTAGTATCAATAACTGGTATTGGAACACCTTTTTTTGTACCCTCTTCCCTAATAACAGTCGGTATAGGATGAAATTCGTAACTACATGAAGGATTGGTACGAATAGGTTATTTATGAACTTGCATATTTAACTTATGAGAAGCAAGAAAACTAAGTTAAATAGTTGTAGCTATCTTAGTTATTTAATTTAGGGTTTAGTCTTTTTTCACTAAGCTTGTTGCTATCATTTAATTGATATGGAATGCTACCATATTCAATCAATTGATGGTAAGTTTTGATTTGAATGTGAAAATTTGAGATTTATTATAGTTATCTTAATATGTTTTGAACTAATTGCTTAAGTTGTAAAAAATATTCTTTTTAGACTAATAATCAATGTTCCAATTAGATGAGATCTTTCCTTTTTATCGAAGTTAAGTGCTCTTGAATTTCTTACTTTTATATTAAATTGATTTAATTAGATTCCTTATTAATTTTAGTTAATTAGTTAATTAATCATAAACCCCCACTTTGTTTTATTAATTGAAATTAACAAATCAATTTTTAGTTATCTAGAGATTCGATCTGGTTCCAAGACTACTACAAGAAGCTAGAGTCATCAAAATTTTGATGTCATTGTTGGGGAATTATTTTAGTTTCTTAGTTTCTTTGTGTTATTTTGCAATTTAATGCTAATCTCTTATCTTGTATGACTCCTTCTTCTTAATCAGGTGAATTGCAATATAATCCAGAAATTGAGAAGATAGCATGTCATTTAAGGATATAGACTAAGCAAGGAAATAGTAATTCACCTCTAGAAGTGAAAGTTGAGATAGATATAACAATTAGAGAAGACTCCAATTTTCAAGAAGTTGAAGAAAAGTTGAAAATCCTAACACTAGAACTTTGACGAGATAGCAATGTCAAATTTGAATCAACAATCCTTATGCATATGATTGCTAGATATTAAGGTAGATTTCAAATTGAAATATAGTTTTATTTCACTTACTCCCTATTTTTTGTGATCTTGTAGGTAAAGATTTAGGCGAAACCTGAAGAAATTTGATGTTATCTACTTTGAAATGAAGCCATAAGGCGTGACATAAGAACAAATTAATCTCAAATCCTTTTCATTCTTATTGAAAGATAAGCAAATGATTGGCTATATTATCTTTCCCTATGGCTCAATGACAACATGAAATGTGATAAAAATTTTATTTCTAAAGAATTATAAGTAACCAATATCAGAAAGGAGATATGTGGGATAAGAAAATTCACTATAGAAACATTGTATGAAAATTAGGAGAGTTTTAAGGAGTTATATGCCAGCTATCCTCACTAGCAAATTCCTGACCAATTTTTTGTTAAATACTTTTATGAAGGACTATTGGCAATGGATAGGAGTATGGTTGATGCTGCTTATGGAGGAGCTTTGGAAAATAAAACACCTAAAGTGGCCAGATAACTGATATCGACTATGGCCAACAATTCTCATCAATTTGCGACAAGGATGGATAGAGATGTTAAGCACCTAAATTAGGTAAGTAATATGAATATTGAGGATAAAATTTTGTATTTAACTACTTTAGTTTTTCAAATAGAAGTAGGTCAGTTGCAATCAGCATAAGTGTGTGAAATATGTTCATTCTATAGACATCCTACAAATATGTGCCCTATATTCCAACAAGACTTCCTTTAAAAGGCTAATGAAATAAGGGGTTTATTGGTCAACTTCAACAAAAATATGACCCATATTCCAATCATTATAATCCAGGATAAAGGGATCATCCAAACTTTAGTTATGGAAATCAACAAGGGTAATAAAGATATCAACCTCACAATTTCATTTAACAACCTCAAGCCCATACATATGCTCAATCTCAATCTTCAAATTTAGGTATGTCTTTGAATGGAATTGTTAAGGTACTTACTACTAATACGTAAAATTTTTAATGGGTAATAAGAGTAATTTTTTAGAAATTAGGAAATCAGATCAATCAATTAGCCGCCTCTGTTAGTAAATTGGAAGCATAAACATCAGGAAAATTGCTTTCCTAAATGGTGGTGAATCCTAGGGAGAATGTGAGTGCAATGACTTTGAGAAGTGCTTAGGAAATTCAATCTAAATCTTCCTTACCAATGGAGGTAGAAAGGTATGATAAAGGATAAAAGAAAGATGAACCTTCAACTCAATAATTAATAAAGGTAAAAGATGATTTATCTTTATTGATGTCAACTAATGCACATATACCTCCTTTCACTAATAGGTTGCGTAGATCAAAAGAAAAGGAGCATGAAAGAGAGATCCTAGAAACCTTCAAAAAGGTGGAAATCAATATACCACTTCTAGAAGCTATCAAGTAAATTTTGAAATATGTAACGTTTTTTTAAAGAATTATATATAAATAAAAGGAAGTTGAAGGATAAAAAGAGTATAATTTTGGGTAAGAATGAATTAGCTATGATAAATAGAAAATTACTGGAAAAATGTAAAGATCCAGTTACGTTTACACTTTTATACATTATTGAGGATAAGAAAATTTATCATGTCATGCTAGACTTAGGTGAATCTATTAATGTCATGCCATACTCAATCTACCGAGCTTTAAATATGAATTCTTTGCTAGAAACTAATGGGTTTGTTTATCTAGATGATCATTCTTATGTGCATCCTATTGGTATTATTGATGATGTTTTAGTCCAAGTTAATGGTTTGGTATTCCTAATGGATTTTTACATCTTGAAGATGGATAGAGATAGTATTGAACATTTAACCTTGATTTATTAGGATGGTCATTTATAAAGACGAGCAAGACCAAAATTGATGTGGATGAGGGTACTCTTTCCATTGAGTTTGATGGAGAGATAGAAAAGTTTAATATTTTTGAAGCAATTGTGTAGCCTAATGCTTTTCAATCCATTTATCATATGGATATTATGGATTCATTTGTATAAGATATTTTTAAAGAAGAAAGTATTAATGATGAGTCGAAGTTTAATGCTAACTTGAAAGTGAGCAGGTAAGTTGGAGAAACTAATGAAGTTGTAGAATCATTATCAGCCATGCTAATAGATTTGAAAACTTTTAATGCTAAACTTCCTATAACTCACAAGAAAATGTTACCTTCTATTTTTCAGGTTTCTAATATAGAATTAAAGTCCTTACCTTATCACCTAAAGTATGTCTATTTGCATGATGGAGAGTCATTACCTACAATCATCTCAAAAAGGTTGATTATAGGGCAAAAGGAAAAACTAGTAACACTACTTAAAGAGTATCTTTCCCATTTTTAATTGATTTTGTACTTAATTTTGTGGTATTAATTTCATAATTATCTTTTAGGTGCAAAATCAAGGATTTGGTGAAAATTGAGTCAAAATCAAGGATTTGGTGAAGATTAAGGACTTGTTGGTCATTAATCTTTAGATTTGTACCAAGTCAACTCCCACTTTGAAATTGAATATCTCCATTTCAATGAACCAACTCCTCAACAATGGAAAATGAGTGGTTATTCTCAAAATGGATGACTATTAGGGAGTATGAATATGGAGGAGGATGTTCATATGGACAACATGAATGATTCTACTTTCATCCAAAAATCTGCACAAATTGAGAAGATATATTTCTAAGATTTTAATTTTCTAAGATCTTCTGCGTATTTAAATTTATAGGATTTGTTTCCCATTTTAGCCTAGGATTTTACCCTCCTCCTTTCCAATAAATAGGAGAACCTTTTACTAGTTTAGATATTTTTTAGCCTTTCATAATTTCCAAAATCCTTTTTTATTTTATTGTTTTTGTTTCAAGTCATGAGTGGCTAAAATATTTGTTCTAGTTAAAATTATCAAAGTTTGATTTAATAAAATTATGAGAATTATTCTTCAATTGTTTGTTCTCTTCTTGAATGCTTGAATATTTTCTGTATTCTTGATATTTTATTTGGCTTAAATATTGACACCTTATTTTTATCAAATAAATACTTCTATTTAGATCTTTAAACCCATTCTTGATTATTAGATCCAAGAAAGTAGAAATCCAATGCATTCGATGAAATTTAATCATTAGGATTACATTAACAAAAATTATTCAATTCACCTTAAATAATTAAATTAGAGTATTATTGAGTGAAAATGGTGGCTTTTCTAATTTTTAAAGCTATTTTTAATCTAAGTCCTAAAAGCTAATTTAGGACTGATTGATAAACAAGATTTATTTGTGGATCAATTCCCATCTAAATTAAAATTAAGGAAAAGCAGAGTATTAGATAGCCATTTCATTTGAGAAGGAAATTTATATTTCTATTCGATGATCAATTAAATGGAATTAAAACTGAGATATATCTGGCTGGAATTTTTGTTATCTTTTTCTTCATATTATAATTTTTCAGTTGTCTTATTTTTTATTATTAAATCATTCAATTACCAAACCCCCTTTTATTTACTGTTCTAAAATTTTATATGATATAACTAGTCTCTACGAATTTCGGCCCTGCTCCTTATTTCTAAAAAATTAAAGTTTTCAATAATAGGAAATTAGTTTTGTTGGTTTCGACACTTAACACTTATGTAGAAACTCATAATGTAAAGATTAATCTTAAGCACTCTAGTTAACCAATTGCAAGATTAAAGGATCAAAAGCTATAATAACTTTTCCATTGAGGTGTAAGAATGATTACTTAAAGTAATCCAATCTTTGTACAGGACCAACAAAATTTGGCTTCTTAAGACCTAGAAGATCCTTAAATGCCATCTATTTATTAAAGCAGTTTAAGCCCCTAATGTTCTATACTATGAAGAAGAGATATCCTTTCCCCTCTTCCTTTTAGACTTTCTGTAATAACCCGTTTTTCATACTAAGGGTTAGAGCCTTAGATTATTGCATATGTGTCATATGATTTTAACATTCATGAAATGCATTTCATTCACATGCATATCATTAGTATACATACATGAATTACGATTTTGTACACATTGCAAAGATAGTATATGCACTTAATTGACATATTTCGGGTTATGAAAGGTTTAAAATGGTAATGATATGATCGTGTATTGTTTATGTCTTAAATTTTGGATTGATGGATTGCTATTAGTATTTAGTAATTAATTGTTACAGTTAGGAGATCGATGAATTAATATGTATATTTGGGCTAGGAAAAATCTCAAGTGACAAGACAAGTTAACCGATGGCAGTAGAAATAAGTGACACGTGGTAGTAGGATTGAGTGATAAATGGCTTAGATAATTGGGTGACAAATGGCTTAGGGAGCTAAGTGATAAGTGGACTTGGTATTTAACTGACATTTGGTAGTTTAAGAAGAGAACATATAGCATGGTCCTTTACTTGACAAGTGTCTTAACACTCACCATACACCTGTACCCCTCGACACCCACATACGTGGAAGACCATTTTCTCTTCTTTTTTTTTTTGCTACACGCTATCTTTTTTTTCTTCTCTCATTATCGACACACACACACACAACCCTCACAACTTTGAGTTTTGCCCAAAATTCTACACTTTTTCACTCTAATATTTTGTTGTCTTCATTTTGTTGTTGAAAACTCATCCAATTCCTACCTTGTATCTGAGAAGATTTTGCATACATGAAAGGCTAGGTAGACTTGATGAATTGAACTAGAATTAGAATCTAAATAAGTAAGTAAAGAGTTGTTCTTTATGACATATTTTAATAGAAAGATTATGATGATTGAATTGATATGGATTATATATGATGTTGATGATGAAGTGTGCTCGACTATGATGGATGAACTTGGATACTTTTATGCTTTGTTCTTGATGTATGAGAACCTTAGGTTAGAGGTTGTTATATGGATTAATTAGATTAGGATTTTAAGTATAATGAAGGTGAATTTATGCTAAAGAATGGTGCTAGTGTAGTGTTCTTGAAATAGGAAAGAACTAGGATTACATGTATGATAGTGAATGATAGGTTCTGTTTTCGTTTGATGCATGAAAGACAATAGTTTATGAGCTACCAATTGTTGGAATTAGAGATGAAATTGATGAGGAATTGAAGTATAATTAAGGTATAATTGAGTTATAATTAATGGAATAATATGAAAATGTTTTGAATTTGGTATGAAGGTGTTAGAATAAGGAGAAATTGAAGGAAAATGGAGAGTGAACACTCAGATCACTCATCTCACAATCGTGGGCAATGCTTTGAAGTGAAAAAAAAAATTGTTTTGTGTGATTATTGAATTAACTAAGGATAATTCAGTTTACTTTGGTGCATTTGGACTTGATTGAGGCTTGAAATGAACTTATATATTTGCTTGATTCATTGGTTAAGGGTTTGATAAGTTTAGGTTGTTAATTGATGTTATAATTTAAGAAATGGATTGTTTTGAAATCAATGTATCTAAATCTGGAGATTATGAGTTGTTAAAGGAATAAAGGTGTTCTTATAAATACAAATGCAATCCAAAGGATATGAGTGATGTATTAAGAATGAATAAAGGAGAATTAAGAAAATGTGTGAATATAAAATACTAGAAAAGGGTTGGTGAATGTATGGTTGATGAATTTAGAATAATCAAGTTTACTTAAGGTATAAACCTAATTGCAAACTAGTTATATCCAAGCTATGATATATGAATGGTTACAATTTGTGAATAAGGATACATACCCAGAAAGTCAATTGAACATGCATTGAACACATATACATGTGCATGATTGAATATTTATATGATTGACCAACTTAGTAATGTGTAAAATATGTGCGTATTGTATGACAACAGAAGCACAAATTGATCGTCAGGATCTAGACATTATCAGATCATCAAGCCAATAGCTTATTTGGTGCATATTATGAGTTAATGTAGATGTTTTCTCACTATGACTGAATTGTTTTCGATTAACATATTGAACTATTTTTGATATGATTGTGATAATTCTGAACATTGATGGTCTGAGGAGCTCAATATTCAGGATTACAATGGAAGTGCTTTCTAATTGTATGTGAATATAGAAAATGCGTACTCAACTGAATGTTGAATGCCGGACTCAGATACGATTAATGTGATAAATGACTATGCCTATTAAATGAAAGTTATTGATAACATATTATGTGAATTAATGGATTCTATCACATTATTATGCATGATCAGATACAAGAGTTATGACCGGACTGACCAGTGTGAAAAAGAGCTTAAAGCTCATAAATGTGCACAAAAAGCCACAGGTTCAGTTATTAATAAGCCCGGTATCCACAATGGATGGTATCCCCAACAGATATGGAACAGTAAATAAGCGCACGGTCACAACAAAGTAAAAATAAAAGTGGAGTCACATGTGCAGTTACATATATATATATATATATATAAATATATATATGTGTATCATGTGAATGATTGTGAAGAATTACTGAATTGTGTTGATATAATGATATGTAATGTTTGTGTACATATTGATAATATTGAATAATGTGATAAATTTGCTGAATTGGGACGTACACTTGTGAATTTGGTTTATACTTGTGATATTTGTGTTCTGACCTGAGTGAGCACATCAATGATGGTTTACTCACTGAGCTCGCAAACTTATCAAAATTGCAACGTTGATTTTCAGGTACAAGGGAGACCTAGCTTCTAAGGTGATTTAATAGAAGTTTAGTACTGTCAATTTTGGAAACAAGAATGGCTCAAAAGTCTGGTCAGTTGATACCTGAGAAGTTTAGATAGAACACTTTTATTTAGCTTCTCATTTCATGCTGAACTTTTTGTATAGAACTTTAAACTCTCAAATGTTATATTATGTATAAACATGGATTATCAAATGTAATGACAATGTAAGTAAGTTTCATTTTGTAAATGAAATGAGGAGTTTTGATCTTTGGAAATAATTATGTTCTGTATGATACTATAATAAGTTGATGTGATTGTTCTAACATGCCATTCTCATAGGGTATGTCCTTCAGTATCCTCTGAATGTTTGCGCATATGCTCTATGGTAGTGGTGTGTTACACTTTCAGTGATAATACTAATTTCTAAGCTATTAGCCATTAGAGGGGGAAAATCATCTTGAGGACTTATCAATATATGATTGGAAGTATTTGCCTTTGCATCTAGGGACTCTAAAGTATCCGTTGTAAAGATATGTAAAGGTTTTGCATGTGTTTCAGTTTCCTTTCCCTTTTAGGGAGGAGAAGGACTAGGAAGAATTTTAAGCTCCACATCTTTTAGAGTTAGTCTCCTCATAAGGGATATTATACTCCTTTTTAGAGCTTCCCAATACCTCACCCACTATTTTATCTTATACTAAGACAACTGGATTAGTGTTCTTACCCATGGTAGAGTTGATATCTTGACTTGGAACTTTTTTGTGTTTAGGTTCCATACCCTTAGCTTGCCTCTCTTTAATGGTTTTCAAGGGTAAGTAGCTTGATTGTCTCTTATACCGGCTCTCCTTCACCATTATATCTCATCACCCTTAAGGAATCAAGGAATGGTCTTTCCAACTTAACCTCAATGCACATAATAGTTAAACCAATCTCCTAACATCTGTTGTATTCTCATCTAGAGCTAAAGGAATCTTGAGAGAGTTGGCTAGGTAGCTCAATCCTTAAAAAAACCAATACTCTAAGGGTATTTGATGGATTCACTTATAAAGGGATAGTTTTTAGTTGGTTTTGGCCAATAAACTACCTAACTCCCACTTTTTGAGAAAGAGAGGTCTACCTTAAATATGTTAAAAAATAAGGTCCATTCTTTCTATAGTATGTCCTTAGAGTTGAATATGAAGATATAAAAATCATCCTAATAACTAGGGCATCAATAAGTCCTAAATTTCTCTCGTTAGCATTTTTCCATTAATTCATCGTAGGAAATATGAGTCTCTCATCGAGGAACCATCCCAATAAAGCACCTTTTCGTTTTAGAACACCCTGTTATAAGACCTAAGGAGATGGAGCTATATGAGTACTAATATCACTTGGGGGAATGTATCTGAGCTTGCAAAAGGAGTCAAAATCCTCCGCCAGTTAATTCTATCAATTTTTTTTAGTATAAGACTTACATTGAGGATTAATAGTAATGGTTCAAGGTTTACAGGTAAGGTAGACGATAAAGAGGGGTTTGGAGGGTTGTCCTTGTTTGCTAACATTTCACCATTAACAATAAAATTTTAGAAAATTAAGGAATATGGGATAAAAGGAATGAGGGTGGGCTACTAGAAAAATAAAAAAGATCAAACCTATCTTAAACAAAGAAAGAAAGGAGAATAGGAAGTTAGAGGGATAACTAGTTCCTATTACCTATATACAGGTTATTAGAGATATAAGTATAAAGGTTCTAAGACTAAAGTAAAGTCGAAAAGAGGAGATACAAAGTATTTTTATATTAATGTCAAACTATAAAAAGGATCCTCATTGAGCCATTTCCCATTTATAGGAGTTATGGATGAGCTTACCAAGAATATCCAAGGGATATGCCTTGGTGTATTTTGTTTACTGGTAACATTGTTTTAATAGTTTAAAAAAAGAAGGTATTAATGACAAGCCATAACATTGGAAGGATACACTGGAGTTAAAGGACATTAAAGTGAGTAGGACTAAAACTGAGTACGTGGGGTATAACTTTTCGGGTCATAGGGTTACATCAGATGTAGAGGTTAAGATTGGTGCCGAAGTTATTCCATAAAGAGATTGTTTTAAGTACCTTGGATCTATCATCAAAGTAGTAGTGAGATAGATAACAACATAGTTCGCAAATCCGAATGGTTAAAATGGAGGAGCGTCTTATAATTTTTATGCGACAAGAAAATACCACTCAAGTTAAAAGTTAAATTCTGCCATTTAACAATTAGGTCGGCCATGCTTTGGAGGCTATATGTTGGCCCATCAAAAAAGTGTATAGTTTTAAGTTGAGAATGCCTAATATTGATAGTAAAATGAGAGAGACATGACTTAGGTAGTTCAGATATGTTAAGAGGAGACATCTTGAAGCCCTAATAAGAAGATACAAGAAGATTGTACTTTAGGAACTGTAAGTAAAGAAGAGGAAGACCCAAGAAGAATTGAAGGAGGTTATCAAGATAGATGTAACCCTACTAGAGCTTACCAAAGACTTGACCCTCAATAGGAAACTTTGAAGAACTAAGATACAAGTAAATGACGTTTACATAGAGAGATTCTTCTCTTTTCATATACCTTTTAAACCTTTTTCTTCGATTCTCGTGTCCTAAACTTTTTTCATGGTAGAACTTACTCTTTTAGTTATTTTATTTATTTATTTATTTATTCTTTTTTCAATGTCTTGTTTGTTTTATTTACTTACTTTTTTCATGTTTGTTTATTTATTTAGTTACTTTTACCTTTATTTTTTATTTTTATTTTTATTTTATTTATTTTCTATTTTTATTTTTCATATGATTTAATCTTTTCATTTACGTATTTATTTATGT
Source organism: Erythroxylum echinodendron (assembly GCA_027575705.1). NCBI lineage: Eukaryota > Viridiplantae > Streptophyta > Magnoliopsida > Malpighiales > Erythroxylaceae > Erythroxylum > Erythroxylum echinodendron. The sequence goes on from JANZXR010000004.1 coordinate 23,368,148, forward strand.
ATTTATCTATTATTTTTTCAACTATTTTCAAAATTCTTTTTTAGGGTCTATCGAAAACAGCTTCTCTAATAAGGATAAAGCTGTATATTTTTTGACATCCCAAGACCTTGCATACGAGCAGAATTCTTCCTAAATCATCATTCTTATTTTTGTTGATATGGATATATGATTTGGACTCTCCCTTGTAAGGATTGCTTGTAAACAAGACTTACCATCAATCCATACTCTTTCATCTTAATATAAAAAGCATGGAGAAAATGAACTATATACCTTAAGTTCTGAGGCTATGATTAGTTTTATCCGTCTAAAATGTATCAATTTCATCTAATATGTACAAAATACAGAATGGTGTAACAATTATAAGCGCCACAATATACTAAAATAAACATCTAGTCTCTAAGATAAACTTAATTAAAGTTTGTGCGGAGAGATTTACAGTGACTACAAATATTCGTTAAGTCTTATCTATTAAATTTTATAAAAGCATTCCTGTCTATCCCCCAGTAATTATTAACCGACAACCTAATCTTCAGTGACCTCTTTCGCAAGAAGACAGTATTATTTGTGTATATATATATATATATATATATATATATATATATATATGTACCGTTAATTGATGT
>JANZXR010000004.1:23396134-23406593 GCA_027575705.1 Erythroxylum echinodendron
TAATTAAGAATAATGATTTTATTTTAATTTTTAATAAATAAATATAAATTATTGTATAAATATAAATTAATTTAGTTCATAACTAAATTAATGTGGTATATTTTTTGTAAAATTTTGGTGTAGAATGGTTGGAGTAACACCAAATTTGGTGTGAAAAGATTCTAAGAATATTCTATTTTACACCAAATTTGGTGTAAAAATTTGGTGTAATGGTTGGAGATGGCCTAATAGGGAGATGGGGATAACATGATTTAAACAAAGGCAGGAGGTACGCAGCCGAGAAACTTGAGATGATTAGGGTTTCTAATTTTCTATAGTGGCGCTTAAGATCTGAAACTTACCAAACGAAAAAAGAAAAGAAAATATTTCTTTGAAGAATAACTAAAAATAAGGTAAGAATCCCATAACTACCACTCAAGTTTTTCAAATATTTATTTATTATTTAGTAATATAGGAATTATTTATCCAATGAAAAAATAAAATGATTATTTAACTGCATTTGATATTCTATTACATGAAAATATTATTGATCAATTTAATATCAATCAAAATTCCTATTTATTTATAATATATACATAAATTTATTAAAATATAAATTTATTTTTGATTTTTTTCTCTTGCATTTCTTTTATATCACGGTTTTCTTTCTTTTTTCTTTTTCTTCTTTTTCATTCCATCTTTTTCTCCTTATCTTTTTGTCTCATCCTATCTTTCTTTCTTTTGATCTCTCTCTCTCTCTCAAAACTTAGAAGAAATGGTTGCATCAATTGAAAAGAGTAGTTAATATTGGGAAATCAGGACGAGATTCGATCTGACCATAGTGGAATAGTTGCGAAACTTTTTTCTTAATTTGATTTCTCAAAAATTAAGATCTATTTAATTCTATGAAATTATTGGACCCCGTTTCTAAAGTCCAACTATCCGGAATATCAAAAGACGTGAACGTATTCAGGAGGTTGGCCCTGAAAACTCAGAGGTTCGAATCGAGATGAAAGTAGTAGCATCTACATTGGTGGTCTTTGCCGCGGCAAACTCAGTGTTTCGCTGCGGCGAAACTATGGTAAGTATCACTAAGGATCTTTCGGAAAAAGTTCGTTACGGCGATGGTCTGACTTCGCCGCGGCGAAGTTACCAAGATACGCTGCGGCGAGAAGCTTGACTTCGTCGCGACAAAGTTACCAAGATCAAAATAAAATACCCTTCGGGAAAGATTTGTCGCGGCCAACCTCTGGCTTCACCGCGGCGAAACCTCAATTCACTACCCAACCCAACAATCCAACATCTATCACTAAACATCAAACACAACTTAATACACATACATAAATAATCTTCCAACAAAACTATTTACAACTTAACCAAAAGATCAATACGAACATATGCAAAGAACTTCTTAAATTATAAATCTCATTATTGAATCAAACGAAGTTTGTACATAGCCTTAGTTCATATCAGCAATTACATCAATGCTAATAGAAAATACAATGGATGATCATGTTTGATATGCCTATAAAGCTATCCAAAATGTTTACTAACTTAATACAAAGGTCTCTAACTATCTTGGAGTTTTGCCCAAATGCCTTGCAAGGATCTCTAATCTTCTCTTTCTGCACCTGAGGAGGGAAAATTTTGGGTTGAGCTATACAGCTCAGTGGCCAATATATTTATAGTTATTGGCAACAATCCACACAATCAAGCATATATGTATATATATATTTCTATCAATATACATCGATATTTCATTTTTAATCTAGCAATTAAGCCATTAACAATTCTCAGTCAAAGATCCATAATGAAAGATGCTATCACATAAAATATAATATATACATTTAAGCATTAAAATATAAGCCTTAATTAAGCATCATACTTGACAATTCAAAAATGCAATGCACAAACAAATGGCTAGAGGGTTCCGTAGAACAAAACAGAGAAACCGAAGTTTACTCCGTGAATGAAACGAGTCCACTTTTCAGATCTCGTGTGCTACAAGTGGGCAGCCAGGAGAAGACTTATGTCGACGTGCACGTGATTAATGTCTGCATTCGTTAAATGCCGCAGACGTCGCCGCAGACACAGACGTCGTCTGTATTTTTGAAAAAGTTATATCTACCCGAAAAAGCTAAGATAGGGGCTTTTTTTAAAAACTCCAAATTTGAGCTTTTGAAAAAGTTGTATTTTAAATTTTAAAAAATTTATTTTTACTCTAAAAGTGCTTTTAAAATTTACAGCCAAACACCTATTGTTTTCTTAAAATAGCTTTTGCGGTGGAAAAAAGTGCTTTTCTACCTATCAAAAGCTGAACCAAACGCATTCTTAGTATTCTGGGTTCTGCGTCTATCACACTAGTTCTCTTCCTCTCGCCACCTGTTGCTCCTCATCGTTGCATGAAGCTACCTTTCAATTGCTGACCTATGTCACTTTCCCTTGTAGGCAACTTGTCACCCCTCACTAGGGGGAATCGCCATTAGTTTCTGGGCGACTTTTACCCTCAATCAGTGACGATCTTGTCACTGTCTCCATCGCCACTGGCTAAGGAGACGGGACTCCCTAGCGACAATGCAAGGTACTGGTGGTAATCCATTATGACAAAGCAACACATCCAATTTTCAAGAAGCCATAAAAACATAAAACTATCAAGCCTTCTCCATGACTCAGAACAACCAAGCAACCCAAACACACAAAACCTAATTTTAGCCAACATCAACAGCCAAACCAGTCCCACAAACATATCTTATTCCATCAATCATAACCTTTGCTAGTCAACATATCTCTAAACACGACAAAACACAAGACCAATACCCATCTTATTTTTCAAGTCTTGGGTTTAGGTTGTTTAAATTTAAACTTTTCGGATTTTAGAACTAGGTTATGGTGTTTTATTATTAATGAAACTTATTTCATGTATTTTTTTAGCTCTTAAACAAAATTTATTCGTATTGGTAATTCAATTCTAAATTGAATCTTGGGTTTTAAAATATTCAATCCAAACTTTTAAATTGTAAGAACATTTAATCATGCAACAATTGCAATTTCAATTCCAAAATTAATCAATAAAAATCAAACATATTTTAATCAGAATATAGAACTAAAGATGTCTTTGTTGAAAAATTAGGATGGGATATGATCCTTACCGTAGAGGAATAATTATAAATTTTTGTAGTGTTTTGATTCTCAAAAAACAAAATCACTTTAATTCTATAAAATGATTAGCACGTAAATCAATAACAAAACATGAATCATAATTTGTACCTTATTCCGAAGATTGATCTTTTCTTGTCGTATCCCATGAACTATTTCCAAAACTAATCCATTTCAACCACCTTAGCCACACAAGTGTTTAGCTTCTAACAATATCCACAGAACAAGTTGAAAGAACTTTGTAACTCTTACAAAGATGGTTAAACAAGAAATGCTAGCTCTATTAAAGCTTAAACTTATTTATAAAAAGTTTTAAAGGTTTTAGTAATTTAATTGAAATTAAATTTTAATTTCATTTACACTTTAATTAAAATTACAAATAATTCTAATTAAATATTGATTTTGCCCAAACAAAAACCAATGTCTCATATGAATCCTTATTTATTAAATATCTCATATTTAATCATAAAGTTTCTCAACCTTAATATCAAGTCTAACTTAATTAAAAATATCTTTGCTCTCTTCAATCTGTTCTTTATGTCTGACCTATTAGGTTCTCAAACATATTAGTAATGATTATAAATTATAATTCTAATTTTCATAAATTGAATTAGATCCAATTAAACAATTTATAATCATAGATCAAGATTGACATCTAGTAATGCATCATATCTACCTAATTTTAGAAATGTCAAAGTTGTTTTGACTAACTTTTCTATGCATGATTTTTCTGTATAATTTAATCATTTCATAAAATGTTCTAATTAGATAGAGAATGGAATTAATGTTTACTATTTTTTTAGTTCAATAATATTAGTTCTTCGCCACTAGCTATTGATTCAATTAACGACATTTGTAAACTATTTACAAAGCGTCATTCTACCTTGGCCAAGGATTTCATGAATCAATACTAATCGAGAACAAGGGAACAATCTCCTTAATTACTTTAAGGTGTTGAATCCTATCTTGATAACACAACTACCTCTATATAGTTTATGCTACAATGACTACCGATTGAATAACCTATGATTAGAATATATTATAAGTAGTGTTAAAGCATAGAATTCTTATACAAAATAACTTTGGAGTCTTGAAGTCAAAGGATCACTTATACAATCATCACAATGAGAATTTTCATAGACATATAAGTAATGATTTAAAGGGATTTCTTATATCAGGTCAGTTCAGTGAACTTGTTCTCTAACAAGCACCCATACATTTATTTAAATATCTCCATACTTTAGCTTATGAGATTAATTACTTATTTCATAAGAAAAAACATAATGTTTGCTAGCCTTTTTAACTTTTATTAATTTTAGTCTTAATAGAATAACTACTAGGAACAATTTATGGACAATACATAAATCTAATATGAATCTTTTAATTATAATCTTATTGTAATTTCATTTGCAGTGTATATTATCTCATGAACTGAACTTTATCATATACATCTAAACATGTATAAGATAAAAAATACTTTTAAATTATTTTGTCTTTAACTACAACCAATCAATTAGCTATGGCATATAAATTAATAGTTACATCAGTCAAACCTGCATCACTCTTTTTAATAAGCATGTCTCACTATTTTAAATAAGATATATCACTCTTTTAAAATAGTTGTATCAATTAATAGAATCCTTCCATTGTTGTTTCAAATCAATTGGATCATGTTTAATATGCCACTCATGCTGAAAAGCATTCCAAGTTAATTTGCATCACTTTTTTAAACAATTGCATTATCGCTATTTCAAATGAAATGCATTGGCACTTTACAAAATAAAAAAATCAACTGTATTCTCGACATGTCACACAAAATAAAACTATTTTAAGTCAATTGCATGATTTTTTTAAAAAACAATTGCATTAATTTGAAAGAGTAATTGCATCGCTATTTTGGCATATCACTTTCTTAGATCAATTGCATCATTTGTGCTAGAGGTATGCAAATTGTTACTTCAACATCTTAAATTAGTTATACATGTCACTACAAAAGAAAGAGAAAGAGGAAAAGAGAAAAAATGATATAAATATAAAACATTAATCTCTTTTTTATAATAGTTACTTTTATTAAAAAAGCTTTAATTCATCAATAACTAATTCAACCACCCTCCTTATAAAATATATAAGAATAAAAATATTTATTTTTAATTGTCTCCATATATTATCATATGTAGAAAACTTTCAAACAATTAAATCTAAATCACAAAATTTTAAAATTAAAGTTACTGTTTGGTTATATTATTATCAATTTAATGAACACTAATTTATAGTAAATATAGATATTTTCATAATATTTTTATAAGAAAAAATATTATTCTATTATAATTACATTGGTTACCATAGTATTTTTATTAAAAATTTGGAACTCTTGTCATATGGTACAAGTACTTATATTCATTTTGAACATTCTATTTAAATGTATTTTTCATGTCATAATTGTTTTTTATACATTTTTATATAATTTGTATGTTTAATTTTGATTTATTCTTTTAAAACTTATATAATATTTAGTTAAAATTTTAATTTTTAAATAAAATAATAACTGTTATCTTCCTTATATATGCATTTCTTTTCTTGAATATAAGACATCATACATACAACAAATTTAAATTTGATAAAGATTTGTATACATCTCATGTCATATTTAATTATGCAACAGATCAAAATTGAATCTATAACCCTACATATGGTTACTATCTCTGTTGGTGGAGACAGATAACAAAACAAAAAAATCATGTGCCTTGCAGTGTTTGCTTACTAACCTACTAATTTTTGTTTTGACTTCAGATGACAGAAACATAAAGTTTTTGTTCCTTCCAAAATCAAGGGACAAGATTTCTTGCCCCTGTGATAGAAAGAAAACACATAAGCAACTTCCAGAAATATCTCTACCCCCACAACGTCGTATGAGCATAGGTATAACGATTGCCTCCCAACAACAATCTCTCCTCGCCGACCACTCCTCTCTTGCACGTCTCCCTTCTTCCCTCTGGTTGGTCTCGACAGTTAAAGGTAAGTTTTTTTCTGTTCATTTTCTCCCTTTCTTTACCTCTGGTTTCGCTGCATGATTTTTTGGCATTAATTTTTATCTTACAATTGTTGCTTCACTTTTCTTTCTTGATCTTTTGGCATGATTTTTTGTCTTACAATTGTTGCTTCACTTTGAAAGCCTGAACTCTATAAGGGTTCCTGTTCTCTCACATTATATTGATACTGTATGCATGGGATAGAGCTTAGTATTGCTTCGAAGTGCTAGGGAATTGCCAATCTAGTGTTAAAAGAACATTATCCATAAGAAGTATACTGTTAAATTTTATGTTGATGTGACAATACTGCATTTTTGCTGGAGTTTAGAATAATCTGCTTTGTTGCTCATAAATTTAATGAATGATATTCTAGGGAAGTATGCAAGAACTTGTTGATTCTCTATACTGATTGAGCCACTGCTGTTACTGCTCTTTTCTAATATTAAGATCAAAGATGTATTCAGGCCAAATTAGGTGTAGTAATAATTTACATCTCTAGATAAGTTAGAAGTTAGAAGGAGTATGAACATATTGAGCTTAGTTCTTCTATGCATGAATTTAAACTTAGTGTTTTAATGCTGCTAAGACATTGGGTAGATTTAGTAGGCTTTGCACCTTATAATTAGTGCTCCACCAGATAAGTTGAACAAAGATAGGATTTTTATTTTTTTCTCTATAAGATAGGATTTTTACTTTTTTCTCTATCAAACCCTCCACTATACAGTAGCCTGTGACAAGGTAATATGTAGAATGACATAGGAGATTGAGATCATTACTTACTGCTTCTCTGTATTAGGTATGAAGCCACAATGGGGTGATGGAAAATTGGTCAAAGCGATTAGAATATCATATGGGTTTTGAGAGCTATATATCAACCATTTGGAGATTTTATGATGTCTTTATCATTTTCTTTAATATGTGTGAAACATATGTTTGGTCGACTATTAGGTATATGAAATGTTTGTAAAACCACCTAAAGATTTAGTAATTCGAACTTGAGACTAGGTTTGGTAGACTATTAGGTATATGAAATGTTTGTAAAACCACTTAAAGATTCAGTAATTCGAAGTTAAGTCCAGGTTCAACCTAAGTAACTTTTATAGGCTCCAACTTTGTAGCTCCCTTCACTATCACTCGAATTTTCAAACTTTTAACTTGGAAGGCTCCTAAAAAGGGCTTGTTTATCTACTTGGATCATTCTTCTTTATAGGCTTTATAAGTGAGAAAGGTCGATACTTAAGTCATGTAAAGTTTGTAATAGTTGTTCAAAGGACTAGATGCTCTTTATTGAAGCAAAGCAAAGTTGTGGGAAAAGAACAATTATTTCCTATTCATTTATGACATCTCCGCTTAGTGCACAACTTCATTACCTTTACCAGTCAAGTTCTTTTTACAACCCTACTTGTTCCTTGACTTACTTTTGACTTCAACTCCAAGCTCCATTGATTACAAATTTCCATTAAGTTTACTGGCAATTTGTTATGTCCTTCCGAGTGGCGCAAGAGATGAAATAGAGGCCATGTAAATAACCAAAAGGAAGAACTAAGTTGACCATTGAGACTGGACCACTTACCTCTTACGAACACATCATTTGATACATCATCCGTCAAGAAATAATTATTTGACTCATACAAAGGAAGAGTCAAAGCTCATTAATTTCTTTAAATGCCACTTATTGAAAATTGAGAACCTTCTCATCCTCTTGTTAAATCAAAGTCTCAGATATAGGTTAGCTGCGTATGGTCCTTAGGTATTTTTGGAGAAAACAAATTGGTGGTTTATGTGTTCCCTATTGAATGAGCCTTCTGGATGAGTAATTTTTTTATTTATTAACCATAGATTCAATTGCCAGGTGTCTAGGGAGAGCTATTATGCTATCCTTTCGTGGAACACATACCTTATCGTTATGGACTTGAGAGTGAAAGGAGCACGAATGAATCGACAGCTTTTGTTTTTAGAAGTTAATGGAATTGTCGTTTTGTAGGATATTTTGTGTTCACAAAAATAAATAAACCTTATAGGTTAAGGTTATTTATGTAAGAGGATTATAAATGCTATTGGGTGCAGTGAATTCAAGATGTTATTTGCCCTTTGGATCTTTTGTTTCTCACTACCCATCTGTATTAGATTGGCTTCATCTATTTAACGATTTTGAATATATATATATATATATATATATATATATATATATCTGTCATGGGGCAATGATGAGTTGATATTTTATTAAATTGAGAAACATGTAATTCTTTAAATCGTGTATTAGATTTAAGGACCTCTGCTGGATAAATAAGACAAAAACAATGGGCAATGATCTTCTGAGCTTGTACAAAGTCAAGATGTGAATGGGTTATTGCACCCTCTTAAATTCAAAGTATCGGAGAGGTGTCATAAGTCTTTCAGATATTAGTTTACATACATGGCAAAGACCAGTAAGAAACAACAAATGGAACGCTATTTCAATTGAGTATTTATGTCTCCCATATATTTAAACAAATAGATATCAAATATCAAATATTGTGAGACCACTTGAAGATTAACAAATTCAATATTGAAAAGTTTAGAATTACTAATTTATTAGAAGTCAACAGTTAAACTAAAAAATACTACTTAATCCTCAGGTTGTTAATAATAAGAATGGTATGGAATTACTCTTTCATTGGAGGTTAGATTCCAAACATGATAAGTCAAGTAAGTTATGCGGTGTAAGAACACCCACATGTTATTAGATTTATAGATTGATGTTTTAATTAAGGTTAGGAAAGGAAGTAAGGGAATGTTCATGTAATGATTAACAGTAAAAATTCTCACTTTTTTTTTCTATTTTTAAAAGACTTAGCTGTCAGCAGAATGAAGGATAGGAAGAGCAAAAGCAATAGTGGGCATTTGCTGGCTCCAAGTTTTCTTCTTTCATTATAGTACTTGCAATTTCTCGAGAAAATTGAAGCTTTTGTCCATTGTTGCCTTGTTGGGTGTAATATATTCCCTAGACAGGTGCTTTGGTTTTGGGACAATACAAGTTAATGGAATTGTTGTTTTGTAGGATATTTTTTGTTCACAAAAAAAAATAAATCTTATAGGTTATTTACGTAAGAGGATTATAAGTTATCCCAAAAATGAGATGTAAGTGCAGTTTAATTACCAAAAAATATAAAGTAGGACAAATATTCTTCTATTAGGAGCATGATTCTTGAACTGCTCTTTGCATGATTTATTGGTGAAAAGATTAAATGAATTACCTAACAGATGGTGTTATTTTTAGGGTTGGATTTTGGTTGGTAATTAGGAAAGCATAGTCTAAAGAAGTTAGCTTCCCTATTATCTTGGAAGTGCATTCTAATATTGAAATTTAAGTTGGAGACATAGAGGTCATATAGAGCTCCATTTGTCACACCGAAATTAGGTAAAATTATTAAGCCATATTCTCATTTTGATAAGACTTTGTAGATTACTTGTCAACTTTAAGAGTTAATACATATTCCAAGAAGTATCTTTTCTTGGTTTGATGGTCCAGAAATGTTTATCCTCTAAGTAATGATCGTTGATCCATTTGACCTACAATGATATGTATGTAGTCCAACAATGGTCAATTCAGAGTAAAACTATCAATCTTTGTAACTGAAAAAGACATGCGAACATACAACAGTGAATTTTGAAAATGAAATCATGAACCTAAGTCAACTTATATGGTAAAGCTAAAAACTAGGACAGGAGTCCTTGAGGTGGAGCAAACATGTAATGGTCTTTACTTGGTTTAGACTTTTTGGATTCATTAAGTTGCAATTCATGCATAACTTAGCTTGCTTAACACTAGAATATATCATTATTCAACTTTTACCTCATGGCATCGATTTTTTTTTTTATTTTTGTATTTGTGTTTTGATTTTTTGATTATTTTTGTATTTGTTTTTTTGTTTTGTGTAATATTTATTTTGGAAATTTTCTTCTTTTATTAATTTTGATTAAATTTTTTTCTGGTTGAGGGTGACATTACTCGGTTTGTGCATCTGTTCTAATTGAAGCTGAGATACTTCAACTAATCCCTGTTTGTTTTTGTTATATCATTTACTTGTTCCTTGGAAACAATAACAATAATCAGTTGTTTTGTTTGATGGTTTTTTTCTTGTTGTTTTTTCTAATGAAATTTTTAGTTGTTGTTTATTCTTGACTTTTTGGTTGTGACTTGTTTATGATCATTATATTTTTTTATCTTTATAGATATTTTTTATTTTCACAAATGGATAACAAGGATCATAATGCTATGTTTAAGTGTCTGACTTTGTTTGACCTTTGGAATG
>JANZXR010000004.1:23406693-23422173 GCA_027575705.1 Erythroxylum echinodendron
TTTTTTATTTTCACAAATGGATAACAAGGATCATAATGCTATGTTTAAGTGTCTGACTTTGTTTGACCTTTGGAATGAGGAATTGGATTTTATGAGAATGGTCATGTTGCTACAAAAAAATTGTGTAGGAGTGAAAATGCTAAAGGTAGTAGGGCATTGATAGTACCAACTAAGCAAGCTAATATAGATAGGATTTTGAATGAGGGTGATAGGAATATCCAGTGGGATTTAAGGATGGACTTAAATGCATTTACATTGTTATGTGAAATGCTTCAAGTTTATGGTGGGTTGAGGAATAATGTCCATGTGCCTATTTAAGAAAAAGTTTTAATCTTCCTAAGAATATTAGCACAAAATGAATCTAATAAAGTACTACAAGTTAGGTTTATGAGGTCAGAAGAAACAATAAGTAGGGTCTTCCATAGTATGTTAAAGGTTGTACTGAAGCTTTAATATTTATTGTATGTCAAGCCCATAGCAATTCTTGAGGATTGCAGGGACAATAGATAGAAATGGTTTAAGGTTAGTAAATTTAATTAGCTACAATAAATTGTCTATTTTCACTTTTTGTAAATACTAAACTAGATCTTTTTATTGTTAGAATTTTGTTCAAAGGGTTGCCTTGGTGCTCTAGATAGGACCTATTTAGAAATAATAGTTCCCCATGTAGACAAACCTAGATACAGAGGTAGGAAAGGGAAAATATGCACTAATGTGTTAGGGGTGTGTGATAAAAACTTAAACCTTATTTATGTTCTTGCTGGATGGGAGGGTTCAGCATCTGATTCAAGGATTCTGCATGATGCTGTTACTAGGCCTAATAGACTTCAAGTTACAAGGGGTATGTAAGACAAGAATTTTCACAATTTTGTTAATTTTTTTTAAAGGTTTGATTAAAACAACAATAGTAATAGTGTCATTTTTTATAGGAAATTACTACTTAGTAGATGCTAGCTATACCAATGGTCCTAACTTTCTTACATCTTTTAGAGGCACAAGATACCATATTCAAGAGTGGGCAAGAGATGCAAGGGCACCTAGGAACCCAGAAGAGCTCTATAATAAGAGACACTTATATGCCAGAAATGTAGTTGAACGTGCATTTGTTTACTGAAAAAAGATGAAAAATTCTAAGAAATCCATCTTTTTATCCAGCAACCACTCATATGCACATCATTCTTGCATGCTGCCTTCTGCACAACTTTATTAGGTTGCATATTACTTATGATCTAGCTGAGCTTACTCCTCTTGAAGCTGAGGATATGCAAATTGGGGAAGATGCACCTTTTCCTAAATTTATTGATCGTGTTGAAACAAGTAATGAATGGAGTCAATGGAGAGAGGATTTAGCTAAGAACATGTTTGATGATTGGAGAAGAAACCATTAAATTGTGAACTTTCATTTAGTTAATGTGTTTTTTTTATTGAATTGAGTTTAAATTTGGTTGGCTTCTATTATAACTGAATTGAGGGTTTGTTTTAATTTCTCTTTATATTGTTGACTTTCATTGTAACTGAATTTGATAAGACACAATTAAATTTCTGTTTATTTGTTTTATTTGTACTTAATTAAATGTTTCTTTTAATTCAATATTGTCTTCTTTATTTCAAAATAAGTTTCAATGTATGTTGGTTAATCAATTATAGAAATGGTTTAGAATGGTTTGGGGTATGGCATTGCATGGTTTAGATGCAATGTCAAGAGTTTGAACTTCAGATGAAACAGAAGCATTTGTGACCTTCATAGAGGACGCAGTTGTTGCTGGTCATAGAGTTGATAATGGGCAATTTAAGCCTGACACTTTCCAACTTCTTGCTAGAATGATGGTAGAGAAGTTTCCTGATTGTGGCATTAACAAAAGGCTTGTCAAAAATAAGCACAAGAGGTTGAAGGACAAATATCAGACAGCCTTTGACATGTTGAACTGCCGTAGGTTTGGTTGGAATGAAAGGAAGCAATGGGTTTGCTGGAAGAATGGATGAGGGTAATTTTTTTTTGGATTGGTTGGTTGTTTATAGAAGCATCCTAATAATAATTTGTTTGTCATGCTAAAGTTTTCTGTTTTTTTTTCCAGAGACACTCCAACAAGTACTACACTTTTGGAAAGCCTTTCTCGCTTTACTCTAAACTTGAGTTTGTCTTTAGGAGAGACAAAGCCACTGGTGCAGGAGCTCAAAATACTGCAGATGTTGTTGCTCAGCTTGAAACTGAACGTGATGCACTAGCAGCTCCTGCTGCCCCATAAGATCCAATAGGCCCATCGGTGACTCCTGCTCTAATTGCTTCAACCCCTCTCACTAGTTCTATCGCCTCTTCCAGGAACAAAGAAGGGAACCAATAAAACAAAGGGAAATGGAAGATGATTTGAAGTGTTAGAAAGCCTTGCTACCTCATTTGCTCGCGCCATTGACAACAGTAGAGAGAATGCTAAGATCATTGTCGATGCTATTGTAGGACAATTTAGAGCTAAGCTAGGTGAAAAGCTTGGAAATTTGGACTTCTCCACTAAAGAAGTTGTTAGAACTGCAAGGATCTTCTTAAAGAATACTCATGCTAGGAATCTTTTATGGGGTTTAACTGTAGACCAGAAACAGATTATGTGAGGAGCCTGTTAGATGATAAAATCTGACTTTATACTTTATTTCTTAATTAGTAGGTTATAGTACACTATTATATGGTAATGTAGGATGGTAACAATGCTTCCAACTAATTTTGCTTCTGCCATTACTTATAATGGACTGTAATTTTTGGGTTGTGACCTGTCACTTTTGGGCTCACCATTTTTTTCAAACTATTGGCTTCATAGTAGCTTAGCAGGAAAGCTAGGATTTGCATTGTCTGCAAACAAGCTATGTGATGTTGAATGATGATATGATAAACTGTTGAATTTATTTATACACTTGTGTATGAATCATGAATGGTTGGTTTATTAACTTTTTAATGTTTCTCATTTATGTACGTGTATGAATGATGAGGATATGATTCATTTTTAGGTACCTAACTATGGGCAGATACAACTTCTATGTTGTATTTGTTGGACGTCAAGTTGGTATTTTTACAAATTAGGATGATGTTAAATTGGCAACTGAGGGGATTCCTAATGCTAGATTCAAGGGATATCAGACTTTGGTCGAAGCTCAGAGTGCTTATGTCATGGATCCAAATAGATGGACTCGTCCAAATGAAGAAATTGTTCCCACCGCCAATGAACTCTGATCAATACCGAATCAATTTTTACTTCCAACAAATGAACAACTAAATAAAGTTGCAACTTTAAAGAAAAAATGGCATGGAGTTAAGGATTTTACTCATTGCCATCGGAGTCATTTTGGGTATTATTATTAAGGACATTCTTAATAAAATGTAAGACTTCAATGTATCTTTAACCTATTATGTAATTAATTCCATGGATGCTTAGATGTTTTATTAAATTATTATATACTAAAATTTCTAGCTTATACGACTTTTTATTATTCAATACCTCATTTCATTTAATTTTTATGTTTCTCATTTCATTAAATAATTTGGTTCTTCATTTTATTTCATCGTAATTAAAAAATTACAAATACAATTAAAATAAATATTGATACAATTATAAAAAATATTTCACGTAATTCATTTTATTATTAACTTGTACGAAGTTTTGGATATTCAATAGCTCATTTCATTAAATTTTTATGTTCCTCATTTTTTTAATTCCTTATTCATATATACAATTAAAAAATACTAACACAAATTATTCTTTTTAAAATAATCAATGAATTAAATATTTCCAATCATATTATAATGCAGGGGTACTTTGGTTATTGACACTGTTTTTTTCTCTTCTGTCAACTACAACCAAACACATTTCTATCCTCGAGACGCAAACAATTTTACCTGTTTTGTCCATCACAACCAAACACCTCACTGTCTCCAATTTTTGTTTTGTTCTATGTCCAAATTTTTGTTTCGTTCCGTCTCAACCTATAGATTACAGTAACCATAAGCAGCGTAATATGAAGTACTTTTGCAAGTATAACTAAAACTGAAATGGTCATATGATTAGGTATTATATGAAACAATATATTCTATTTAAGAAAAAGACTCTTAGGGGGCAGTTGGTTCGCATGGAGGAATGGTAATAAGAATGAAAATAAATATAGTGAGAAATGAAATGGATATTATCATTATAATTATGATAGTTGGTTAAAAGGAAGGAATGATTACCATTACTATTGATAATGGCTGGTTTGTAAAATATTTTAAGGAATAAAATTTTATTTTTAATTAATTATAATGCAATTAATTAATTAATAATAATATATGAATGAATTATATTTTAATTAATTAATTAATAATATTTTAATTAATAAAATAATTACAATATTTTAATTAATGAATGAATTATATTTTAATTAATTATATTGTAATTGATTAGTTGTAATATAATTAATTAATTAATTATTCATTAAAATATTATAACTAATTAATTAACTAAATATAAATAATTAATATAATATAATTAATTAATTAATTAATTACTGAATGAATTATATTTTAATTATTTATAATGTAATTAATTATTTAATAATATTATTTTAACTAATTATATTGTAATTAATTAATTAATATTAAAAATATTATTTTTAAAAAAAGCTACTGCCCAAAAATGAGTTTTTCTATCATGACACACAAGAGTATAAAAAGTTGATGTTGCATTGCATAAGCACAATGGAAGTTTAAATTTGCTTGGGCTTTGAACTTGCGGTTGGTATTGTTTGGTTGCCAAACAGGAACACCGACCCGATAAATGTTGGGGTTTATTTACACACACAAAGAGTTGAAACTAATTTATTTTTAATAACGAATATATTTTAGTTTCATTGGGCTTTTTATGCAGTCGAATTCGAAACATCCTATTGCCGTATTTGTGCACCAAAAGAGAAAGATACAGGTTGAACGTGTCTTAGCCGGTGAAGAAGAGAGACAGCGACATGTACCACCCTACCAGAGGCGGCGTTCGCGGTGGCCGAGATCGTAAATCTCTCTCTCTCTCTCTCTCTCTCTCTCTCTCTCTCTATCTTTTCAATTTTCCTCCTCCTATTACACGGCTCAATTTTGAATTTCATTTTGATTTTGTCTTTGATTTACGAAACCCTTAATAAGATAATATTAATAGATCAAAGAAAAATACAATGGTTGAAATGGGGAATTCAACTGGAAAATTCTTAAATGCGTCAGATATACGGATGAATTATAATTCTCTTGAGACCAAATTTATTTTGGAACCTGAATACTCGTCTTTAGTTCTTTGGTGTATTTGAACTCTTTTCATTTCAGTACAGTTGTTCATAAGCTTGGAATCATGCGTCTGAACAGATTATTTGTAAGATTTTTTTTCCTGATCTAAAATAAGGTAAATGGTGTCCTTTTGTTGGCTTAACCCTCTAATTTCATCTCCTTAATGTTCCTAAGGTGGTTGTGCATCATATGTTTCTTTGGTTTGTCCTCAGCGAGGATTTTTGGTCTCGGGGAGAGACTGTCAACCACTATGCTACCCCCTCAAACTCGTCAAAATTATTTTTTATTGAATATTTTAATGTTTTATAGCTGTTGCACAATGTCTTTTTGTTTTGCAGAATTTAGTTGGGACGATGTCAAAGTCGATAAGCATCGAGAGAATTATCTTGGTCACAGTATTAAGGCCCCTGTTGGAAGGTGGCAGAAAGGTAAGCTTTTATTTTATTCAGATGTTCCTTAGAAATTACTTACTGTATTTGCCATGTTTTATTCTCTTAAAGATATCTTCAATCCTTCGTCTGTCAACGGGCATGGTTAAGTTGATCTAATATTGAACTATGGCGATTGTTGAGTATTATTTCATTTAGTCTTTTATTCATTTACAATTTTCATCATCCACAAGTTCACTTTTTTCTAGTTTTGCTTGATTACGGATACATCCTACAGTCTGATTGACCTATCACACTAACTCTCTCTCTCTCTTTTCTTCTAGGGTTTTTCTTTTTAGTTTGAACTTGTACATGTTTGCGTTGAATTTTTACATGATTATATTTTCACATTCCGCTTATAGTTGTTACCATGCCTAAATTTCATTCTTATTTGCATCCCATCTTTCACTTATCAACCGTTTGTTGAGATGCCTCAAATGAAGTAATGGAGGCTTGAATTTTGACATCTGTACTTTCTCTCCCAGTGGTAAATTGGACAAGCAAAATTTGAGGAGTTGCCCGTTTTTCTCTTGTTTTTGGTCCAATTTTCACACCTGGTGCCTATTGTCGGCCTTCTTTGATGTCTATTTTTAATACGTGCTCTTAAAAGCTTACAACTTACTTAGTTCTTTTTCATGCCTTTTTCTTGTACTTAAAAACCCTGATATTGAGGTTCATTTGAGAACATTTTGAAAGTTATGCACGATATTTCATAGCTTTTTGGCACCATCTGGGATTATATATTTCAGTTCTTCAAAAAACAAATACTAGAGTGACTATGGAGAATGTCAAGAAACCCCTGGATGAGTTGAATTTGAATTTTGTCGAAAATCTACATCACTGCCTGGCTTGGGATATCACTTGTTTTTGTCTTCGTGTTAATAAGGCTAGAGAAGTTTTGGTTTCTCTTCAGATGAATTTCTGCATGGCTTGTGGTTAGACTTCAACTAATTTTTCATTTAACCTCTCATTTTAAAGTTCTCATCAGCTGCATTTTATAGAAGCCTGCTACTGCGTCCAATTTAGTGTATGTATGTGTAGCAGGGCAAGGTTGGACTTGTCTGAGATAAAATGCTATTTTTTATTGCCTAAACAGGGAAAGATTTACACTGGTACACTAGGGATAAAAATTCTGGGAATTCAAATGCTGATGCTTTGAAAGAAGAGATAAAAAGAATCAAAGAGGAGGAGGAACAAGCCATGAGGGAAGCCCTTGGTTTAGCTCCAAAGCGTTCTAACCGAACACAGGGAAACCGGCTTGATAAACATGAGTATTCAGAGCTTGTGAAGCGAGGATCTACAGCAGAGGATTTGGGTGCTGGACATGCAGATACGGCTCGGGTTGATGGTCTTGGCTACTCAAGGTATTTAACATGTTCATTCTCAGTTAAGATAGGAGTCAATGTGATAGTTTGGTTTCAATTGTCAAGTGTGACAAGGTGTAAATTACAAAAATAAAGCAGCTAAGAGTTACTTATGTCATCTTTCTTAGTTTCTTCTGTCAATCTCGTGTACTGTGAGAGATAAAGAGAGTGTGTTGAATGTGTTTAGGCAATTAGCACCCTTAGTAGAGATATAACAATAAAAAGTGGCCCATGGACTTTGGGTCTCTCTTGAATTCTTTTTCTGGTAATTTGTTTGTTAATCTGAAACTTTAATACCAAGTTATGTGAAGTACTTCAAGTGATACATATGGTGGTTGTTGGGTGGGGTACATGTCAAAGTAAGCTTAGTTCAGCAGACTGAATATGGTGATCACTTTTGGAAAGAATATGATCAAGGAGAGAAGAACATGGAGATCAGAAAAGTAGAGAAATTTGAAAAACTTTAGAAACTTCAGGAACATCTCAATGTAGACTAATAACAATGTTTAGAGAGAGAGAGTTTGGGAAGGTGGATGATGAAGGAGAGAAGAAGATGGAGATCAGAAAGTAAGAAAACTTTGAAAAACTTTAGAAACTTCTGTCTGAAGTGAGCCAATCTCTCAAACTATCAATAGTGTCTCATTACCAAACTTGTCCTTTAGCAAACTGTTTTAAGTATACCACATGGTAATGTTTCTCCGACGTTGAGGATTTTTATTGTGTGGACTTGGGCAGTCCAAAGTAAAATTAAAAGTTTTCTGCCCTTTGAATATGATTTCAGCATTTAGGGGCATTAAAATTGTTGTGTTCCATTTAGGGTCTGTAACTTTGGTCCTGGGCAGATTAGCAAAACAGCCTGATAAAACTATAATCTGCTGAACTCATAGTTTTAGCTGGTCAGAATGGAGCTTGAGATCTATTAACCAGTATGCAGGATACTTTATTTCCATCACCTGCCATCAACTGTTTCTTCTCCTGTGGTGAGTACTGATTTGTTTATTCATCATCACCTTTTGAATTTCTCACTGCAGGGCACCACGTCCTTGGGAAGACCCCAGCACTCTTTCACTGAATCAAGATGAGGTTTCAGGGGAGTCAACAAAGGTGGCTTTATCGGATGAGCCTGTAAGGCTTCCCAAAGAAGATGAATCAGACGAAAACGGTGTTAGGAAAAAGAGGAAGCTTGAAGAGAAGAAAAAGGAGAAGGATAGGAAACATGACAAGCATGAAAGACGTGAGAAGCGGCCATTTCATGATTCAGTTGATACAAGGAAACACAAGAAGGACAAGGGGAAGAGGAGGAGGCATGACTCTGATTCTGACTGAAGTTGTTTGATTATGAATATTCTCTGATAGATTGCCCAGTTCGTGTGAAATGAAAATCAACCATTTAAACCTAAATTCACACTCAAAGTTCCTGATAGAGCAGTTGATTTATTTAGTTTCATTTACTCAAGTTTGTTAAGTCTCTCCAAGCCTCGCGTAGTTTCATTGTTCATAATCATGACGTCAAGAGTGCAATAACTTAATGAATTTCTGTTAACGTTACGGTGGAATAACAAAAGGGATACAAAAATAGCCTAAGATTGAATTTGGAGGGCCATCTTGAGCAATGCAATTGGGACACATACAGGACAATGGTCAGCTGATTTCAACTTCAGCAAGAAAAAATTTTTCCGTGAACTTGGCTTCACCTATTCAAAGTACTGTTGCAGCATGTTTGGTTCATGAAGTATTATAGATAAGGAATAGAATGATTATTTTTAGGAATAGAAAAGATGAGGAATAAAATAAAATGAGTATTAATTTGTTTGATTCAAAGATCGGAATAGATAAAGAATTTTTATGTCAATATTTGGTTTAAAAATAACTTGAAATGACAAAAAGATAATTAAAAAAAGACAAAAATATTCTTATTATTATTTATTCCTATTATTAATAATAATTATTATTAATTTCTACTTATTATTATTCTTATTATTATTAATTTAAATAATTTTATCAATTATATTAATTTAATTTTAATTATTAAATTCTTTATTATTATTAATCTTCTTTCTTCTTCTTCTTCTTCTTCTTCTTCTTCTTCTTATTATTATTAAATTACTACTTATTATTATTCTTTTTCTATTATTACTATTATTATTATTCTTATTTTTATTTATTTATTTATTTATTATTATTATTAATTTTATTATTCTTATTATTTTTTATTATTAATTTTATTGTTATAATTATTTTTATTTTTATTAATCTTCTTAATTTTTATTATATTTATTATTATTAATTTTTTACTTATTATTATTCTTATTATTATTAATTTTATTAATTATATGTATTACTATTACTATTAACTTAATAATAATAATAATAATAATAATAATGATAATAATAATAATAAATTAACAATAATAAGAATAAGAATAATAATAATAATTATTATTATTATTATTATTATTATTGTTATTATTATTATTATTATTATAATTTGAAAGTTTGTGCGATTGTAATAGTTAATTTTAATACTACGAACCATTGCTTCCATTACAGAAAACCCTAAGCTTTTCGAAAATACGAATAGTTCAACTTCAATTTCATGTCTCATTTCAGACCATGCATGCAAGTTCAAATCACAACAAGATACAAATTTAGTCAATGTACTTAAGGACACCTTAGAGACTTTAGAGGCATTGCTACACATGAGAACTTGAGACTTCCAAAGTCAAAAAGGAGAGGCAAGGATTGCTGGAAATCATGGAATTTGAAAAAACAGCCGTTGGACCAAAAAAACTTGGACCTTTATCACGCAGAAAAAAAAACCAAAAAAACAAAAAGGGAAAATTCATCAAATATGCAAAAACTAGAAACAACCACGAAAAATCCAAAAAATGCTTACCATCATACTTGAGAAAAAAAAACTCATAATATTATTAAAGAGCATAAACCTCTTCTAACATGATTCAATCTTTTACTCTGCTTCCTTAAATATTGGTATGGACAAATACAACACCAACAAAAGAACAAAATGAATGCAAAAACTTGGAAAACAAAACTCCCAACTTGTACATCTTCTCAGCATAACACAGGTATGACATATGTTCACAACTTTCTTCAAGAAGGTCAAACCCCCAAATTGATATGGTCAATGATCAATATCTATGTTCAAATTTACACCAAAGAAGTCTCTCTATCACAGAATCCCTCACCATCTACAGTCTAATCTCGAATGAGCTTACTTTGGTAATATAACGAACCCACTCAACTGTATTGTAACCACTCTTCTCCCATACCTACAGACAATCACTATATGTCACTGTTGAACTTTTAGATACCGACCTAAATTCAGTATTGAGTTAAAAAATGGTGTACCTTTAAGAAGTGAACTTGTAAGCCAGATGTTGTAAACCTGGGAACATTCACACCCAATAATTAAAGACGATAAAAGATGAATATTATTCGACATTTATAATTTGAAAATCAGACCCAAACTCTATGCCAAATCTTGACATGCCATAACATAGAGTTTTGATGTATGACTTAATGCATACTCGTTACTGCAATAGACTTTATTTTGGTTAAATAGCAATGTATAATAAATTAGGCATCTGGAATTCCATCTGAATTGGAGGCCTTGTCTAAGATTTCTTTTCTGCCATTATGGAAATTAACTCAACTTCAGCACTCAGGGTGGCTTTGTTTGACTGGGAAACTTTTTTATCCTGAAATTATCGCATGAATATGCCATTAAATAGCCATATCCAAATTAAAGCAAAAAAAATCTAAACATGGAAAAGATTCTAATAAGAGAAATTACAAAATTAACATTATGATTAGTGAGGTAACAAAAATGAACTAGCTGAACAATCAGTATGTTTGATCAAAGATAACTGAGTTTAATTTTGAAAACGTGAGGTTAATTTCAATCTCATAATTACAAGGAGCACTAAGAACATAAACATCAAAGTTAAAGAAGGAATTTGTACTCACTTGCAAACCAAACAATCAATTGCAGCATTGTATTTTGCCCGACCTGACATTACCTGAAAGCTTGTCTTAACTGTTTGTTTTGGTACAGGAATTTTTATGATAACTCCAAGGACAAAAGTTTTGCCACCAAACACACTCTTCGGATGATGGCAAAATAGGTCAATTTAAGACTTCAAATATAATTTGCACACCTATAGCTGATTGCATATTATAATAGGATGAATGGGAACACAGCATGGCTATATGCTTCATACAAAAGCCAAGTATAGTGAAAAAAATAAATAAATGAAGGAAGGAAAATATGTTTACAATTTTTACAATCTTGCTTAAGAATTGATGAAAGATTAAGTAAGAATGATACATTTCAATAATGAAAGTCTAGAAAAGCGACTCATCATTGGGAACCTCATTAGTGACCTTCATACTCAAAAAAGAGAAGTTACCGTTATGCCACGGGATGATGGACCTGTAAATTTTAAAAAAAAATCTCATTCCTGATTGACTGACCATTACAGTAGCACATAAAACAAATCAAATTAAATCGGATCCTTTCTGGGATCAACCACTTCATAATTTTATTTAACGAGTTCATGATCAACCACCTTTCACACTTTTTATTCATTCAGCATATGGATAACTTGATAGAACAATTTCCTACTTTGGAAATTTGTTGCAACTGATAAAGAAAAGGTTGCGGTTGAAAAGGGAAACACTACAAGAAAAACTCTTGACAACTCGGCATATGACATGATGCAAACAATTTAACACTAATTGCAAGAGTATATGACAATGCCAAGAGATTAAGGGCATACTTCATCAACTCAAATTCACCATTAGGGGGAACAAAATTGAAGGTTTTTCTGAATTAAACCTTGTCAAGTTTAACACTCCTTGAATAATCATCAAGGAATCAAGGAAATAAGACAAATTAAAAAAAAGACTTGAGCTTTTTAGCAATTTTATAAACTTGCAACAACTCCAACCCACAGAGCCTTACTTCTTAGAAAAGATGAAAAGGGCATGCGATAAAAGAACAAAGACGTAACTTATAGGAAAAAAGGATTAAAAAAAAAGATGGTTATTTTATATATGACAGCAAAAAGTGAAGCAAACAAGAAGAAAGTAGCAAGTCGATTTTGAGACAATCGAGAACCAGACCGAATTGAAAGGTAAGGAAAAAAGGGGAATCAAGTTGAAGCCAGAGATTCTTGCCCTTACGAAGAGCCAAGATTGGGGTTTTGTCATCAAGAGTGGCCTCTAACATCAGACGGAGACACATCGTCGATGACTTTGGAGTCATTTGCTACGATGGCCTTTTTGATCCCCTTACCTAAGCAGTTCTACTCTATGGCTCTCCTCACCGCCTCCACCTCTAGTAGCTCTGGCATTGTCGATTTGTCCGCCGGTGAATGTGTTGTGGGTTTTGGTGCCAAAAAAGGCGTAGAAACTAGGGGTATAATGGGTCACCTTGGGTTTAGTACTATTTTAAAAGTAGAGATGAGACCAAAAAGTGGAGAAAAGAGACAAGAATATGAAGAGGGAGAGAGAGCCACTGGGCGTGAATGAGAGTTTCTGGTTGAGGGGAATACAAGAGATGATTTTTCTGGTGAGAGGAGAGGGACGAACTCATCCAGAATGTATTTACCTTTTCAGGATGTGCGTGGAATAGGTAAAGACAAATTGATACGATCTTTATCTATTCCTTCGTCTCAGAGAATTATTAATCTTAAGAATAGTCATTTTGTTGGATTTGTTTTAACCAAATAACATAATAGTAATTATTAGGAATAGATGGGTAATAGAATACCTATTACCCTAAACCAAACAACCTGTTAGTGTTAAACAATGTATTGAGTTAAGAAATCAGAATTCCTTCATGCTATGTTTTGTATCATGGACTTCATTAATTCGATTTAAGATCGACATCAATTCATAAATAAATGAACATCAAATTAATGAAAATTGCCTTTCGCTTTATTAATCAAAATAAAGTTTGTACAAAAGTGTTAAAGGTGATTGCCTTTAAAGCACTACTCTACCAAAGCACTACTCTAACATATCCCTCCATAGGTCTCCAAAGAATGAGAGTTCTATCCCTTTTTCACCTCCCGAAACCCTTGGAATGATTCCTTAACATTTCATACATTTTCTGCCGATAAAACAATATATTTATACTGAAAACTAAGTTTTTAGGTGAGCTGGCAAGATTTCACAGGGTGCATGGATGACTCATGACAATGCATGGCCTCCTTGAGGGCTGATAGCCATGAGCCATTATTGCATGGATGTGACAAGGAGTGTGTCATGCCCATTCAACTTGTGTCATAGGCATGAGAGATGTCTCACACCCATGACATAATTATCATGGCAGTGAGAGATGTCTCATGATCATGACAATTTCATGCACTGTTGGATCCCAAACTTTTCTTGAAAGGTAGAATTATTAAATGAGATTTTATTAACATTAGTCATGAGTAAAAATTAGAATTCTTGGATTAGAAATTTATGGAGTTTATTTATGAATATTTATAATTACATATGGTTGCATGGATTAAATGAAAGTGTTAGAATTAAGTTAAGGAGTTAGAAGGTATTAGATTAAATATGAAAGGGTAAGTTTCGAAGATTAGAGTTGTTTTTTAGATTAATCAGAGAAGAACAAATGAAGGTACGTGAGTGAAGTGCTAGAAAAATAAAATAAGAATAAGAAAGAAAGAGATGTGTTCGTGTAAGAAAGAAAGAGAGAGAGAAATCGTAGAAGAAGCTAGAGAAAAAGGAAGAGAGTTGTGCAAGGGGAGAGATGTGTTTGAGAGGTCAGAGAGAGAGAGAGAGAGTCGTGAAAAATGTAGGAAGAAGTAGAAGAAGAGAAGAAGAAACCGAAACAGAGAAAGAAAAAGAAGGAAAGAAAGAAAAAGGAGGCAAGAAGTAGAAGAAGAAGATTCAAATGAGTTTTGGTAACCTTTATCTCCTTTTTTGTTTTGATAGAAGAAGAAAGTAGAGAAAACATGTTTGATGAGCTGAAAATGAAGAGAGAAAGAAGAGGAATAAGAGATTTATATTCTTAGATTTTTATGAACTTTTAACTAGATCTTAGTTCTTCTAGCTTAGATGAACTAAGAGTAGATTAAATCTAAGCTTATAATATAGCTTTAAGGATTTTCTATTCGTATATGTTGAATGAAAGATATGTTTGTTTGAAGGGAACCAAGAAAAGTAGGAATTATGAACAGGAGGAAAGACAAGTTTTAGCTTAGATTTATAACTAAAGAGGTGGGTAATATGTTTATAGCTGTTATGATGATGAGTTGAATTATTTTCTTGTATGTGTACTTAAGTGTTGGGAAAATGTTATGTGAATTTATATCATGTTTGCTTTGTAAGAATTCTGTTGCTTTTGTATTGCTGAAAAACAAAAAATTTAAAAAGCATGAAAGGATGATTATGATATGAAATATACAAGCATTGGAAATATTTGCTTGTTTGGGCAAGAGAGACATCATCCTGTTCGTCACGTGCACGTTGACCTAAAGTCTTCTCCCGGCTATCCGCTTGTGGCACATGAGCTTTGAAAAATGGACTCATTTCGTTCATGGTGTAAACTTCGACTTCGTCATTCTGTTTTACTGGATTCTCTCGAGTCAATTGAATGCTTTATTTTAATGGATGAAAATATATTTTATGATTTATGTGATAGCATTTTTATTAAGTGTTCTGTGAATTAGAATTGTGCATGCATATAAATTTACTTGGTTGTATGTGTGTGTGTGGCTCATCAGCAATGGCTATAAATATATTAGCCCATGAACTTCCCAGCTCACCCCACTATTTTCCACTCTCAGGTGCAAGAAATAGCAAATTAGCATTGAACCTTGCAAAAACTCCCACAAATCTTCAAGAAATATTTCATTTGTAAATAAGTTAGCTTGGATCATTTTTGGAAGCTTTAGAAGTATATCAAGCATGAGCATTCTTAATTGTTTTCTAATATGCTACTGAAATGGTTTTTAATATGTAATTTGAAGTTATGTACAATCTTTGCTTTTGTTATGTTCAAAATTTCTTCTCTGTTAAGTTGTCAATGTTTTGGGAATAAAATTGTTAGATGTTTGAAGGCTTTGGATAAATTTTTCTGAAAAAATTAGTTAAGTTGGGAGTTTTGTATGTATAGTTTTGATTGTTCGAATTGGGTCTTTTGAAATGCATAGAAGTTATATATATTGACAGTAGGGAGAAAAGAGGAAAAAGGGAATAAAATGTGTTCTGAAACTTCAATAAATAAACAGTATTGATCTAAGCAGAATTAGACAAAATTGTCTTCATGAAAGTTGCAGATCGCGATAACCGCTTTAATACCGCTACTGTTCATTTGCATGATTGCGACTTTTGTGTTTTTGTCAGAAGCTCGCGATCGTGCTTG
>JANZXR010000004.1:23422273-23442161 GCA_027575705.1 Erythroxylum echinodendron
CCAAAATACATAGTTGTGAGCCATTTTTCTTTAACATATACTCTTCTATTTTATGTTTTTGTTGTCTTCACTTCTTTTAGTCCTTCTTCTTCTTACTCCGTGGAGACAAATGAGTGTGAATCTCAGGAAGATGACTCAAATATTATGCTTTCGACTCATTTTAGCTCTTTCACTTCCGAATTGCACTTAAAACCAAATATGAACTAAAGTGAACGTCTTAAGCATTTTATAGCATTAATCAATAAGTATTATGGAATAAATGTATAATCAATTAAGTACATATCAATTTCATTTCATTCTAATACCCCGCCATAATAAAACTTAAGATTCATCAAAATCTTCATTATAAAGAATTTTACTATTAGTTTATGACAAATCAAAATTGCAAGCACTAATATGGAAAATTGAAAGCCTAGCCAGAGTAGTAAGAATAAAAAAAAGCATTATGTTTTTTAAAAAGGAATTAATAACCATCACTGAAAAAGTCATAAAACATCCTTTAAAATGAGTAAACCTTTGAGTAATATACAATGGAAAATAGATGTGCTGAAAAATTCAATTAAAAATTGAATGTAATCCACCAGTACGTTATCGTCTATAACTTCACTTTATGTCTCTGATATGGTCAAGGAATTAGTTAGAAGAAGGTGGATTGATCTCCTGAGGCGCTTCAGGACCTTTAGAAGGCTTACCAGGGATGGTGAGCTCATTAGCTAAAGGATGAAAGTTGTTAGGAGAAAGTAAAGTAGAGATGAATATTTCCAAAAATGGTATAAAAAAAAGAAGTTTTAAGTTCAAAATGAAGGAAAGAAGGTTAGGTGAGAAGATAAAGCAGGGGATAAGGAAAATGTTTGAAGTTTGAGAAGCTTTGAGAAGCTAGAAAGGAGGTCAGGAAGGTTATGAGAGAAAGCAAGAGAGCTAGAAGCATACCAATGAGTAAAGCTTTAGCAGTTAAATGAACCAAGAGATCTAACTAAAGAAGTTAACCAAGCTAGTTAAAACAAATGTGAAGGAGAAACTTAAGAGCAAAGCAAGGGGTTATGATAGTAATATACAATATGAAATAGTGTAATCACAAGCACTGAAGTAGGTAAGGGTAGTATGACAGTGATGCTAAACCTTTTAACAAGAATGACAGTGATAGCGAAAACAAACACTATGTTCCAAAATCAACAATTTAATAAGATATACGCCCATTAGTTAGAAAAGATAATCTAAAAAGATCTATTAAAGAAAAACAATCTACCATTGGATAGAAAAAAGCTAAAAGCTTCAAAAAGATCAACTTGATTAGCACTTATTGTATAATATTGACAAATTCATGAATTAGATGAACCAGCACAATATATTCATTTAACCAAACCAAACCCACCAACCAACCTCATAATTACATAAAAGAGAAAAACAAAATCCAACATCCAAAAACACTCACCTTTAAAAAGAAAAGAGCATGGAACCCAATATCTTGAAACAAACTTGGCAAGAATTTCATAAGTTTACAATCGTTACCATCGCAAAAAGAGACCTAAAAATAGAACTTCTTTAAAATGAAAACATAGGACAAAAGTCAAATTTTAATTACCTTAGGACCCTTGGGAGTGATTATCAAATGGGAATCTTCAACCATAAGAGAGTAAAGTTGTATCTTGAATTAACGTATAATTGCAAGAGAGGATAATTGTATTTGAAAATGAAGAATGAAGAAAAAACTTCATAGTTGAATATTAGTTACTTTTTGTTTTATTAATGAATCTTTAATTTAATTTACTTTTATCTTAATTGATTTTTAAATAAATGAGTTGGAAAAAATTAGGCCACCTATCAAACACATGGCATGTAAAAAAATCAGGCGTGGTTTAACGCGTGAGCAACGTTAACGAAAAACTTAACTTTTGGACGTTTTCGTCACAAATGGAAAGTTGGGGCATTTTAGCTCCAGTCTTTAAAGATTGGGTTAGTATTGCAAAATTGAGTACATTTTGAGATTTATTTTATAATTAACCTTTTTTTACAATTAATATTGTTGATTATAAGATCTTTGAATATGAGTATTGATGAAAATTTTCATTGACAATTAAAGAAAATAGTTTGAGATCAATGTTACGAATGCTGTATTGGACTTGATATCTGATTTGGTTATGGTACAGTACAGTACTGATACCAGTCAATAGCAGGTACTATTTTAATTAATTTTTAAAATTATAAAATAATTTCTAAATTTTATAAAATTGAAAAATAATCTCTCACGATATTGTTTTATATAATTTTTTATTTTACTTCAATTATAGCATAAGAAATCATAACAATATAAATTTGATATAACAAATACTTCTTTATGTTAATTAATATTATTTTCACATATTTCTTATAAATTAAAATAAATTTAATTTCAAATATTATCTTTACATATTTGAAAAGTTATTATAATATTTTTCATATGTATATATTAAAAATATATATTATCAATATAAAATGTATAAAATTTAAAAATATTAAATTTGATTGTATTAAACTAATATATTTAGTTATGTAATATATAATCACTTTATATAAGTCTAATGACATAAAAATGTATTTAATACGTTCTTATTTGTATTTTATATTAAATAAATTATAGACAATTTTATTATATTCTTTTTATGTATAAGTAATTATTTATGTAGAAAATTTTTTAAAAATTTTCAATTTTAAAATTTAAAATTTTGACCGATATTCTAGTCACATTTTATTGGAGATCTAAAATTTTACGGAAATATGAAATTTTAACAAATGTTTTTAGGAGATCTTTATTAATTATTGAACTAAGAAAGAAGAAAAAAACCATTACATATTTCTATTTATATTAAATTTTTATTTTCAATTCGATGTTTATTTAAAATAAAATTTTGTATAAACACATCATATCAAATAATTAATTGGTTTCTAACTTACTATATTAAAGTAAAAAGAATAGGATTACTTGGGGTCCATCGATGACATCGATTATTAATTTATTTAAAATACTTTTAGTTCTTTAATTTCCTGCCATTTCTCCTCCACGCAGACTTCTTTCCGGTTGTCTCTCTTCTCTCTTCTCTCTTCTGCTCTAGATCTTTACAATTGCATGTTGGATTTACGCATTGTACTTGTTCTTCTTGTTGGAGTTAAAGATTCCTTCTTTTTATCTTCTCAATTCCCAGATTGAGAAGGGTAGATTAATTTTGAGGAGATCTGTTGAAGATTTTGGTGGGTTTTAGCTTCTTTTTCATTTTCTGATTTGTTATTGACATATGAAGCGATGAAAATTGGGCTTTTATCATGTTTGATTGATCTTCTCGGAAGGACTGAATCTTACTGTTGAGTTAAATCTAGGTTTCAGATGATAACTGAAAAATCTTCAATTATTTCTTGGATTTTCAAGGTTCAAATGGGGAGTTAGTTTTTCTTTTTCTTTCTAGAGATGTATAGTTGTCTCATGTCATCCGAGTCGTCGAGACCTTCATTTTCATTTGTGAGAGTCCTTAGCTGTTGCCCTTTCTCTTCTCGTTCATTTTAGGAGATAGATTGTCTCATTGCTGTTTGTGAATTTAAAGAAGAAAAGATCTTCTGTATCAATATTAATACTACTGGCTATCTGCTTGTTATGCTCGATCATGTTCTGTTTTAGAATTTCTAGTTGCAGTGAGCGCTGCTAACATTTTCAATATTAAAGTTTTGTTAGGTTATATTTTGTGGGAAGCAACATCTAATTTCTTTATGGAATCCTGATCAGAAGATAAGTACGAGATGACTCAGCAAGGATTGATATATAGCTTTGTAGCAAAAGGAAACGTTGTGTTGGCTGAGCACACTTCATATTCAGGGAACTTTAGTACCGTTGCTGTTCAGTGCTTACAGAAACTTCCTTCAAATAGCAGCAAGTACACATATTCTTGTGATGGCCACACATTTAACTTCTTACTCGACAGTGGATTTGGTAATGTTTTCTTCTTGTAAGGGTAGACGTGATCTCTGTTACGGGTGAAATTTATTGTTAAGGTGTTCTTTCTTGGATTTGCAGTTTTCCTTGTTGTCGCTGACGAACCATTTGGAAGGAATGTGCCATTTGTGTTTCTTGAACGGGTGAAAGATGATTTTAAGGAGCGCTATGGAGCAATTATGAAGAATGGGCACCCACTTGCAGATGACGATGATGATGAGGACGACGACTTGTTTGAAGACCGATTTAGCGTCGCCTACAGTCTTGACAGAGAGTTTGGGTATGCATATGTTTGTTATCTCAAATTTTAACGTTTTCTTTAAGCTCACGCTTCTTTCCATATTTTGCTTCCTTTTTCAGGCCAAGGCTCAAGGAGCACATGCAGTATGTTATGAACCATCCAGAAGAGATCTCTAGAATCTCCAAATTGAAGGCTCAGATAACAGAAGTCAAGGGAATTGTGATGGACAACATTGAAAAGGTCTGTTAGCTCATGTTTTAATATCTAAAATAATTGAGTAGACCTTGTGGTCATAAAATTCACACCTTATCACTTCTAAGGGATATATGCAAACGCTATTGCTGGTTTCATTGGCATAACATGCAAGATTGTAGGTTTCTGTTAGTTTCTTCTCTGCATGTTAGCATAAACGAAACACTTTCCAGAAATAGTGCTGTCAATTGGAAACTGCTTCTTGAGATACTTGAGCTATATTAATTTGGCTTGCATGTTTTGGGACAATTTCTTGCCATATCATGATTATTGAAGATCATGTTACCATGTCAGTAAGAGGATCTAGAGTTGGAGAGGATAATTGAATCAAACTAGGTTGAATGTATAGTTCATTGGAACACGTTAATATCGATGTCAATGTCTGGAAGACATGTGGAAACTCTGTTTACCTATCTTAACCTCTTTTATATTGTTGGGAGCCTAACAACTAATACCGGATTGAGTTGGTCTAATGCAGAAGTTCTAGGCTTATAATGGTGTGGATTTGAACTGTTGAAGGTAATGATTTTGGCGCAACAAGTAAAGCTGAACTAATAAAAGTTTTACATCTGGCTTCGACTTTTTTCTGAAAGAAGCCTCATATAACAAGTTTCTGAAAACTTTTAACATCTGGACTCAGTTCAAATACGTTAGGGTCTATTGTACTTGCTCTTCTGTAGATAATTGCATTTATAAGAATATTTGATCCTTGAGGAAATGCAAGTTCTTAAAGAGTGTGTTAGCTGACTCATTTCATGCCTAGTTTACTCAGAAACTCTTACTCGACCAAAAGGACAGCTTTCTAATGGCATGGTATTTAGTTGAAGTATTTAACTATAGGTTGTCAGTCAACAGTTATTTTTGTAGTTGCTATCCATTTAATAGTAAAAGCACGATTCTTTCTTTTGTGTTTCCTCCTGTCCATGTCTTCATTCCAAATGTATTTTTCAAAATATTGAGATTAATAGAGCTTTCACATATTAATTGATCAAATGGATGATCAATAGGAAGTTAAGGCAAGAGAAACTATGTAATTCTTATGTGGAGTTTTGGGGTAACAGTGAATTGGAGCATGAGCAGAGCTTTCCAGTAATGTAAACGATTGGCTATTTGGTGCATTCATAGAAGTCTTTGAAATGAATCCATTTCTTAGATATTATACTGGATTGAATTGCAGGTTTTGGATCGGGGGGAAAGGATTGAACTTCTAGTGGATAAGACAGAGAACCTGCAGTTCCAGGTATATATTCTACATTGAATTGCTTGCTTAGTTTTTGAAGGGTTATGAATTCTGTGGGCTCTTTTTTGCATCAAGGCTGATAGCTTCCAGAGGCAAGGAAGGCAACTGCGGAGGAAGATGTGGCTGCAGAATCTCCAAATGAAGTTGATGGTGGGAGGGGCAATCCTTATTCTGATCATCATACTGTTGTTTCTTGTCTGTGGAGGCTTTAAGTGTTAGATTAAGATAGCACATTGTAGAAAATGTTAAAAAAAAAAAAAAAAAGAAAGGAAGAAAGCGATTATTTTCATTTAAGATGGACATAAAGTTGGGCATAAGTTTAGCACTGTAATTAAAGCTTTGTATTTTGTGATGGGATTTGTTAATACCATATGTTGATATAGAGGGTTGGACATAGCAGCCAATTAACCTTTCTAAATTAATACCGTATGTTTGAGTTTGCCTAGAAATTCCGTTGGTGCTGCCGCGCGTGTCCTAAATCTTTACTAGTGGTTTGGTCAATTCATTTCTCATATAACATTTATGGGTTTAATTTTCAATTAAAGAGAATGTAGTGTAGAAAAGCATGTAATTCTAATTCCAATTTAGTATTTTAAAAGAACTCTTAGTCTATCATCGAGAAATATGTTCATTAAAGAGAAAAAAGCCTCGTTGATCATTTTTGAAGTTTTTCAATAAACATTTTGTTTTTACTGCATCATGTCAAAATCCAAAGAAAGTAAATATTATGCCAAAATCCAAAGCTTCTCGAACAATAATAATTTAGTATTTAACGCTCATTTTAAATTAATTAATTAGATTTTTAAATAAAAAAATATGATCTTCAATTTAGCCTCAGACTCAAATTTCATGATTACACCTATATCTTGTCCTTTACATAATCCTCTCTCTCTCTCTCTCCTTCCACGCTTCCTTTTATTGCCCTAACCCTATTTGACATCTTCATGCATAGCATTGTTTAGTACATGCTTTGCTTGTAGTGGCTATCCATGATCAATGAAATATTACACTAAAAGATCACAAGTACATAATTTCCTTAAAAAACCAAATAATTTTATTTATTTATTTATTTATTTCACCTAATAAAAAGAATTTGATGAGCATTCAAACCATTAGTTTGTACTGCAACCATATAAAAGAAATCAACTGATTTCCTAATTAAATAGCTTGAAAAATTATTAGATTAATAATTAAAACCATCTTAAAGAGTCATTATGGACTTGATAAAAATGATGATATTAATGAATCTCCTTGTTATTGATAATGAAATCAAAATTCTAGTATCATATACAAAGGACCTTAAACACTAATGAATACAGTTTGATTCATATTCTTATTTTACTATTTAAAAGAAATCAGTTATTTCCTTTTTTGTTTTGAAACAATCCACATAAAGATTGTTAGATTGCCAAGGGAGGACAATCCTTCGTTGATTACAAATAGGATTGAAAAGACCTAAACCTTGCTGATCAGAAAGGAACCAGTCACCCCGGAGAACCAACATACACACTGGAAGTAAACAACTAGTAACAATACCCTCCAACCAGAGGAACATTATTTTAACATACAAAACTAGTAGACACTATTCCATCTTGTCATTTCTCTTTCCAATTCTCTTCTTCCTCCTCTTCCTTCTCAGAAGCCTCGTCGTCATTTTCTTCATCTTCATCATCTTGAGGAGGAGCAAAATACAACTTCAAGCGTCCATTTTCTCTTGAAGCGACAAGCATGTCTCCGGCAGGAATTCTGACCTCATTCAGAGTAAAGCGATTCTCATCTCGACTACATTCCATGTATACTACAGGTGTGCCTTTCTTCACCAGCTTCAGGCTAGAAATAGGTGGAGGAAAGAATCGGATGGGATCATCATTTGCTGGTGACTTGCCAAGATACAGACAAGTGTTGCTCATAATACGCCTCTTTTCAGACTTGGCACTATCTTCCGCGTCATTAGTTGAATTTTCTGGCGGATCATTAGAAGAAGATGACAGCTTGGTTGGTGAAATTGGAAATGGCACTGTGATTTCATGACCAGGAGATGAAGGATTCTTTTCAAGTGAGAGGTCATCTAAAAGTTGAGCAATTGATGAGTTGGTGGAGTTACTGGGTTTTGAAGGGTTGGATTGGTCTCTCAAGGAAGACATGGATTCAGACCTCACCAGAGTCTGCTTGTTTGGTGATGAAGTGCTAAGCATGTCTTTAAGACTAAAGGAACTGTGAGTGTCCATAAACTGACAATTGCCAAGAAACAAGCATACACAGTTATATGTAAAACTTCTTGTAAGTTTGTGAGGGTAGTGGAAGGTATGTGTATGCTTGTATACAAGAAAAAGACAAAAGGGTTTCGTAGTAAAAGCAACATTTTTACCATAGACCAAAATTTGCATTCAATGCAAAATTAACTCACTCTCCATCTATATTAAATTTCTCTCTTCTTTTCTTTTTCTCTTGGATTTTGACACTCCTTAATGATGCTCTATAACTATTTTTGTCTTTTGTGTAACTGATATGAATTATTCTTAATGTCCATTGAGTAGCTTTCGCTTTTTACTCGCTCTCGTCGTATGGAACATGTAAGATATTAACAAAATTTGCAAATGTCAAATTCCTAGTGTTTAAGTTTTGGGAAATATATAAATAATGTTTTGTTACAGTTTAAATTCTTCATGTAGCATTAATCATTCCAGAGACCAAGACTTTTTACTAAGATATAAGGGTAAATCTAGAACCAGTTTAATTACTTCAGCTTTGTTTAATAATGATTTTAGCAAATGAAACTGTACCGGTTGACTGCCTTGCGCACAAGCTCTTATAAAGAAAAATAACGAGTGGCAATGAAAACTTCTACTCCTAAGATTTAAACTTTTTATTTTTTTGAGGAGACAGCATATTTAAAGTGCTAAAGCTTTTTTAAATTTTTTAATTCAGTATCTAGATTTTTAAATTAAGTGGCCAAATTTTTATAATTTTAAAACTCAATTAATTAAAAATATTAGTTCTTTTAGTATTTTACTGATTTGACTAACGTAATCATGTTGCTCCTTTAGGTTTCAAAGAAAAACGGATCAACAATTTCTGGTAGAATTCATAAGCAGAGTATCATTTTAGTTATTGGCTAGCTCTTTGCTCATGCTTACAATTAGTTAGGTGTTTTAGTTCACTTAGATGATTAGTTAGCAATTAATTTTTCACATAGTGCCTAGATATCATGGACAAAAAGATTCTGTTAACTAAATCAGCAAAATACAAACAAACTAATGTTTTGAACTAAGTTGTTAAGGTTATAAAAAATTGATCACTTAATTGAAAATTTTAAAAGCTTGGATACGAAAACTAAACAAAATCCAAATGGTTAAGCGCTTTACAATCTGTTATCCCTTTTTTGAAAGATGAAATTGTTATTAACTCAAAGAAAGTTCAATATAACTAGTTTAACACTTGGTTACAACCGTCAAAGTGAAACGGATTAAAATAGAATCTATACCACAGACCAATATTGACTAAATTGACAATCAACATTCGGTAGAAGATAAGCAAGAGTCATGTTGCTTGTTTAGGTTTCAAAGAAAATTGATTAATTAACTCTAATAGAATTCATAAGCATAGTAGCATCTTAGTAGTTGGATAGGTCATTGCTCATGCTTATATTGATTTCATTAATAATGATTAGATCCATCTAAATGTGTTTATACAAAATGCTTGCATACTTTGACATTATTTTTGGAACACTTTTTGATTCCTCTGATTCTAAATAGCATAAGTGTTATAACTAAGTATTAGCTTGAAAAATTTGTAAATCTCCTTTGGGGGTATATCCAACCTTTTTAGTCCATTCAACAAACTTTGTCCCATTACTTTCTAAATAATTTATTCTACAAAGACTCAAAGCTTAGGGCTAGGATGCATTTGTGAAGCAACAGTTAAATATGATAAATTTTATATTATTTTAAAGCGGGTTAGAAGGAGTATATCCCATATTTCTATCCAATGCTTAAAGTATTTGCTTGATGAGTAACCACTACAACATGTGTATGTTTTGGTTATATTTTAATTGGAGACGAATTAAAAATCGTTTCTAAAAGTAACCTTTTAGCGACTCGGCAATTATTTCGGTACATATTTTACGATAAGGGTGGGCTACTATCGATCGCTACATTCACTTCACATGACCTCTTATCATTATTCACTTGTAAAGCATCAATAAAAAATCACAATATTTTAAAATCAAACTTTTTCCTCATTTCATTTCACAAAATCGAAAGCCTACATTGTGTCCTTCAACCTTTTCTATATGTACATCATCAACCTAGTACAAAAGTATAACATGAAAGAGGAAAATATTTATACAATCTAGCTAAGTCGTCCAAAAATTCCAGCTGACCGACCTTTGAGCCATGACTTCTCTTGCCAAATCACAATCCACATGGCTGGTAGAGCCTTTCAGTAGCTAGAGTTATCTCTCGGTCTTGAAAAGACAACGTTGCAATTTTGGTGAGTTTTGTGAACTCCAAGAGGTAACCATCATCGATGGTTCACTCAATTCATGCAACACATCATTTCAAATAACAAATAATCAAATTTTCTCATAATTGATCACATATTACATTTTCACTTAAGCATAGGCAATTATGCATTTCAATCAATCAACCATAGTTAACAAAATGCATATGGAATGTTTATGGGACTCCTTTCCAATTGTTACGTTGTTGTGACCGAGTGCCTAAACTATCTTGTATTTATTTTAGATACCGGGCTCATTGCTAATTGTCTCTTATCCTATAAGGATATAGGGCTCATTTTACATAGTGAGCCTTAGGCTCTTAATCATTATCTGAGCTTGAGGCTCTTTTCACACTTTGAGCTTTAAGCTCTGATCGATGGCTAGTCTGGTCACAACTACCATTATCTAATTGTGCACTCATGTACGGAATGCATCTATCACAATCAATCATATGATGAAGCACATAGTTCGTCACATTCACATTCAAGCAGCACCTCAATATCCTATTCCAAAATCACAGTCATCGGACCTTCATTGTCTGGAATCAACAATCAAAACACATTTATTCAATCATTTATAATAGAATTTAATTTAAGCAAACAAGTAATTAAATGAGACCGTCTAGGTTACGCACAAGTTACTCCCGAAGCTAATGCCTGGTAGTTCCGGCAACGTCTAGAGGTTAATATTTCAGTTACTCCTCTATAACAAACAACATACACATCCATAACAAATTATACAACCATAAGTGTTTAACAATGCACATGAATGAAATGAATTATATACTATACATGTTCATGACAATCCTGGGTATCTTACCATCAATTTCATCACAAAATCATTCTCATATCAAAACTCATCTAAGTATAATTTATACTTAGATTTATGTCTCACTAAAAACCATTAAATTCACAATTCATTTCTCATGGAATCACTTTAGATTTTTTATTCCAAGACACACTTTTGGGCCTACTGTTCACGTTCAATCAGAAGGTGAAAATGATGTAATTTGGTCATACTCTATTCTAGAAAAGTTTTCCTCTATATCTTATGTTTCTATTGACACCAAAATCACTTAATTTGATTCAGTAATGTGAAAGTTATACTCCAAATATTTTCGGACTGCTTTTATTCTGAGACAGTACCCTATACTCAAATTCCACTTAAAAATTGAAATTCTTAGAATCAGATTCAGAATTTTATTTCTTCAGATAATTTGTATCCCTATGTCTCTAGTTTACTCCAAATCAAGAATCAGTTCATTTAGATAACTATAGAAAAAGATATTCCCAAAATACTAAACCATGTTTAGTGTAGAAAAAAATTCGCCATCCACATTATACACATTCAACTCACAAAATCAAGTCATCAATCCACATTTCTCATTATTCTAGTTTCAATTTAACAATACCCATAACGTTTAAAGTATAACTTACTTGGTTTCACTTCAAGTTCTTCAAAAACAACAATAGCCCTAGCTCCCAAGCATCACGCATTCATCATCTTCTTGAAGGAGGTAAGGATAAGTTTTCTTGTGGCAACGAGGAAGAAGATAGCAAATATGCTAGTAGCAAATGAAGGAAAGTGTGATCTTCAAAGTTAGAGGTGGTAGAGATTGAAGAAAACAAAAATGATGAAGGAGAAGAGAAGAGAGTCACAAAGAGGAAGATGGGAAGAGCCAAAAAAAAAACACCAAATGGACATTTAAATAAAAAGCAACGTGGAAGGAAACAAAAGGGGCTTTCAAAACTTAGTGGACTTAAGACATTGTTTGGCAAGTGACATACGTCACTGGCCACATGTCCAAATTTTTAAATTAAGTGGCCAAATTTTTATAATTTTAAAACTCAATTAAAAATATTAGTTCTTTTAGTATTTTACTGATTTGACTAATGTAATTTTTTTTGTCTATGACATGTAGTAGAAAATTAACTACTAACTAATCATTCACGTAAACTAAAACACCCAACTCATACTCTCTTTCGTAATCAGTTAGAAATTATTTTTTTACGTGGACACTTACATGTCATTTTTAAAATTTACAAAATAGTCCACTGATATATTGTACAGTTATATACTGTATACTTTACAGGTTTACATCAACCTTGTTTCCAAAAATCATAATAATAAATAATAATCACAATTAATAATTTAATATGAAATGACAATAATTTTTAAATATTTCACATATAAATAATAACCACAATTAATATGAAAAAAGACAATCATTATAATACAAAAATAAAAATAAAAATAATACAAAGTATTTAAAATAATATAATAATATAATTTCAAGATTTTAATAAATAATAATCACATCAAAACATCCAATATAAGAACAATAAATATCCTTTAACTATTACAATTTCATCGTGATGAGGAAACAATCAAGTTGAAGTCAAACTTGAAACAAAAACATTTACAATTACAACACATATATATAATTTAACATAAAATGATAAAATATCAAATATAAGTAAAATTAAAAGAAGAGGAAAAATAACCTGTAACGAAATTCAATCGTCAACAGAAGAATACTCGCTATAACTGCACTAACCCTAGTTATCATTTGGTACAAAATCCTCATCATTGAGAGGATCTTCATCATCATTATCATTCAAATTTAATGCACCAAATGAAATGTCAAGGCTTTCCTATCTAAAATTATCTTCCAAGTCATTGATATCTACCAAATTTGGTTCTTCAAAAACCCAATCCGCCAAAACATCGATGTTATCAATAGAAATTGGATCATTTGAACTTCTTGTATTATTAAGGCTCCTAGTAAACAATAAATTATAATTGTTAAAAAATTATAAAATTATGTCGAAAATAATAATGATAATAAAATATTTTTCCTGACAATTTCTAATAATTTCTATTTTCAACAATCACAAAACATAAAAACGTTAATATAATAATTTTCATTTTCAACAATTCCCAACAATTCTCATTTCCAACAATCACAAAACATTCAGATAACAATTTTCAATTCCAACAATTCTCAACAATTTCCATTTTCAACAATCACAAAACATTCAAAATTATTTTTATTTTCAATAATTCTCAACAATTTCTATTTTCAACAATCACAAAACATTTATAAGCAATTTTCATTTCTAACGATTCTCAACAATTCCCATTTTCAACAATTGCAAAACATTCATAAAATAATTTTCAATTCCAACAATTCCCAACAATTCTCATTTCCAACAATCACAAAACATTCATAAAATAATTTCCAATTCTAATCATTCCCATTTTCAACAATCACAAAACATTCATAAAACAATTTCCAATTCCCAACAATTCTCATTTCCAACAATCAAAAAATATTCATAAAACAATTTTTAGTTCCTAACACTTCTCATTTCCAACAATCACAAAACATTTATAAAATAATTTCCAGTTCCAACAATTCCTAACAATTCCCATTTCCAACAATCACAAAACATTCATAAAACATTTTCCAATTCCAACAATTTCCATTCTTAACAATCACAAAAACATTCACATAACAATTTCTATTTCCAACAATTCTCAGCAATTCTTATTTCCAACAATCACAAAAAAGTGGGATACAATTTAATTCTTAGAAAATTATAAGAAATTATATCGAAATTAGTAATGATAATAGCATACATTTCCAGAAGCTTCAAATTGTATCGAGTAAAAACCAAGTCATTCAGCCTCTTATGCTCTAATCTATTCCTTTTCTTAGAGTGGATAAATTCAAATGTACTCCAGTTTCTTTCACAGCCTGTTGCACTAACATATTTACTTAAAATTCGAATTATAAACCTTTTTAATTCTGGACCACCATTTCTGAATTGATCCCACCAAAAAACTGTAAGTTATAACATAACAAAAGTAGCGTTAGAAACAAAATAAAATCATAATTAATTTTTAACAAATAAAAAAAGGAAATAACTAATACCTGGACAAAGTTTTCCTCTTTGTTGAATGGCAATCGACATTCCAAAATCTCCATAAAACATCTTATAAAGCTCCATTTGTGAGTTTAACAGATTTTGCATCGAGTCAATGTTAACAATTGTTGTGATTGGGGGCACCCCACTTGGCATGGAAATGTCGCATGGTTTGATGTCTTTTGTTTACTTTTAGTTCGTTCTCTTTTTTTAATTTAGGGTTTATGGTTTGTTGTTTTATACTAGATTCAGAATTTATAAATTGTTGGGATCATATAATTTTAACTATTTAGAGATTTATGTAAAGTTTAGTTAGTTTAATTTATCATGTGAAATGTCATTCAATACTAGTAATAAACATCCAAAGCATGGCAATTAGAGCTACGTTGACTGGGTCACAAATTTGGATTTTTTAACCCGATAAGGTCACGAGTCGAGCTTTAGTCACGGATGTCAAGCCTCAGCTTGATCAAGAATGATAAAACGACATCATTTTTTAAATTTTAGAAAAACTAATAAATAAAATTGAGTGAGCTCGGAACACCTTAGGCCTGCCAGACTGGGAACTGAGCCAGAGCAAGCCCGAGCTTGACTTGGCCTGTTACCGTCTTTAAAACATGTTACATGTATGGCAGACACATGTACAATAAAATTTTCAAATAGCTTGAACACCAAAGTAGTAATTTTAGAAGTTTGGGTAATGTTGGGACAAAATTGAAATATTGATAAAATTTATTTAAAATTTTTATTAAGATTTCCTCATTAATTTATTTTACGAGTATATAAAATTAAATATATCTTTTATTTATTTGACTCTAAATTATTAGTTTCAAATATATAATCTAAATTATTACATATATTTAATAATTTATTAAATATACACTTAAAACTTTTTTTACACTGATATAAAAAAAGTTAGTTTAGAATAACATCTTCAAAGTATATAGAACAAAATCTTAAGAGATTTAGCCCTGCAAACATTCAGCTTGACAACAACTACGAAACGTAAAAATGGATTAAACTTATCAAGACAAAAATCTTCCAAATTTAGAGTGAGTTTGGTTTAAAAGGCAGGTGAGGGCCACTCCGTTGGCGCCACCTCTCTCTTTCCCTTCCTCATCAAGCTGTCTTCAACGCTTTATACCAAAGCGATCCTCCCAGACACATCTTTATTGCTTCCAGTTCACTCATTGTGATCCGAAGAAACCAAACTCCCACCTAAATTCTCCGTTTCATCTCTCCCTCATATCCACTACTCATGGGTAATTGTAATTGTGTCCAATTTTCTAAGAACAAAACTACCTCTGAGATCGCCCCTTTTGATTGCGTCAAATCTACCGCCGCTACTACCACCGCTGTCCTTCGGCTTTCCTCCTCCTCCTCCTCCTCTTCCGTTGACAATAGTACATTCACTGCGTACTACCTTCGCTTCGCTCTAATGTACAAGGCAGTGTCTCTTCAAGTCGTCGAAACTCAACAACAACAACCAACACTCGAAATTGGGGATGAGGTAGTGTCGGGATCCCGGGAGACGCTGCTGCACTTTGTGGAAGCGAGAATACCGCAACCGCCGGTGGTGGCGAGGAGAAGTGAAGAAACGACGCCGTTGTTGGTGAAGATGGTCACGTTGCAGCACAGAAGCGTGATGTGGCATCTCGAGAGGATGGTGAGGTGGGCGAGAGACCTGGCAACACGTGGAAGAAAGAGGAACGTCCATCCTGCTATGGGGACGCTGAAGATGGAGCTTAGGAAGTTTGGAAATAGCTACTCGCAGCTTCTGGATATAATGTTGGAGCACGCCCAGATGGAGGAGCGCGTGATTTTTCCTTTTCTTGAGTTGGCTGAAAAAGGTGACGTGAGCAGTTTAAGTTACTACTGCTTCGGCTGTATTATTAACGACGTAGAATAGAATTAATAATATACGTATGACGTTAACAGCAGCGTTATGTAAAGCTGCCAATGAAGAACATGGAAGGGACCTACCCATCATGAATGGAATCAAAGAATTCGTCAAATCCATTCTAGTGTTGGACACCGCAAGTCCTGCTTATCGAGATGCGCTTCCCAATCTTTCTGCCAGGTTAAAATCACTGCGGGTACCTTCTCTCCCTCTCTCTCTCTCTCTCCCTCTCTCTCTCTCTCTCTCTCTCTCTCTCTCACACACACACACACACACGCGCGCGCGCGCGCGCGCAGGTATTATGTTATTATGTTTAGTACAAGCAAATCTTTATTCATAACTATTTTCCGCTTTTTGCTAGTTGGGATAATGAAATTTTCATTATCTTATTGACTAGGGATCTAAATTTTAGAAATGTAAGGACAAATATTCCCTTCCCTTGGTTTAATAATCACGACAAAGAGAAAGAAAAGAAATACTTGTAGACATGTTAACCTCAATTGTAATGGAATTGGAAGGATAATTGCAAAGAGCACTTTGAAGAGGAGGAGAGAGATGTCTTACCGTTGATTGAAGCCGTGGAGCTAAGCAAAGAGCAGACACTGAGGGTATTAGAACAATGTTTTGATATGATGCAGGGCACTCACTCCGATTTGTT
The DNA here is from genome assembly GCA_027575705.1 of Erythroxylum echinodendron. NCBI lineage: Eukaryota > Viridiplantae > Streptophyta > Magnoliopsida > Malpighiales > Erythroxylaceae > Erythroxylum > Erythroxylum echinodendron. Next base: position 23,438,953 of record JANZXR010000004.1, read on the forward strand.
CAGCTTTCTGATTGAAGGCCTCCTACCTTGTGAAGCCTTCCAATATTTAGAATTGACCTTAAAGTGCAAAGATGAAGAATTGGTAGCCTCCATGCTACGCAGGATTCTTGATTAAAAAGTATTACCTCAATACATATACGCATACTTTTTACTTTTACCGTAGAAGGAACTATTTCTGTGTCTACAACTTAGCATCTGAATCTGATTGCTTGTATTCTATGCTCATTAAGCTTTAAACAGCAGGTGAAACAGAGTCATTTTGAATTTGGTGACACTATTTACAAGGTCCAGTTCATACAATACACTACCCAAAAATAAAAAAAGGAAAATCTTGTTTGATGTCAATATTCACATGGGAGAATAATAAGTTCCTTGCACAGAAATTCATGTCTTTACAATTTACGATTTTCGGAATAGCAATTCCCTTTAGAGGAGTCCAATTATACAAATTACAATTCCCTTAAGAGGAGTCCAATTAAATAATATAAATATTTAAATAAACATGTGAATATTTGTTAAAAAATAAATTAACTAAACTAATCGTATATAAGAATTACATTAGGAATATTACTTGCATTTTTACATAATCTCTAATTATGATGGTATAAGTTATTATTTGACTTGAGATCATTAAAATATCTCATATGTGGATTGTTATATTTTGATACTATTTATAAGTTACCTTTATTAAAAGTAGTTCAATTGATAATTATTCAATCTAGGATGAACTACATGGAAGTACTTAAGAGATTAATATAAGATTTATATATCACTTTAAAATAATCAATGAAAATGTTTCGTTGTTTTCAGTTAGTATGAAATTTTTTTGGTCAATATGAAATGACGCTTTAAAAATAGTTTTTAGACGTTACTAATTAAATCAGTTACTAATATGATTGGACCCGACCATAAATGTAATTACTGTTTTGGATGCCCTTAAAATGAAAATCAATGGAATCAGTACTTTAGCTTATTAAGAAATGGTAAAGAAAAACCTATCAGAAAAGATTTAAAAAGGTCCTATTTCTTATAATGAGGTTGAGGGTCAATTTATAAAATAAGAAAGGTGTTATAGACCTTAGTTTACTTGCATAAGTAGTTGTTTAAAGAAGTGAATTAACATGGGTGTGAGTTTAAAAGCATGTTGAATCATATGAAGTAGAATAGGCAATTAGGGATGGTAGGAGGCTCAAAACTTGGCCTAACTCGACCTAAAGTCAATGAGTCAAATTTGATCAACCTAAGTTCTGGGCTACGTAAGTGGGCTAAAATCGTATGCCTCAAGTATGACAAAACATTAGGCCTACCTCAAGTCGTGTCCTTATAGGGCCGAGCAAGGAAAGTTTAATGATGGACTCGATTTGTTTCCATCTTTACATGTGATTGAATGACTAGTAGTTTATATTTTTACCTAGAGTTTAAAATAAAATACTTTAAATAATCTTTGGAGTTTGAAATTGAAGTTAAAGTAAATGGTTGAATATTTATGAGTTTATAATTTTACCTAGGATTTTAAAAATCAAAGTGAAATGCTTAGATATAACGCCTATAATGAATATTAGGGTATTAAAATAGAGAAAATACAGAGAGACAAGTCTTAGGAATTGAAAGTTAAAAAATAATGTTTTGAATGAATGAATCTAGATAAAAGTGGAATGTAAAGAATGAATGGAATTAAACAAAAATTTCTAAAACTGAGTCATATTATTTGAGAGTAAAAGTGAAATGATTTAGAATTAAATTTAAATGAATTTTTTAAAGCTAAGTCTTATCGCTGCCTAAATTTGAGCATTGAGGATTATAATTAAAATGAAATGTTTATTCTTGAGTCCTACAACTTAAAATTAAAGGAAAATGAATGAATAAAACCCTTGTATTCTTTGTCGTCTAGAGCCAGTTGTGTAGGGGGAGTCATTTTGCTGCGTCAGAGGCAAGTTCTGCTGTGGCCTTAAAAGGAAACTGCATCCGCCATCCGGAGGTATCTTGAGTGGATTTTCAATGTCAGAACTTGAAAGGGACTCCTAAGACAAAGAGTAGGTAATAAATATATTTTTATTTATATATATATTTTTTAAGTGTCAAATAAATATATGATTAAAATAATAAAGAAAGAACAATGATTAGTGCCCGGGGTCCTTTTAGTCATCCATGCCATGCTTTTTGGTTTCTCCGAGAGCTCATCCCTAATTTTATCATGATTGCACAATTAGGAAAACATGATCAAGTCCGCTTCTCTAGTAGTTTACACACACGAGTGAAGATTCTTTCCTTCAAATATATAGAGAGTTGCTCTTGCCTCATGACCCTTTTTTTGTTGAAAAGTCGAGCTAATATTTTTAAGTCTCGCTATGTGCTCAGTCAAAAGGGTCATTCTATGATCCCAGACAATCATTAGACTTAAAATCTGATTTTTCAAACATAAAATGTTATGTAATTAATTTATATAAAAATGTAATCTTAAATTTATATTTAACCTATTCTTTCTCTTCATAAAATCACTAACCTTTGACTTCATGACTCTTTGACTACGCTTAGACCAAATTAAATCAATGTAATTTTGTTAATAGAAGTGACATAGTAAACTAAACTCCAGTTCGACTTCAAGTCTAATTAACTAAAACCTAATTTACCATTTTCGAATTGGAACCACCTTAAATATAATAATAAAAGTTCAATCATAACAATAAAATAGAAATATTTTTTAATTGATTTTAAGACTTGAATTCATGCATGTGGTATATTTAATTTTGAAATTATGCTTATTCAAACTAAATGTTAAATGAAAATTTCCTACTTCATGCATGTAATTATAGAAAACTTGTGATAAATTTTTATTAAAATTGCAAAAAGAGAAATTACAATTACAAAAATAAATAATCAGCCACCTAAGATCTAAAGGCAAACATTCTTAACTCTAAACTGATTCTAATTGATTGACTGAAGCTACATTAGCACAAAACTGGTCCGTCTCAATCAACATTGCGAATACCGCACCGGATTGGGTTCTGGTATGGTACTATACCGGTATCGGTTAATACCGAATGTCGTTTCAGGTAATTTTTGAAATTTATGAAATAGTCCCTGAATTTTTTTAAAAATTACAAAATAGTCCGTTGTCATATTATACAGTTATACTCTGTCTCCAAAAATCATAATAATAAATAATAATCCCAATTTAATTTAATTTATAAAATTAATTTAATAATTAT
>JANZXR010000004.1:23442261-23462382 GCA_027575705.1 Erythroxylum echinodendron
ATACTTTATTAATAAATATTATATAAAATATTAAAAATAATTTATTTTTAAGTTTTATTTAATTTATAATTATTATTGGTAATAAGAATATTTATTATTATTTAAAAAAATTCAAAATTCAAAATAATTATAAAAGTTGAAATAAACAAAATAACTAATTAAAAAACTTTGAAAAAAAGGGGAGAAAGGGAGATAAGACGGAGGGAGGGAGGGAGATTTTAAAAAATTTTGAAATTTTTGCAAAAAAATCTCCCAATTTTTTAAAATTTTCGGTATCGGCCAGTATTTGACCTGTTTTTTGAATACCGCCGATATCGGCCGGTACCGACCGGTATTTACATCCAATACTATAAGTTAAATTTCGGTACCGATTTTGGTCCGTTACGGTACAATGGTCTCAACCCAACTGTAAAGAACATACACACAGACTTCAAGCCTAATGGACTATAGTCAATCGGATTGTCTTGTTACGTCTAACATCCTATTATAACAAATTATAGGTTTTACTAAGATTTTACTTGAATCCAAAACTTGAAAAAAATGACTAATTAATAAATATCCAAATTAAGAAAGTTCTAACTTGAAATTGTGATAACAAAGTTAAAAACTTGGAAGTCATTGCTATGTTTTCTACCTGTGCTTCTTGTTTTACTTTGAAAATTGTAATAATATATATGTATTCTCTTTTTCTGTCCTTTTTAATCAGTTCTTACCCTGTGCCATGGATCGCATGCCCTTTAGAATGGATCTGAATTCATCTCCATCAATCCCAACTCTAAAGCACAGTGTGGTTGCAGTGAATGTATAAAGTTCTAGGGATTTTGGTTGTATGCCTTGAAGTAGTGAGGATCAATATTATTTATTTTAGAGGTTTTGGTAGCTTAAGTCATATTAACATCATCAATTCATCACCTGTAGATATGTAGAAGAAACTACAGTTGCAATGAGGCGTAAAAGAGGAGGTAGGTCTCTATCACATAATATTTTTATTTCAGGAAGAAGTGCTTAAACTTCTTTATGTGGTCCAAGTGCTGCCTGTAAATGCACAGCCAAGTGTTGCTGGGAACAAACTGCTGCTCCTCCCTTCCTCACACTTTCCTTTGCTCAGGTGTCTTAGTTGCAGAATACATGCAAATGGGTGTTTGTGATTATTACTTGTACGCTGTTAAAACAACCGTCAACAACTGTCTATGATTGTTTCACGTACTAGAAAACAATACTACTGGTCAACTAAAAGAAAAATATTACCCCTTGAACCATAAGCATTCTACTCTACAGGTCATTTTGGTTATAACCAACCATGGAGCTGACTTTTACATAATTATGTTCTTAACCCTTCTATCAAAATACATAACAACAGACCATTTAAAGCCTATGCACTAAAAATCACTGATAGCCTAATACTATGTGCAAGCCGAAAGTTTTCTATCGTGCTTTCTCTACTCGGGCCTTTGTCACAATCCAATCACGGAGTTCGTGTTTATATAAGTTATCTAGAAAAGTCCGAATTTGAGCACGACGAGGTTTACAGCAATATGATCCAATTTTCTCTTGTACCTTTGCTTTATAAATTGACAGGTAAATTGCAGTGCTTGTGGAACATGTTCCCGACCAAAGGCGCAACAATAATCATTAGCAAACAGGGTCTAAAATTCTCCAGCAAATGGAAGGTGACACAAGTTAAAACCTACTTGGCCTTTGGTCCAAGGAAACTCAGATTGAGTTTACGATGTCACTGTAAAAGTATTGAGAATCTTTTCCTTAGATCGGACACATTATAAAGATGGAATATCACCCGAACATACTAAAGCTTATGGAGTACAGATAAACATCATCACATCCTTGGATGCAAACTTAACATAGAAAAATTGAAGTTCAAGAAAAGCTGAGAAAGAGCTCATAACATTCAACAAATCAACCAGAAATGGAGCTTCTTTTCCACTTGAACAGATTAATAGCCATAAAACTTACTTTAATCAGTTGAGTTCACCTTCCTTGTGGGTGCGGATCACACAGTCAGAAGTTGGATATGAGACACAGGTGAGAACATATCCCTTCTGCATCTGTTCCTCATTAAGAAATGATCCATCAGATTGATCTACCGATCCTGACACTAGCTGCCCTGCACAAGTTGAGCAGGCCCCGGCTCTGCAAGAATATGGCAGTTCTAATCCTGCATTTTCAGCTGAGTCCAGGATATAAGTATCATCTGGGGCCTCAATCTCATTCTCCTCACCGTTGGGTCCAATCAATTTCACTTTATATGTCGCCATTGCAGACACCTTGAAAGAGGATGGCTTCAAACCAAATGCTTTGGATACATTCCTTGTGGAACACAAAGAACCTGGTATCTTGGTGAAATCATAGGCTTTGTGATGAGTAGCCTTGCTTGTAGAGGCAATTCTGATAAAGGACGCTGTGGGAAGTCCCAAGGTTGACATGTTATCAGCTAGTGCCTGAAAAACAACAGAATCAATGCTATCAAAGCCTTATTAAGACTTACATATTAGATTTTTCCTTTAAGTTCATGTAAAGCTTCCATGCAAGTTGATTGTAAGTTAATACACTCCCATCAAATTTCAAAAGATATAGAGGTTTACACCTGAACTCAGAAATTTAATGAACTTACCAAAAAGAAAAAGTCAATCGTTTGTTGAGTGATAGTATAGCAAACAAGATAAGAATCAAAAATCATTATGACGTCAAGATTTGCATTAACTTAGTAACAGAAAGCCTGTGCAGATACTGATGTAGACTATTAAAATCAGCACCTAATGAACCAGTTTCCACCACTTGTTTCTTAGGGCTTGCAACATCAGACAGTAATCACATATAGTAGTAGCAAATCAGACTGCACACTGCTAAACCAACACGAACTTTGCAACTGTTAATACATGATTTTAATAAAGATTTCACCAATGTTAATATTAATGTCGCCACTCAAATACACTACTGCATTTTGTGGAAACATCCAAGAAATTGAAGTTTCACAGGTTATTTGCAAGCTTCAGCAATCACCAATACTTGGAGAATGCATTTCCACCAAGTAATATGAAGGGAAAATGATTGACATTGAGGTCAAGGGGGAAGCAACATTATCTTATTTAATTTTGCAATTTCTTATATTGTACCAGCATCTTTGCAGCGACAGAGGAAAAACATCTCTATGTAATTATTATGCACCTTTAATCTTTTGTTAAGGAGATGAAAAAATAAATTTCAAATTGCTAATCCAAGAGATACTTTCTCGTCGGATTTGAACTAAACAGCAATTATAAAAGTCTACTACAAACTAGAAATGGATGGCGTTAGCTAAGCAGAACCTCATGCGAATACCACCCTGACTAGACTGAATATATTTTTTTAGCTAAGCAGAACCTCATGCGAATACCACCCTGACTAGACTGAATATATTTTTCACCCAAAAAACAAAGCAAAACAAAATCTTTTTAAAAGAAATCAGATTCATATAAAAAGAATGGACTTGTCCACAGTATTGAGTAATCTGAATTAAGCATCAATTCTGTCTTTGGTCTTCAAAAGAAAAGGTGCAGTAAAGTAATCCCCGGTTATACATAGAAGCTCTCTATTCTGATCATATAGCAACAATGGCGTTTCCTGGATTTGGATCTTAATCAAGTTAACTACTTCACTCTAGCTAGTTTAGTACTGCAAACCATTCATGTCATCCAAGCCTCAACTATGCATGCAACATTGTTTAACAGTTATGAAGCCTAACACAAAATCAGAAGTTCATCCACCACAAGACTGTAAGTCCAAAAATATTGAAATTCAATAGTACATGTCGCATCAGAAATCGAAAAGATAATAAGAAACATTAATTCAACAACAAAAATAAGAGCAACCAAAGTGAGTTTAGGACGTATATACGAGATTAATATCTAGCAACCCAAGAAATGACACAAGTATTAACAAATAAGCCCACACAAAAGAGAATGATGAACATAAAGATCAGGATCGAGAAATCAAAGGAATGGTAAAATTGTCAACAGCATAAAGAATAGAGCAATCTTACAGGTAACGATGGCGACTGTACGATGAGAAGTCGATGGGTTGTGGGAAGAAAATCCCAAGTCCAGTTCCAAGACTTGCATCATATGTGGTAGGAAAATGACTTCTGGAAAGGGAAAGAAACATCTAGCAGTTAACTGTTTGATGTGTTAACTGTTTGATGATGACCTTTCTTGTACTTCTCCTGGGATTTTACTACCAAACACGAAAGAAGTCAGAAGATGGTACATGTCACATTCTCTCACGAGGTGTGACTGTCAAAATATAGACATGAATAAAGTATCATATCCTCTTAACCAGTTAATACGTAATCTATTAAATTAAATAACATAAGATTGGAACACCTACCTACAACAGGCAACCCATGAACTCTTCATTTTTTCAAGACCAAATCATTCTCCGGACTATCTCTTGAATAGTTCATATTAGGTCCGAGCACAAGCCTAAGGACAATAAACCTAAGTCAACCCAAAACCCAACTAAGCTTCAAAATTGAAGCTTGGGCCTGAGCCCAATCAAACCCCTTTTTATAATTTAAAAAGTTTTAATTTTTTATAATAAATTATTTAGAATGATTTTTTTAAAGAAAATGAACTAGAAGATATTATATAAAAAACATCACATTCATTTAATAAACATAACTTCTTAACAAAAATAAGTTTTTAAAATGTATATAAAATTTTGAAATGAATAAATTTAAATTAACTTTGTTTTAAAGAAAGATTAAAAACGTATATATTAAACGTACATAAAATTTTGAAATAAATAAGTTTAAACTAAATTTATTTCAAAAGAATGTCAACTAAAATATGTAATATGAGAAATATCTCATTCATTGAATTAACATTCCGCTTCTAATTCACCATACTTAACTATAATTTGCTCAACATGATATCTAAATTAGTGATAAGCCTTAAGTTATCTAAATTGTAAAGTTATTGTTGTATCAAAAATTTTAGAGTATATAAACACAATTAAACATGATTAGAATATAAAAAGAAAACTAATGAAATCTTTGAATTCCTAAAAATATTCTTAGTTATAAAATAAATATCAATGCATATAAATGATTGAAAGCATATGTATTTTAAGTTTTGATATTAATTTGGACTTAATATTTATGTTGTTGGGTTTTATAATCTAAGCATATATATGATGGATATTATAAACTTATGCGTCTATCTATGCAACAAATTAAAATAGTAATATTATGAAAATTATTTTATTTTCAAAACAAAAGAGTAATATCATGCTAATATTATCCAACTAGTTAAATGATAAATTTTAGAAAAGTCTAAATAAAATTATCAATTATAACCGGAGACTAGAGAGTAAAGATTCAAATTGAGTAAACTGGAAGAGACAATAGTTTAGAACCATATAAAAACATATAAGTAAATAATTATATTTTCAATTATAAAAAAACCAAAGCAGTCATATGAAAACTAAGCAAATCACAATACAAAGAATAAAGATAATAAACCCGTAGTAGAGAAAAAAGAGATAGCTAATCATTATAATCATAATCCTAAATAGTTCTCACTACTTTATCAAGATATAGAAATATTATATATAAATTATACCTTATATGCAATAATTGTATTAAATGAATATTATTCAAATAATAATGGACAATTAAATATACCTTCATCATCGAATATTTTATAAAAAAACTTTTTGGTTGAATGACTAGTATCTTCAATACTAGTACTTGTATTAATATAAAAAGACAATATAAGATAAAATAATATCTTAAATAATATAAGACAAAATGATATATCATAAAGAATAGAATTTACCTTTAAAATCTTCATCATTTAAGTAACTTCGGGTACATATAAGGGCTTCCACAGTACTAGGATAAAGTCGAATATGATGAGGGCTAATTATTCAACAGTCAGTACTAAAAGTAGACTTTAAAGCTACAGTAAAAGCTGAAATTGCTAAGAGATCTTGTATAATTGCTTCCATGATCAGAAAATTACTTCCATTGTTATTCCACCATAGTAATACATCGAACTCTACACCTTCAACTTCGATCTATAATCTCCCATCAAATATTTATCTAACTCTATTGTAGTGTTAGAAGTTATAACCCTTTTCTTCTTTCATGAATTTTGCAAATTAGGTTTTCACACTACATTTAGAAGAAGTTGAACGTAAACCTAAACTATTGCAATCTAGATTTTTGGCCAATCTTAGTTGATAATCATTAAATAAATCATTCCAAAATTGTTTAATGATGTTAACATGCTTTTAAGCCTGATCACCATATAACATTTCATAATAAAAATTAAACCCCTCTATCTTGTATCTTAAGTCTAACACATAAATAATTATCACAATATATCTTACAATATACCAGTAAGAATTGAGCTGTCATTTGCTCTGCCATAACCTAGATCACCTTATTGGAATCAAATATTTAATTAGATAAAGCTTTCTTAATCTCACACATATTGCTAAAGAAATTGCACGAATTTGGATTGAGAACAACTTAAAAGGAATATAAACTATCTTTAACTTTGCACAAAGTGCTTTAGCCAATGTCATTGCTCTTTTATAGGCAGGCAAGTATAGTGAAAATCTCTTTCTCTTAGCCTAGTGACCACCTCAACATACTAGGTTGCCAACTCTAATATCTTGAAGGTTAAATTCTATCTGGTAGGATAATCTAGTACCAACTTCTTTATATACAGAATGCGTAATTGTTGTGTAATTTCTTCAAAATTTCAAATCTTTTGATTGTTGCAATCTAATACACTACACTATCCTAAATCGTCTTTACCACTTCTTTATCTCCTTTAACTTATCATTCACAATCAAATTCAGAATATGCACAAAACAGTGCATATGTAACAACCTCCCACTAACCAATAAGTTATCAACCCATAAATTATTCTTCAACTTTTTGATTATTACGTCATTTATGTTATAGTTTTGCAAGTGTTATAGTAGATAGCTTAGTCTCGATATTCCAACCAATTGAAAAGTTGACCAATACAGTTGTTGACCTTTCGCTTGTATGTGGTTCTGGCATATAACCATTTACAAATATAAATAAATATCAATCATAACATAATCAAAAAATAAATGATGACAATATTAAATAATATAACTTATCTCAGTAGTTTACTATGTAGAGTCCAATTATTGTCAATATAGTGTGTCATCACTGCTATATAACACTTTTGTTGGTTACCAGTGTCCACATGTCTAACGTGATGATAACTCATCCTTCAATACTCGACAAATTTTTTAATATTTCTTTCTTTTGATCCTAGTCTATCTTGAAAATTTCTTTCTTTAAGATATTTTAAGTTAGGATCTTGAAGGTCGATTGGAGTGAGGTGAGCAACATCTTAAATCTTTAGCTATTAGCTATGACAAATGGAGGTTCATCATCACTAATGATCATACTAGCTAGCAAGAACTTTGATCTATTACTGTCATAAGTTGTACTAGTAATTCATTATTAGGTTAGGGGTTAAAAAATATTTAACTGCTGATATGAGCTTCTTTCTATTACACGACTACAAAGTTCTCTTCAAATGAGAGATTTCACTTTTTAAGCTTCTCTTGTGACAATATTTAGATTCGACCATCTCTATTCCATCCATTGATCTAGTTTTGTTAAATATCTTCCAAACTTTATTTTTAATGAACCTACTCCTTCAACATGACTTATTTCTTCACTTAGTACTAGATTAGAAGTGTTCGTTGGTATACTCTGTATACTCTCTAATACTAGATTAGAACTCTCTACTCAAAGAATATGCTCATCCATTTGAAACAACTATATACGTTATTCATGGACGTTTACATGTGTATGTACATTTGATAATAATTTAACAATCAAAATGATGATGATTAAAAAATAATTAAAATATTAATTATTCTTTAAATACAAACGATTCTAAATTCCATTCTAAACTTTAATCATATTACATGTTATAATTAATAATGCAATAATTTTTAAATTTTAGCTTCGATTTGTGCCAAGGTTTTAGACGAAAAGGAAATAAAATCTTTATTTGAATACCTTCTGTTAACCAATTTTTTGGAAATTTAATATGCCTCCCGTTATTGGGAGGCTCATTACTTCAATTAAGATAATGAAAAATCATTTTATCTTTTTAATTGAAATTTTGGGTGGTTCGCGAAAAAAGATCCCTAAACCCAATGTTAGTTTTTTTTTTATTTTGACTAGCTCCCCCACCATCGTGATCGATGAGAATGGATAAGAAGCTCGTGGGATTGACGCGAGAGGGTATAGATGGCTATATTTCTTGTTAAGTAAGCACACATGTATAATAAAATATGAATAAAGTTAAAAAGTAAAAGATGATCGTTGTTTTAAATTATCTAGAAAGTTTATTATTTCAATTTAGATGCATGAGCCTTTGTGACAAGTTTTTTTATTCATATATGCTTTGGTAATGGTAAGTTTAAATGTTTAGTTACCCATTCTCTAAGTGAATTACAAACAATTTTTTTTTAATTTCTACTAATAAAATGTCTAAGTATACCTAGCATTACCATTACGTTTACTAAACTAGACTACTAGTCCTTAGTGTAAAGAAAAGCAAATAGAATCATGAAATGTCTTAAAGATTTTTTTTATCAATTAAATATATACTTAGCAAAAACTCTGAAAAATACTTTATACTATAACCATAATACAAGGCAGTTACAATTAAACCAACTTCTAAATTATGTAGTAAGTTTAGCTCATTTCCCATCACTTTTCACTCAAGATAATTTCTTGATGAATAGAATCAATCTTCTCTACTTATTGCTCACATGGGTATAAAAACAATATAAAAACTAGAGATATGATTCTTATATTATAAAATTTGCAATTCATATTATACAAATGCAATTGACTTTGGATGTTATATGGAAATGGAAAGAAAATAATCACATAAAGTCTTATTAAGTAAGTCTCTCTCGAGATTCAACTAATCTCTTCTTTCAATTAAGTGAAAAGGAACTTTCTTATAATAATATATGTTTTGTATAAAGGAATCCTTATATAATCTTTCTAGAAAATGAAAAAGAACCTCACTGATTTTTGGAACACCAAAATATAAGAAAACCAACTCCAATTAATATTTACAACTTAAATGAACCTCACTTATTCACTTTAATATTTAAGGACTCTTAATACATAAACAATCAATGAATGAATTTTACAAATGGTCTAATAATCTTGTAAATATGTTATTGTAATTCCAAATATCATAAAGATGTCCAGCAACCAAATTCTCAAGTATTGATAACTAGATTAGTTGAACAATATACTATATTAGCTTATCAATGTCACACTTGCATGGTACACAATTTCTCAAATTCTTTTGATACGTTATTTGACAACAAATGCTACATTAATCGACCACACCTATATACTTGTTGACCAATATATCTAAAAACACATTTTCAACGAAATTTCAAATTCTTTCAAAGATCAAACCAACCTTCTTTAACCAAAACTAGATCTAAAAATATTTCAAAAATTCTTAAATAGTATTGTAAAGATCAAGAAAGTTTTCTTTAAAATCAAAATATTAATTCCTCTTGATAAATGAAAAGATTTATACATTAAGTTTGAACAAATGATATCAATATGCATGGAAATCCCCTAAAGTATTGAAATAACAAAGTAGGAGATACAAGAAAGATTGCAAATAAATTATAAATTTGCTATATCTTGATGTTCCTTAGTCTTAAGTCTTTTTTTTTTTAGACTTAAATGTATTTTTTCTCTGTAAATTGTTTTGACAGTTTTATTATTTTTTAAGATACCAATAAATAAATAATTAGAAATTATTATACTTTATTATCATCAAAATATGGTTCGTAACTTCCCTTAATTCAATAATATTATTCTTTCGCAAAGAAAGTATGATCTTGAAATTCCTAAAGATATTGGACGTCCGTTAGCAAAACTAATCTCTTCTCCCGTGGAGCACAACTTATATCTCGACACGTCTAATGGTAAGTGTATATCAATGATCCTTCTTCATGCCGAAGGCTTGGTAGAAGATTGATTTATTTTATTATCACATGGTATGGCTTGACATACGCAATCCATGTTCGAAGTCAATTTATAAACAAATACAGAATTCCAAACTTAGAAGCAACTCATTGTGTATTATGTTGGACAATGGTCTAGCGCACAAGTCGAATCCCGAGATCCATGACTGCAACTTGTTAAAAAGTACATTTTAGATGATCTAGTTACCAGACACTTACACCCAGTCAATCTATATTATAACAATCAAACTACATTACATATTGCTTTCTTACACCTAGTCAATCTATATTATAACAATCGAACTGCATTATATATTGCTTTACATCCAATTCTTAACGAGCAAATAAAACTCATATATTAGTTGAGAAGTTCAAGGAGCAGCAAAAATGACTAGCATATCTACATCATAAGAACTAACTGATATTTTCACAGTGTCGTCGTGTTCTTCATACTTTAGGACTTGAACATACAATTACAAAGTACCAACTCGAGAGGGAGTATTAAGGCACGTAGGATGATGTTATGGATCATGGTCGGCTACCGTTAGTTCTCATTGATTTAATTTTCTCTATGCATAGCGTGAACAGACAAGTACGGTGTTAATGTTCTTTTCATTCTTACGGAACTCTATACCATTTCTACAAACTCAAGGTGGATGGATCTTAAATGGATCCCCTAACTTTTGTAGTATTTGAATACCCTGCCAGCCTCATTTTCGTCATAATTTGATACTAACTTACGTGTACCAAGTTGCTATCTGCTCCAGATGACAAAAAATATAAGAGGCAGCATCTTTTGGATACAAAGAAGCATTCAACTATTTTCATGCACCTGGACTTAGCACAGACAATTAACAGCTTCTACCACCGTGCAGAATCTTAGTGTAAATTTCCATAGTACCGAACCAAGAAATCTCATCCATATCCAGGGGTGTAAACTCCCAGAGGACCAAACCTAGCAGTTGTCAAATTCAATCGTGTTTCAAGGCAAGTTATTTTTCATTCACTACCATCACATTTATTCTTCATTCATTTATAACATGTGTTTTTTTTTGCAGGATTGCAATTTGAGTTGTTCCAGAAACAACTCGGGTAGCCGAGCCGAGCACAATCTCTCTCAGAATTCAGTAACATACAAAATAAGAGCTCACAGTCTATTAAGTACAATGAAAAGTTACAGTAGGTTTACAGCCAAAACATGGCAAGCCAGGCATCAATAACTATCAATATCCGTTTCTGGCCTCCTAAGATAGTAGCGCAGACAGTTCAACAACACCTACAGATCCAAGAAACGAACAACGTTAGTAAAACAAAAAAAGAGAGAGGAGTCATACAGGCAGGGAGAACACAAATCTATCCTCTATGAAAGGTGAAAAGAAGCAAAGATTACTAAAAACATGAAAAAAAAAAGGATTGTTGAAAAGCACGCCATTCTTAAAACTAATCATCTTTACATGTACAAAAATTTAAATTAATTACATATGATATTATTTTGACTCAAATTAATTAATTAATTAACTAACTAAAGATAATCTCATATACCATAATTACGTTTCTAAATTAATTAATTGATTAGAATTTAAAACATAATTACGTTTTTCAAATTAATTAATTGATCAGAATTTAAAACAACCACTTTTAACATCTGTTTCACATATTTTACCCTTTCATTTACATTAAATTGGAAGAACATTAAACAAGGGGACTCAGAATTTCAAGTTGACAAAAAGAAAAGGGATCAGGAATCCATAGTATAGGCGTGTCTCTTTTGTCTATCTTTCGTGTATGAAAGGAGAAATAAAGAGATCACTGAGAAAACATAACACATAGAATTATTGAAAAGCATGTCATTTAGAACTAATCATACTTAGACACGTACGAAGGTTCAAATTAATTACACATGATATTTATTGTGAATATCAATTCACTAAGATTTTTTTAAAAATGTACTATTCATTGTTAATGGTCAAATTAATTAATTAACAAAAGTAATATCATAATTTTGTTTTCAAATTAATTAATTGATTAGCAGTTAAAGCACCCACTTGAACATCTATTGAGATATTTTACCATTTCATTTACTTAAAATTGGAAGAGTATGAAATAGGGGGACTCAGAATTTTCAAGTTGATGAAAAGGAAAGATAGAGAGTATGGGTATACATCTTTTATATCAGTGGTTGCGGTATAATTTTTCATGTCAAAATACGAAAAAGCTAACATTTTTTTGTTTTGTTATATTAGTCCCATTAGCAAGTAAGCTATCATCAACAACCTTTAAACATGTTTGGACCGCCAAGTCTTGACCATGTAATCAGTGAAGACCAAAAAGACTTTATGAGGAAGAAAGGAAATGGAGAAATCATCAAAAAGAAACTTAATTTAGTATTGGTAGTTTTAGTTTAGCTTTGATTGGTTTACCAAAATACCTTCTTTTCTCGTGTATAGATTCTATTGAAAGAAGTTTTGACGTTTGAATTTTTCTATATTCACATATTTTATTATTAGAGAACAATTAAACTCATTCATAGTTTTTTGGTCACTTTTTTTTTAACTTTTTCATTAATAGAATTCTTTCCAAATTTTGCTATTAGATATTCAAATTTCAGATCTGTCAAAATTATGATTTTCAGCATACTGTGGATATTACTTTCATATAAATCTGTATACAGTTAAGTTCTTACACAAACGGCAGGAAAACTTAGCTGGAAAGTAAAAGACTGCTCAGACTTTTAGATATATTCTGATTTCTAACAATAGCACATTCTTACAACCCAAAAGGGAACAGATCGTTAACTAAAGGCAAAGCAGTAACAGATTATCAAACAACTTAACAAAACGCCTAATCAATTACCTGAGACAATGAATTATTCAGTGCTGCACCTCTGTAGCTCACATGAAACTTGTCTTTCGCTATCAAGCCCTGTTTTATAAGACAGAAGTTATAATCAGCAGAGGCTCTGCAGACGAAAAGCTGGGAAAATGAATAATTGTCTCAGAAGTGTGTGCATATTTTCAGTGGAGAGTAAGCAAGGGATATAGAGAGAGAGAAAGAGACCTCTGTATCAATCTCTGCTGATTCAACATCAACATTGATGTCAGCAAGAATTTTAATGATTTCTACAAGTAATCCAGGGCGATCTGCCGTCTCAATGTAAAGCAAGCTGATAAAGCACAACATTTAGCTATTGATTATAGCAACCTAATAAAGGAATGGACAATTGAAAAAGCATATTTTTATGAAAAATTAGAATTCTGCAAAGATACCAACCTCCTCTTGGGTCCATCTTCTTTCACATGTATATGAGTTGCAATGTCAACATCAAGCTACAACGAAGCAAAAGTCAGAATGAAAAATATACTATTTGAGTTATAGTAAGAGAAAGATGTTAAAAATTTAAAAATCTGTGCACCAGGGTAACTGGGTTTGAACGGTGATGAGAATGTGAATCATGGTTCAAACTTCAAAATATCCACAAAACAAACATAATTTTGTTTGATGCAATTAAGAACAAAATGTAAGCAGAAATGCAGCCACCATATGATAAACAAGTAAATCAATACAGCATGTAATTATTTGAAACCACAACATATTCATCTCCCAACCCGAAATCGTTGTTACAGAATACACTTATTTAAACCAAAAGAATCAAGATCATCCTGGTAATACTTTGAAGAATGTAAAGTCCTTCAAATCCATTTTACTGCTTACTTAACATTCAGTGACAGTAGGCAATGTTATGATAGTAAGATCATCTGAGTGTTGAAATCATATACTGAGAATGGGTAAGGAAATACAACTGAGTGAACCAAAAATAACCTCAAAACCCAATAAATTTTGCTTTATTATCAAGAAAATAGAAGAAAAGAAGAAGAAATTTACCAGCCTTCTAATATATGCTCCCTCATAACAATTATGGAGTGTAAAGAAAGGTTTCAACAAATATTTGACACAATTTTTTGCAGTGTGTCCTTTTCAGAAATCATCATTCTGTCTTCCTCATTTCAACTATCAATTGCCATTAACATTTCAACTAAGCAGCTCCTTAGAAAAGACTGAAACTATTAAACTCTCTTGACGTTTTAAAGACATCAACTTCAAGATATCTGATTGATCGCTCAACTTTGAAATTTTCACCATGCAAGTGAAACAATTCCACAAGGAAAAAGATTAATTCCAAAAATGTAGATGCAAATTTGGTATATTGTTCTTCTTTTCATAAAGTCACTCCTTGTATCTTAATTTCTTACTCCTTTCTTCATGGAAACAAGTAAAGAGAAGGCAGCCAACCTCTACCAGAAAAGATCAATAAAAAATGGAAGATGCAGATCCAGAATTTGTAAGCATAGTGGTCCACTGATCCTCACCATTATGCAGGGACTTTTAACTCAAATTACATGAAAATTGAATGTGATAAATAAATCTGCGCAAATGAACCAGCTACACGATGAAATTCATCAAACAAAGGAACTTTACATTCACCTTTTTCTCTGGAGCTTTTATTCCAAAAGCCTCTCCCATTGCAAGTTTCTCACTAGATTCCTACCATCAAAAAAGTAGATATTTGTTCCTTTAGAAAATATACAGAAAGTCAGAGAAAGGAATTCTCCTGGATCCACTCACAACGAATGAAAAAAGAATGATCCAAGAAGCATAAAGAAAGGGCTGGGGGAATTAAATGACAAATCTAAAACTAATATGAGCAGACATACTGGATGGTACTTCAAAAGGTTATTAATGATGGTAAGCCGGATTCTCTCCAACAGATCAGGATCTTCAACCTTGCGTCCAGTGTCTCTAGCATAAACAAAACCAATGTCTAAAGCTAAGATTTGCAGGAAAGACACAAATTACCTTACTGGTAATTTATTTTCTTCAATTTGATGCAAATGAAAAAGTGCATGTTATGTAGAAACAAAGAAACCTAAGACAAAGTTAGCCATGCCAATTCTCAAGAACCATCCAGTATTACAAAATAACATAATTCAATAGTTATCTAACATTTCAATGCCAATTTAATTTGAACAGATTTTTGCAACAGGAAATCAAAAATTCGGATAAGTACTAGACTGTTGGTACCGTGACAATTATAACATATAACAAGTTAATATACAAGCAGCACAACATTTACTTGTTTTCTTTTGAAAAGTATATTGATGCAAGTGCTATAACAATTTTGAAATATCTTTCCGTAGACCACTTCAAAAGCTTATTTTTAGAAAGTAGCATGTTGAACAATGAATTTTCCTATAATGTTTCTTTTCTACAAAAATATATTCTTTAAAATAATGCCCAAAAATATATTCTTTAAAATAATGCCCAACTGTTAAGCTGGAGGGCAACCCATAAACAGAGATACACATATAGCATCTAGATGCGAATGAAGTGCATGTGTGTGAGTATGGTAGATGCAAATAGTAGTTGTTGTCTTTCACTTTATGAAGATGTGAGATTGAGAGAACAGTGCAATTGATTGCATATAATCAAGAAACTAGACAAAGATAAAAGCTCGAGTCTTAAAACTTTAAGAGATCAAAGCAATGAAAGATCAATCCACAACTTTGAAAACTTGTAGGAAACCTTCTAGCAAAATCTAAATGATGTTCTCTACTAGTAAATGCAAAAAACATACTATGATTGCAATAAGACTCACAATCGTGAAATAAAGAGTTTTGTTTGTTTAACTGATCCTTCTGTAAGAACAGTTCCCTTGGCCACATCCAATCCCAAAACTTTCAATGCATTCATCTGCAACATGATTGACCAAGAAAATCACAGATAACTGAGTTGCTACCATGGAAAAATGATTCATATCCACAAGACATGACAGCTTCAAAGTTCACATAATAATATTTTAACAAGAAGCAAGACTATTCCCAAAGGACAGTAATAAAAAACCATGTATCAAGTTACAAAAATGAGCCAAATGCACCGGTTTAAGCATTAAGAATTGACTATTTCATGCATGTGTGTGGAAATACGAGCATATCAGGTGATATCTCTCTAAACACCCTCTAAAACAGAAGAGTAACTTAATTCAGAATAAAACTCAGTCATTATCTTGCAGAAATTAAGCCTTAGGCAGAACTTCCTAACTTGAAATAAGAATCTTTATTTCCCATGGACACTAAATTTCACAGATGAATAATCTTCCGTATTACACCATTATATCACCATAATGTAGTGGTCAGTTATCAGATCAACCATGTAATGACAGTAGTTTGAGGTCTGGGGCTTTGGGTATAGCCAACCATTTTCTATGAACGCATTGTTACGCTTGTATTCTGATAATTATACTAGAAACTGAGGAAACAGAAAGAGGAATGAGTAGGCCAAAGCTACATCACCGTATCAATTAGAGCTCCAAGCCGATCTCCAAAGCTGAGTTGTACAATTGTTGCATCAGAATCTGAATCTTGATCTATCAGTACTATGGGCATAGGAACATAATCAGCTTCATTTTCAGATGTCTGCAATTACTATTACCTTGTAAATTTTTTAGAAAGTTATAGGCCTCAATAAAACAAGTTATGATAATCCTCTACAGCAAGTGGTTATCATCGGGTTGCAAGAGAATATAATTCGTCCATGCCCATAAGCTACAAGAATATGAAATCTTTTATCTGATTTCAAACATATAAAAATACTTAGAAAAGCGGAGTACAATAAACATGCAACTGACCAGTGAAGTGGAACTTGCTGCATCTGTATCTCTGGCACTTGCTGCATTAGTATTATTGGTGGAAGCACACGAAATGTTCCTGCATAACCATTAATCAGTAAAAAGGAGTAGAATATAGGACGAATTAAGCATACATCCACTGGTGGAATTTTATAAAAGAAAAGGAAAGGTGATTTCATCTTGATCTTAAATCTCCTAATATACATCAAATATGATGATTTTATCTTCTACAAAATTTGAAATTCAAAATTAATACATATATAAAAAATAATAGTGCCGCTTTAACCACCTAAAGAATTTTAGAAACAAAAATTAAAGATTTCGTGAAAGAATGGATCGTTATGCAGAAAAGGGAAATATAAAGTAGGATTGTGCTTCTCTACTTAAATTTACTCAGTAACCAAACAGAATAAAAAATGGAAAGGAAAAGCTGATAAGCTTACATTTTGCAGGGGAGGGCGCCGAAGTTGGAAGGAAGAGGAGGTAAAAACAATGACGATTCATGAGGAGAAATGAATCTGGATGATCGATAACGCATTCCAAGAGCCAGTGACGAAGAAGAAGAAGAAGAAGAAGACAAGATAGTGTGGGCGAACGCCATATAGTAAAGCGAGAAGGAGACGAGATTTTGACGCTGAATCTGCTGCACTAAGGCGTTGCTTTCTTTTTATTTTATTTTTTGGAGTTTTACTATGGACGGACACATCTAATCAAAGACGATGCTTTCGCCGGTTAGGTGGTGTACTTTTTCTGTGTGTCCTTTGGAGTATCCGTATTGGTATCAGAGTCAATTTTATATCTTGACCAATTTTAACATTTTCTCTTAATAAGAGTAACTAAAGGGAGAGTGTCCAATTAGAAACACTTTCAAATGATCCTGTTCCTTTGCCTTTAACTTTTTTTTTTTTGGGTCTAATTTACCTTCTAATTTAAAGCGTGATTTGTCTAATCATACATAAAATCTAGTTGAACCTATAAAAAATTGTGTTTGTGAGTTTTCTTTACCTTTGTTGATGATGATCGACAATTCTTCTTCTTATCCTCTCTTCTTTTTTCTTATCTTTTCTTTCAATTAAAACAAAGTGTTTCTAATTTCTAACGGTGAGGTGCATGGCCATGAGATGAAAAGGATCTAGAATGTTGACTCTTCTTTGACCAAATATGGTGAAATTACCTTTTTACCTTATCTTATGTGAAATTATTATTATACCTTTCAAACTTTTCCTAAATTTGCAATTAAGCCAAAGATTTTAGAATGACCAATACCTTTATTTTCATTTTGGTCCCTGAACCTTTGAACATTACAATTAAGCCCCTTATCTTCATAAAATTACATATTGGTCCTCCAAGAATTGACAGATTGCATTTAAGTCACTTAATTTTTAACAGGTTGTAAATAAGTCTTTATGTGCATCAACTATTTCAATTAAACTTTCTGAGTGTCCAATAAGTCTATAAACCATGTCTACTCACCTCTAAGGCATTAGAACACACACCATGGCCATATCCATCTAATGGACTCAGTTTTACATACTTAGAAGCTTATATGTCAGAAATCTCTAAAATTTCGCATACCAATGAAGTCTAAGTTCATGTAAGGGCATATAGCATTATATACCACTGGCATAAATACTGAAATGATTCAAATACATTTTTGAGCTCATATAAAACCATGTAGTATCTCTAAGTACAAACCAATACAAAAAGGGCTCAAAGAGTCCGGTGTTACAATTTCACCATTTGAACTAAGATATCCTCTAACACACCCTTTGGATAAGCATTTGAATGATTCGCTAATTGAATCACTACATTAGTTTCTTTAAGAGGCCCTATGTTTAAGGACTTACAAACAACAAACATCATAAGGCATGACATTTATTGATGTACCCAAATCTAACATAACTTTTTCAATTCTCATCAGATTTCAATTTTCGTTTTGAAGTGCAGAGTTCCTTAAGAAATTTAGCATAAAGAGGGATTTGTTTAATGGCATCAACAAAGGAATATTAACCTGGACTTTTCTAAAAGTCTCCCATATCTCTTTCTCTTGCTCTTCTTTCTTTGCCTTGAGGAATCGACTAGGAAAGGTTGTACAACAAAATTCTATAAACCTAAATATTTCTTTTCTGGCTGATTAGGTGCTTCCTTTGTTTCTTCTTCTTCGATTTCCTTTTTGGAGATTTTTAGAGATGGTTCCTTCAATTCCTTACCCTCTATAACATGAAAGCTTTGGCACTTCATTTAGGATTAATTTCTATTTGAGCTAGAAATTTTTCAGAACTTTGTGCCTCTAACCGATTAATCGTTGTTGCCATTTGGCTCAATTGATTTTCAAGATTTTGAATACTAGCTTATCTTGCCGAAATTTCATAGTGTTAGTGACCAAAGATTTAACTATATCTTTTGAAGAAGAGTTACCTTCAGAATTGGGTGTTATTTGTTGATGTTGTCTAGGTACATATGGTTGTCTATATTGCTGGAAATTTGTAGTATCTTGTTGTCCTCGAGAGTTCCCATAATGCAAATTTGGATGGTCACGTCAACCTGGATTATAGGTGTTGGAGAATGGGTCATATTTCCTTTAATTTTGCTCAGTAAATTCCCTATGACATTGACTTGTTCTGTATTTTCTTCTTACAAAACTGGACATGTGTCAATAGAGTGTCCCAACATCGAGCTTTTTCTGTCTTTGTAACCACAAGTTGTCGCACCAAAGATGTAAGATCATCTAATCTCTTCTCCAACACTGTCACATTCACCTCATTTACTTGTTTTGATCTATGGCTAGATTGTATCCCGAATTGTTGTGCATTGGAAGCCATATTTGCAATCAAATCTGTTGCAACTGTTGGTGTTTTGTCAACTAAAGCTTCACCACTTACAACATCAATCATACTCCCATCTGTAAGCAAAAGACCTTCACAGAAGTTGAATTAACAATTTATCATTTATTTGGCGATAGGGACGGCTTGTACAAAGTTTCTTGAATCTTTCTCAATATTCATATAATGTCTCTCTCGTGTGTTGTCAAATGCCACAAATTTCTTTTCTAATATTGGTAGCCCTTGATGTTTGAAAATATTTTTTAAAGAAGAGTCTCTTCATTTCAACCTATGTTTGCACATTTTCACCAGCTGAATAATGCAACCAGTCTTGAGCATCATCTTTGAGAGAAAATAGGAAGGCTCTTAGTTTGATTTGCTCCTCAATCATATTCGTAGGCATCATACCCACACAAACTGCATCAAATTCCTTCAAATGTTTGTAGGGATCCTCTACTGATAGACCTTGAAAAATAGGTAATAAATGAATCAGCCCTGACTTCAGTTCAAAGGTATTGTTGTCCCCCAAATTCAGAAAATTGATGCAAT
>JANZXR010000004.1:23462482-23493889 GCA_027575705.1 Erythroxylum echinodendron
TAATAATAATAATAATAATAATAATAATAATAATAATAATAATAATAATAATAGACTATGTCCCAAAATTAAATAAATTTCTCTCAATCTAAGCCATTGACACATCCACACACTTCACACAATATAACTTACTACTATCTTACAGTATGCAAAATTCACATATAAAAGAAAAGTACATAACCCCTCCTCACACTTGAACAACACATTGTCCTCAATGAGAGAAGGAAACACACACAATACATACAAGAAGGTTAAAGACAAAAACTTAAGTAACAATGAACAGATAAAATTAATAATAGAAATAATAATACTAAAACTAAAATTAAACATAAAAATGAATGGAGCAAAATAAAATTGAAGAAAATTTTGGGTTGGACTTGGATCCTAAGGTGACGGAGGTGGTGATGGTGGCAGAGGTGGGAGTTGAACACCCTGAGACTCGAAATATCGATGGATTTGTCGGATATCTCGACTCTGGCATCATTGTGTGTGTGCCATCTCCGTAAGTTTTCTGTTGGTCTCGGATATTGCATCCAAAACCTTATTCCAGCCTTGCTCTTCCTTTTCTTCTTCTTCTCTCGATTCTTCACTCGTTGACTCCTCCTGTCGAGGTTGCGCTGCACTTGAACTCACTTGACTTGCTCTAGGTCGCACATATGAATCTCCCGCAGACTCATGTTCATGGAATGGATGACCTCCGCCTGGAACAAATGGTGGTGATTGAGGAAGTCGAGAGGGTGAACTTTTAACCCCCTTCATTCCACCCTAAAATGTTTGGAAATAGCCGATACAATGTATCCCATTCCCAAGTGGTTGCTCCACTTACGCGGAACTGCAGCAATGGCAGTAAGGACATGGGTGGACGTGTATACTGGAATATTGTGATCCATGCACCACAATATAAAAAGTTCCTTGGTATAACACTTATTGGTTTCTGACTTGTCAAAAACTAGCTGACACATAAATTTGTGTATTAGCAAGTATTCATATAACCGAATAATGTTGTTTTGTGCATTCTTTGCGTAGAATCGCTCAATTCTAGTTAGCTCACACCAATATTGGGAGACATTGAAATCAACATGTTGATCAACGATGGTGGATTCAGGGAATCTACACATCTCACACATAAGTTCTATAGTTAATTCATATGCTTTCCAGCCTAGTCTAAACCACATTTCCTTAGTGTTCTTAGGGTCAAAGGTCAAGGAAGTAAAGAACTTTAGAATAAGTTCCTTATAAATAGGGAATTGGAACCGTACAAATTGGCTCTACTGGACTCTCTAGGCTAGGTTCTCTACCCACTCAGCAATTCTAGCCTATCTAATGTGCCAGCATCAAAGTATATGGGAACTGAAATTTGCCTAGAATGAAGGGATCAAAAACGAATACCTTCCTCCTTGGTGTGGATAGGAAATGGTGCTCTGAAGTTCGCTGCTCGGTTCCTTCTCCCTTGTCCCGCAACTTGCTGACTTCTATAAGCTCCCGCCGGGCTGATTCCTTAATGCGTGGCATGGTTGCAGTAAGATGTGGAAGAATTTAGGAAGGTAAAAATTATAGTGAGAGGTTAGAGTGTTTCAAAACTGGAATTCTAGAGAGATAAAATGAAACTGAGAGTGAAAGTGAAAAAGAAGTAAGAACTGAATATATAGGTAGTGAAAAGGGTAAAATGGTAAATTTTCATTTAACAAAACGTGCCCACCCTATTCCTTCATAGTCCCAGGACACGATCATGGCCTACAATGCAATAATCGTGGCATGCGACGTACTACCACAAGCATTTTCAATCGCAGGCCACGACTGTGGCCTAGTTATACTCAGGTTCTTCCTTGCTCTTTTCTAATTCTTTTCTCCTTTACTTCGAGATTCTTTTTCACTTCTCTTTATATGTATGCATATTCTTCCCCATGATTCTAAACTCCTATTTCTCTTTTTGCTTTACTCAACCTAAACAGAAGAAAACCTAACTATCAAATTTGACAAATCTAGCAAACATTCAACACGAAGCTAATTTTCCTATGGGTTGCCTCCCATGTAGCGCGTCTTTTAATTTCAGTAGTTTGATGTTAATTTTATAGTCAAGGTTGTTGGAATGAATGGTTTGATAGTAATGTCACCATTAATCTCAAAGTTCGAACCTTTGCTGCCATATTGTCACTACCACCATCCTTGTGATTTTCTTTGCCTCGCTTTCTCCTTCGCGAGCGCTTCTTTCGGGAAGCATTCCCAGGATCCTCTATGTCCTCCCATTCGCCTCGAGGTTTAGGTTCCTTGAGATCCACTAGAGGTGAAGGAGCTCTGTTCTCTTTAACCGTCACCTTGAAGATTAAGTTCTCCTTTCCAACTCGCAGAATTAGTACGCCCCCATCTTCATTAATAATTGAGCGAGTAGTGACCAAGAACAGTCTTATAAGAATTATTGGGGTGTCCTCATCTTCACTAATGTCCAAAATATAGAAGTCTATTGGAAAGATAAATTTATCAACCTTTATCGGCATATATTTTATAATCCCCATCGGTCTGTACGAAGTCCTATTTGCCATCTTAACCAAAAATTTGGTGGGCACTAACTCTCATAACCCCAGTTTAAGACTGAGAATGTAGGGCATCGTATTTATACTAGCATCTAAATCCACGAATGCCCTATCTATAATGATGTTTTTGATACTACAAGAGATGAAAAAGTCCCCTGGATCATCCTTCTTCACAATGTTGGGGTTATCCTCTAGTGGTTTCTCCTCAACCTTCTTCTTGACGGACTCTTGTAGTTTGGGCTTTGATTGTATTTGGTCCGTCACATCCTCGATCTTATTCTACTCGATTTCACGCAATTCTCTCTCATACCTCTTTATATATAACTCTCACTATTGCACAATAGGGAACAGAAATACCCGTCTAGTTACTTGAATTGATTACATTGCGGGCTCAATCGAAGGGTCTTTTTCAACATCTTGACCTTTTTCTCTAATTTCTACGATTTCCTGTACTTGTGAAGTTTCTCTATCCTAAGTTTGAGTTATTACCTTAATACGCTCCTTTGGATTTGACTCGGTGTTATTTGGAAGAGTTCTAACATTTCGAGTCGACATTGCTTCCACTAACTGGCCCACTTGGACTTCTAAATTATGTATAGATGAAGCATGATTTTTCATAACTTGCTCAACTTTACTCTCGAGCCTTCTATGTGCTTCCTCTATACCTCCTATTTTGTCCAAAATTTTATCCAACTTCGAATCCATCGAGCTTGTCTTATCCTAATGAAAGCTCAATTGCCCTTGAGGCTTAAACTGCCCTCCAGTATTACTGTTCGACCAGGAGAAGTTAGAGTGATTCTTCCATCCAGGGTTGTATGTGTTAAAGTAGAGATTATTAACCTCTCCATGTTCTAATTGAGCCCCCATATAATTAACTTGCTCCGGGTACCGTCTCTCATCATATAGCAGTCTACTGTATCATGATCCAATTGGTCGCATAGCTCACACTTCAATTGCGTGACCTTTATCGTAGAAAAGGATGATGCCTTCATATTACTGAGTTGACACATCAAGTTGTCGATCTTAGCTTGCATTTCCATCATCTGATCTACAACAACAACTCCTTTCTACTCTTTAAAGTTAGTAGATTGCCTACTATGTTCACTCACCCATAAACAGCTATTCCTGGCCATCTCCTTTATTAACTCCTTTGCTTCATCAACCGGCTTTCTCATTAATGATCATCCTAATGCCGCATTAATGGTGCCTCTAGTATGTGGGTTCACACCGTTGTATAATGTCTATAGCAGGAATTCCTTCGGTAAGCTATGGTATGGGAATCTCCTCTGCAGATCCTTGTAACGCTCCCACACATCATAAATAGACTCCCCATTACCTTGTTGGAAATTTGTATTTTCCTTAACAGTTTGGTTGGTCTTGTTAACGGGAAGAATTTATCTAAAAAGGCATGCACTAACTGCTCCCATGTTGTAATGTTAGCAGGGCTCAGTGAATGATACCAAGCCTTCGCTCTATCCTTAAGCATGAAAGGAAACAGCCTAATCCTCACTGCATCTTCCGACATTAGGTGATATCAAAAAGTATCACAGATCTTGATAAAACTCACGATGTACGAATTTGAGTCTTCATTTACCAGTCCATAAAATTGGACGTTCTGCTGAAGCATATTCAGGAGGGCCGACTTAATTTTAAATGAGACCACTTGAACCAGCGGTCTAGCCACTCCTAAGTTTTTAGGATTAAACCCTGGCCTTAGAAAATCTCATGAGGGTCCTCTGTTGTTGCCTACTAGGGTTGACTTCTTGATCCATTTTTCTTTGGAATTACTCGGCTAATTATGCTTTCTCGATCTCTTCTTCTTTTTCTCACCGAGCTTTCCTAAAGGTTTGTTCTAAACAAGTAATATCTAAATCTAAAGTCTCCGCTGCACGAATAGAACATCTCGTGACTCTTGTGTTCATATAAGAGCACGATTCCTAAGTAAAACTAACGAAAAATGAAAACTAATAAAGGAAAAAAATTTAAACTATTCTAACGCCTTAACTATAGAACTAAATTGCCTTCCCCAGCAACAACGCCAAAAACTTGTTCACTTAAGGTTACACGCTCTAAGTTTTACTAATTATAACCTTGGTAATTACTGCAAGCGCACGGGTCATTTGTGTAATATCTAAGGTTTTGATCCCATGAGGAAGGGAACTAGTCCTAAAATCTAAAGTTGTTAGGTTAGCAATAAAACTAATTAAACAACTAATGCATAAAATAATCAATCAATAATCAAATTTGAGAAATTAAAGTGCCACAAGAATGAATAAAATAGCAAACCACACAAATAATCTGAAACCCAACCTAGAAATGACCAAGTGAGAGAAAGCGGGATTCAATTCAAAACTAAAGAAAATCTACCAAATTATGCAATTTCCGATTTAACAGGCTTAGACTGTCCTAGGGTGAATTACTCTCTCTCGAGTTATAATTCTTAACCCTAATTGATAAACCCTAATTCAAATTATGGGAATTGCAATCTCTCAATCTACAATTAGTCCAAAACCTAAATTAGTTCTGAATTTGTCTATTAACCTATTGGGAATCTATGCTCGATCTCTTTTACACGACTCTACCGGTTTGATTCAACTCTCTACCTATCGATTTACCTAACTCTTGTTGGTCCAAATCGATGATTTTTACCACTACCCTCTCAATTTATTGTCAAGTTATGAAGAATCGAAATTGAATCACAATTAAATTGAAATAAAACACCATCAAATAAATTTTATTAATCTCAAGAATAAAAAAACCTCGAAGGTGGGTTTAGACAAAAGATCACCACTCAACAATAGCAATTCCAATCAATATTCAATCTCATACATCAATGAAATCGAAATAAAAATAGAAAATAATATTAGAACGGATCTCAGAGGTCGTGATTACGGGAAACCACTTGTTTTAGGAAGTACTTCACGTCAAACGTATCTTCATGTCTCTCTTCCTTCATCTCCTTCCTCAATCACTTGATTTCTCTCTAGGTTCCTCTCGGATTTTTTACAGAAACTCACTGTTTTGCTCAACTCTCTTCATTCTCTAATGGCTCCAACAGTCGTCTTGTAGTGTGCTATTTATTCTGTAGCAGCCCCAAGTCAAACTCGGGGTCAAAACGGCTAAAAAAATCACTCAAAATTTGAGTTTTCGTGTCAACCCGATGCAAGGCACGATCGTATGGCTAGTGATTTATCCTTTCTGTCACGATTGTGGCCTGACTTGAAGCTCTTTGTCATGATCGTGGCCCCTGGTGTACAATCGTGGCCTGGCTTCTTCCAACTCTTCCTTCTCTGTCACGATCATGGCCACTGTGCACAATCGTGGCCTATGTCTTTTATCCCTAAACTCTTCAAATCTTCATCGTTCTTCTCTGTTTACCCTGCAATACTAACACACACATTAAGGTACCTCAAAAATATAACAATTACGCTCAAAGATTCATACTAACCTATAAAAACACATAAACATACAAACTAACGTAATTAACACATAAACACGCACTTAACTCCCAATTTAATGCTAAATGCTTACCAGATTACACCCTAAAATATCATGCAAAACACAATTATCAGGGGGGAGGATAATGAATTTTATAAGAGTATACTCAAACTTATCAATTTTGTTATGATTTTCTCAATAGTAATTCTTAAAAATTTGTTTTTCTTTAGAAGCATATTATTAGAAATAATTTATCATAAATTTGATTGTTTTGGTGAATTGGATTTCTTATATAACTAGTTAATAAGTATTAATGAATAAGTGAGTTTGATTTGTTATGAATTCAGATAATGAATACCCAATGACCATTATGATATTCTTTTTGTAAGATGTATATATGTAGGTAATTGTGACTTCATTTGAGTATTTTTATTATCTGAATGACAAGAAGAAGAAGAAGAAGAAGAAGAAGAAGAAGAACAACAACAACAACAATAACATGTGAATAAATGCTCTTAATAATTTTAATATGTTGGCTTTGTACCAATAAAAAGGTCGAAGCTAAAGAGTGGTGTTAGCAGCTATTTGAGACAATAAACTAGTTGAGTAATTGGCAGTATTCATGACAAGGTATTTATTTTTACGTAAAAAAGACTAGGTGACTTTTCAAATAAGCTTCTAATGCTCTTGTTTATTTTTATATTTTATTAATAAAAAGGATGTGAATGTGTTTGAAAGTTGAAGTATATATCATATATATGTTTATTTTATACGTGGGATTAAGTTTTGTGAATCATTTTGGAGTTTGAAGACTCATAAAGTGAATTGAACAATCTTATGAATTGATGCAAGTAGTTAGTTGCATAACATTTTATTGATCCTCTATGATTGAATGAATAATGAAGAGTTTCCATTAGCGTGCTTGATTGGTTAAGCATTTATTTTGAAGTTGTTTTCTCTTTCAAAAATTAATAAATTGCATTAACTATAGGTGGAGCTAACATGACATTACAATGAGTTATGGGCTATTGAGCCTTCAATTAATTACAAAAAGCAGGTATACGCCAATATTGTTATTTTCCTTATAACTTCCATCTATGCTTCATATCCAGGGAGAGAGAGTTCTATACATTCTTAGCAAAGATAGCTAATCTGATCTAATTAATAATTTTGTCAACTAGCTAATACTCTTCTTCTTCCCTTTGTGTAAAGATTCTACTATTTCCCTCCTTAAAAAGTGTGTAAATGGTGGTAGTGAAAGCAGTTTTAAGTAGTATCCCATTAGATAATCTTTGCTTTGAGTGCCTAATAACCCAACTCAATGTTTTTCCCTAGTGTATATGTCACTTTTAACTAAGTATAGGATCCTTCTCTAGATTGCTTTAGAAAACCAGGATAGAAAAAAGAGGCAACCTCTATCTTCTACTGCCACCTTAAATAATACACAAGTAGAATCCACATTGCCATGCCATTAACTTTTAGTCTTAAGCCTACTTCTAATCACTAACCAAATGATTAGAGAGGCTTTAGGGTTTAAGTTTTACTCCATAGAAGATTAAACCAAGACACTTCAGATAGTTTGGTGGTAAGTAGCTAAGATAGGCCTTATTTGAGAAATGACCATTCATATTAGGTGTCCAAATAATTTCATCTTTGTTCATCACATGATTTAGTTATGGGAAACATTGCATTAGAGTATCAAATTCTAAAATATCCACTCCATTCACCATTTGAGATCAGAGATGACACTTTGAGGTTCAAAGGTATTCTATTTCTCAAATGAATCATGTTAGGGTTACAGATAATATGACTAGAATCTAACCAATTGTTAAACCAAAACCATGTCTTTTTTCCATTGCCTATCTTGTGCCTTATCCATGGATATATAATGTCGCTCAAATTTATCATCTGAATGAAGATCCAATAGGCCTCCCTTGTACAAGTAGCTTGCTAAAAATTAATGGATAGGTTTGCTTGAGGACAAACAATTGCTTAATTATGTTAGAATTGGATGTAAGATAAACATGCATTATTTTTAGTATTATTTTCATGGTATATTGGTTATGTTTTGGATGATTTTGAAGCATTTAATACTCATTTTAAGAAGCTTTTGTCATTTGTGGTCATATTTATATCAGTACAAGGAAAAAGAAGCAAAGTTAGAGAATAATTAAAATGAAATGGAGCAAATTTGGAAGATCTGGATAAGAACCATACACCACGAAATTATACGTGATCTCATGTTAAGGGTTATCTATAGAAGTGGCTACTTCTATTTCTCCAACCCTCCTTATATGCCTCATATTACCCCGTTAGATGAAGAACATCTTGTTATACATGGTTCTATATATGTATGTAACTACATTGGTGTTATTATTTCCAAAGAAATTAATAGAGGACATGGCTATCTACTTGTACCCTTGTTTAGGGCTTTGTAGCTCATTAAAAATTAGCATTTTGGTTTTTAATAACAAGTTAGAAAAGAAAAGTTTTTGACCAAGAAACCATTCAAGAGTCATTTAAAGTTGTTTTTCATTAGCACTGATCAAGAATTAACCATTCTTTGGACATAGAGGAAGATTTCAAAATTTTATTTAGAGATTTTAATATTTAAGAACATAATTTCTTTATTATTTTTATATTGATATTCTTTATGTGATTATGAACAGACTGAGATGTAGATTTTTCTTTATTATTTTTATATTGATATTCTTTATGTGATTATGAACACATTAAGATATAGATTTAGGTAGGAAAAACCTAGCATATGATATACTCTAAATCATTCTTTTGTTTACTGAAATTATAGTTTTCTTATGATTATTCATGCTTTTATATTGATTGAATCAAATGAGCGAAAGTGAAAGATTTATTATATGATTCATGTATCAAGATTCGAGAGATGAAATGTATGTTTAGGTTATAGTGTGAATAAAGAGGATTAAGTGTGATCTATTCAAGAGAAAGTCATAATATCTTTCTAAGTTAAGGTAAAACCTATCTCAAGAAAGTTTTTAAAATGAATTAAATCATTTTTAAGTTACCTAAATTTGAAAGGGATTTCGGTTAATTAACCTCTTAATAGGGATTATACTTATCGAAAGATAATACAATCTAAGTTAGGAACTTTTACTAATATGAGAAGTTAGAATAATTCTTTAATCAAAAGTGAAATTGAATATGATAAAGTCCTAGGGAAACTAGACCTAACTCTAGTTAATTCATAGTTTGATATTTTTAACATTATTTTACGTTAGTATTTGGATTTGTTTTTTATTTTATTTTTCCTATCCATTCTTATGTAAAGATTAATCTAACTTGTTAAGTTTATATGTAGTGGGTAGTTAATCGATAATCTTCTTGGGATTATCCTGTACTCATCTAAGCTAGGTACAATTATATTATGCTCTTACAGTAAAATAATAGAAGAGTTTTGCATGGGCTATGCATTTAAGTAGCTAATATATTAATTGATAAACCACCAATTAGTAAAAGGATTTCAATGGACACCTAAACAAAGATTTTGTTTCGAACATTATAGGTATAATATGTTGATATGCTAGCTGAATGGACATCGACTAACCAAAGGTATGTTATCAGGTAGTCTATTATTTCTAAAAACTAACTATTATGGATGCTAACTTGTGTCTTTAATGACTATTTGAAGTATTATATTAGTTATAGTTATTAAAAATATTTATGACATGTTATTATTACAAGAACATATTTGAGATGTTTTAAAACATTAAAAACACATGCATATCCATTATTATTTAAGTTTAAGTCTTAGAGGATTAAAGTAAACAAGGTTAATTTATATTTTAATATTCATTAGGGATTTGTTTTAGTATAGTTTGGGATTAAGAAAGCTATTGGTTCCTCTTCTTCAAGGAATATTGTAATAGAGTTACACTTTACACGAGGCAAAAAAGGGCTTGTAAGAAGATTCCTGTTTACATAATTGTAATAACATAACAGTAATCTCAAGTAAGAATTGGAGAATGGATATAAGCAAGGTTTATTTGTCAAACTACTATAAAATTGTTTTGAAATCTCTTTTCCCTACTCTATTTATTTTGGTTATATGAACACCATTATTTTCATCAAGTTAAAGACATCAAAGTAATTTTATTCATTTAATAGATCAATTATCTTTTCCCTTCTCTATTTATGTTGCATATATGATCACCATTATTTTCACCTAGCTAAATGCATCAATGTAATTTTTTTCATTTAATATGTCAATTGGACACCCAAAGTTATAGGTTAATGCTCAAAGTGACTAAAATATATATTGATTTCTAAAGTTATTTTCTTTAGCATAATAACGGCACACATTAATTGTTATGTTATTTTTAAAAATTTTTAATTTTCAAAATTACATAAAAAAATTTATAATTACAAGCACTTAATTCATCCTCTTTTTAGGTTCCACTAAGGATTAACAAATATGCTAAAAAAGTAAAGTATTATAATATGAAATCTCCAAGAATTATGCAAAGATGACCTTAAGACTATGGCTAACAATTTGGTGAAATAATGGTTAACGTTATGTTTTATCATGCCCTCGTAAGCATAAGAATAAGAAAAGGACACTAAAATTGGAGTGATAGATAAAATACTCTTAATCAAGTGATGTAGTTAGAGGATCTTTAAATTGGTTGGTAGTATGAACATGAACAATACATGGTGAATTCAGAGCAACTTGATAATGGACAAAATATATGTCAATTGTCATATGTTTCATTTAGGAATAAAAAACAAAATTGGAACATAATTAAATGGCTCTAATGTTGCTATAATAAATGGTTAGAGAAGTTGGAAAAGAGATGGACAATTTTTGTAACAAATTGGTAAGCCAATTTACATTAACCATGATAGTAACAATAGTACGATATTTGAATCCTATGAAAGAGTAATAATAGACTATTTCTTAGAATTATAACTAATAAGACTGGAACTAAAGAATACAACATATGCTAATATAGGATGGGGCGTCTCACTATCACCAACTCATTCAATATTGACGAATATATGAAGTACTCAAGTAGGGTAAGTCGAAAGAAGGGTAAGTCGAAAGAAAAACACCATAGTGATAAGTGCCTTTAAGATAACAAAGGATTTTTTGATGACTTGTTAATGTATATAGGAGGGTCTATGCATAAACTTTGCAAGTTTATTAACAATATAACTATCATTGAGTCCTAAAAGAGAAAGGCGCTAAAGTGATTTAAGTATTTAACAATACTCAGTTGGATTATAAATAAGGTGGCCCATCATTAAACTTAAGTGTCAAAGAAGGTGATATAAGAATACTAACTTCTTTCGAGTCTTGTATATTAATTCATTGAAAGAAATCATAAATATATTTATATTGGGATAAGAATCGGCCTTTAGAGGATTACATAGTTTCAACTTCCAAAAGTAGTTAACTTCACCAAAAAGTAGATAATGTCAAAACTTATACGATTTATTTAAATTTTTAAAGAAAAATTAGAGATAAATTCATATGTTTTATCTAAGTTACTTTTTAAAGCTACCTTTTATGTTCATGTAAAGCATCAACCTATAAAAAAATTTAGACTTAAATTCATATGTTTTATCTAAGTTTCTTTTTTACCCCACCTTTTATGTTCATGTAAAGCATCAACCTATATATACTAAAAATAAGCATTTTTATAAGTAATAACCATAACAGTTCATTTTCGTAAATAAGTATATACATTGATTATAATGAATCGCATTTCCAAACTTTTGAATTTAAACATTTTGGCGGTAGTAATATTCATTTTTAATCTATTGTCATTGTCACTACCTACCTTATCTCTATTGAAAAACAAGCAAGTAAAGTGGCATTTATCTAGAAATAAAAATGATATAAGTCTGTCTTTTCTTCCAAAACTTTTCATTAGGGATCCCAGCTTATGATTCCCAAATACATTACCAAGAAAATTGACAAAATTTTCAAGAACTTTCTTTGGTTTAGGCACAAATTGATTCCTAAAGCTGGCAAAATCAAATGGACAGAAACATGCTCACCTCACAAGAAAGGAGGACTTGAATTCATGGCATCCAAACTGAAGAACCTAACTATGCTCACCAAGAAATTGTGGAGGCTGATACAAGACAGGCAATCCCTATGGGTGAAATGGGTCAATGTCAAGGAGAAATTCATTTGGTGCTTCAAAGTTCCCAAAAATACATCTGCTTTGATTAGGTGAATTAGCAAGATTAGATATAAGCTCAAGTTACAATGCTTCTATCAAGTTGCAATGGCGAAACATTCAATTTTTGGTTTGATCTATGGTTTAATCAAGACTTTCTTCACCGATCCTTGAACTTCAAATGATCAAAAAACTCCATCAGTCTAGATGCCAATGTAGCTCAGGGTTTAGCTACATTATAGCAATATTCCAACATAAGCTCTACTTCGATTAACATTCAATTATTATCCAGCTGCACTTTAGTAAGGTAGGTAGACAAAATCTTATAAAGACTGGAAAGATTGGGTCAGTTCTCCAATTCCTCAACTAAACTCATATATAGAGATAAACATCCCCAAGTGTGGTGGTACCATATAATCTGGTACAAATACTATAGTCCTAAATATGCTCATATTCTTTGGCAAGGCTTTAGATTAAAACTAGCTATATTAGACATAATTGGAAGTTTTTTGCAAATTTCCAATTAGTGTACTATATGCAATCTTCAAGCAAATTCCTATAACCATCTATTCTTTTCCTACTCCTACTCAAACAAAATATGGAAAGACATAATGGCTATGTGTGGAGTTTACAACCCTCCTACAACTTAATTTAGCATCAATGTGTGGAGTGCTCATCTCAAACATACGTAAGAGGGAGACAAATGGATAATATTCATAGCTTTAGCTTACATTGTAGTAGGTATCTGGACTAAGAGGAACAACAAAATATTCAAGTCCCTCACAAACGCACCATAGGAACTTCAAGGATCAACTAGATCAAATTAGATTGCACTTTTTTCTATACAAACACAAGCACAAATTCAGCAACAAAGTATCATTGGAGTGGAAACTATCCTAAGCTAAACCATTGCTAAAGCTTCCACAGGGACATAAATGACCTTAGTTACTGAATTAAGTCAGATACATAAGTAGCACTGTAACAAATACAGTTGATTAATCTCCTAAATTGATTTATGTACTATTTGAGCATTTGAATCCACTATGGAGCTAGCCCTTTAAGGATAGGGTGATGACTTTATGAATCACATATACACTACCCTTTCTTTGAATGAATTACCTTTTATTCAAAAAAATGATACAAATTAATTATATAAATATTTTAATAACAATCAATATTTTGAACCTACAGTTTGGGAAGTCCACAAACTATTTCTTTTTCCAATTTTCTTTACTGTCTATTCACTTTCTATCACTAACCATCCTCTTTATAATGTCTTATTACTACTTTTTAGTTTTCTTTATATTTATTAAAATGCTTACGATACTTGGTTGGTTTCTCTTATCATGATTTTAATGAGTGTTGTTATGAGTTTAATTTTAGTGAAACTTTTTCATAATTCTTATATATATATATATATATATATATATATGTATGTATGTATATGTATATATGTATATAAGTATATATGTATATATGTATATAGATATATATATATATACATATATACATATATACTTATATACATATATATACATATATATATATATATATGTATTCCTTTTTTAGGGTACTCCTGGGAACAGATCCAATGGAGACGGGGTGGGGCCTATAGCTCAAAGAATTAGAGCATGTGGCTATGAACCACGGTGTTGGGAGTTTGAATCCCTCCTCGCCCCACAACCGACCAGAAAAGGAAGAACCTTTCCCTCTGGAGGTAGGAAAATCATATATATCTATTTGTTAATGCTAAAAATATTGTTATTATTATTATTATTGATGACAGACTATTCATTACCCTTTTTTCACGTCAACATCATCAAACCTTTTAAGAATTAGGTCGTACTTATAAATTGATTTTCATTATAATTATTGCATAAGAAGAGTTTATCTTAGGTAGTCACAAAAGTATCTTATGCATGTATGTTTTATTAAGTTATAATACCTTCAAATTATAGCTTGTAACTAATATTTTTTTAATATTCTAAAGCTTACATTCACATGTTTTATATTATGAGTAGCTTTGTTGAGGGGAAAAAAACTTTCGGTGTGATAAAATAAAAGCTTAGAATGTGAACCCTTTTAAATATTATAATTATTACCCATACTTTCTTGTCTTTTCTTTTATAAAAATTGAAGGAAATTTCATAATTATCATAACATTAAAGATATTATGATGAACTTGATTGTTTAATCTTATAAGACACCCTTCACAATTTTGTTTAATAATTCTTGAATAATTTTCTTCAATCTCTTTCCTTATAATCTTTCTGATAATGCTTTTGTTTGAAGATTTTTATATATGAATAATTTAATTAAGTTCAATTTTGAAGGAAAGAAATAAATGGTACGAGCCTCGTACTAAAATTTATAAATAAATATAATGTAGCTTTTGTACAACCATTTGATTTATTTCTTCATTCTCAATGATTACGAATTGATGCGAGACCTATTCTTTTTATCATTTAATCTTATGATTTAGTTTTGTTAAAAAATTATATGTAATATTACAAAATAATTGTTTGTAGCATAATGGTAATGAAGATGAAATACTTGAAAGAGTATTGAGAAGAGTAATGGCATTAATAGACTTGTAAAGAATTAATTTTTAGAATTAACATAATTTAAAATATAATTTGAGTATTTGCATTGAAAAATTTTAAAATGATATATATTTGAGACTTCTAACTATAATTTTAGTCCCCGAAATAATATTATAAGTGTTTTTATTTGTGAAATATTGATAAAAATGATGTAAATATAAATTTTATTTTGTTTGATTGGTTATTTGATTAGTGATAGGTGTAAATTATACTATAATTTGATAGATGTTCAAGTGTGCTTTTGAGTATTTCTTAGATGATTATCATGTTTATAGGCTTAGAATTTGTTATTATTAGTGGTTGTTTATATTCTAAGTGTTTATTTGGTTTCGAGCATGATTTAGATCTTAATTTTATGTTTCAAGAGGTGTATGATGTATGTTTCAATGTATGGAAACAGGAAATTGAAGAAAAGAGAAGAATTGCAAGTATAAAAGTAGGTCATGATCATGACTTGCTTGTCACAATTATGATAGATAGCGCAAACAATAATTCCAGCAAATTTTAGCTTTTCCAATGCATAACTCTTTTTGTAATTTTAACATTTTGGGGTTATTTTTTGAACAAAATTAAGTGGTTAAAGCCTATAAAGAACCCTATAAGCCTAAAGAACTATTTAAGAACATAAAACACTAAAAAAAGAGTAGCCTCCATCTTACCAAATTGGGATTAATCCAAGGAAGATCAGGATTAGCATCAGTTGTCTAACATTTTCCAAATTTGCAGACTCATCTCTAAATCAAGTTTTTCTTTATTTCCTTTGATTATTTTCATTAAACTTGGTGTGTGAAGTGGATTGGAAGATGATATACACATTAATGACGACTTAATTTCATATTAGGATTTGTTATTGACTTATTTTGTGACTTGAACACTTTTGATTTCAAAACAATGTTTTGGGTGTTGTGATATTTTTATTTACTTATACTTCAACAACAAATCAAGAGAGTTAGTCGATAGTAATTTGATTAGGTTGTGTAATGAGAGTTAACAACCTAATAAGTCATGAAAATATCAAATTGATGATCATACAAAGAGAAATCTTGTGTGAGAACTCGATTATCCAATATATTGCTTAAGAACTAGTTGAAAATATTAGGCTATTTTTGTTAATTGAGAGATTGCAAATCTGGAATTTAGTTGTCAATTAGGGATTATTAATTTGGGTTAAATGATTAGGTTTTGAGAGAGAATAATCAAACCCTTCGGAAATCTAGGATCGACACCAAATTGAATAAAAAACAGTTAAGGGAGCAAAATGATGATAGAATGAATCCTATACTTTCATACTTGATCATCCTTGTTTTATTGTGACAACTCAATTTTTAAGTAGTTTAGTGCTAAATTTATTTGATTGTTTAATTTTTTAATTTTATTTTCTCTCAATTCATATTTCACATCCTTAGACAAAGTTAGGTTCATTTAGTTTTAGCTAATTCCTCGTGAGATCGACACCTCAGTTATTACAAGTTTATGATTCATGTACTTCCAGAATATTAAGGGTTTTACACTAGTTAAAACTTGCTCAACAAGTTTTTGGCATCGTTGTTGGGGAATTAGTTTAGGATTTTTTGAATTACTTTATTTTAAGGAATTATTTCCCTTTCTTATGATTATGGTACCTAATCATAAGAAATTAAAAAAAAGAGAAGGAAGTTTGGGTGCAAAGTAGAAGACACATTAACTTGTACATCACAAGGCAATAATGAAGAATCCAAAAAGTTAAATGCCAAGAAGAGATGGAAAGAATGATGATAAAGAGATAGAAAGAACGATGGTAGAGGAAGTACATCATGGAGAGAAAAGGACCCTTATGGATTTTACAAGCCCAAAATTCAATGCCTATCATCAAGAAATTTCACAACCAGTAATTCAAGTGACGCACAATTTGTTTAAAGAGATGGCAAACAATAGTTGTCTTTAGATATCGAAATGAAGTAGACAATAGTTAACCTTCCTGGATCTAAAGGGATTGATTATGGTAGATTCAATGAAAACATTGTAAGCTAAAATTGACAACCCTTACTAAGGAATTAAACAACCTGACAGTTGCGTCGTTCTCTTCATTCAAAACAATTCAGTAAGGATGCAAACTATGAGGACAAGAGAGTCATATCACAGCTGATTGCTTCCTAGTGAAAAATAGCAATGTGGAGCAATTGAACTTCAATGAAGTACAATTTGGTCGGGAAAGTAACCATCCTTATTTGAACATGTACAATCCAGGGTGGCAGAACTACCTAGATTTCTTTTGGTCTAACAATGCAAGGCTAAAATAGGAAATCAAGACCTACTAAGATTTCAATAAGATGAGTCTAGTTCATGAGATTCCAAATTGGATAAGATCATGGATAAGCTCATGAACAAGGAAGAGGCCTAAAAAGGATGGAAGGACGATTAACAGAAAATCATGCTTCTTCTAGTCACAACTTAAAGGTTCAATTGGGCCAGCTATCTAATTCATTGTCTACAAGAAGTGTGGGGAGCCTTTAAAGCAATATGGAAGCAAATACAAGATAACAATTTAGGCTATCACATTTAGGAGTAAGAAAGAGTTAGAAAAACCAGCGAAAAGACAAGTTGAAATCTACCTTGTAGAAGAATAAGAGAATAAGAAAAAGGATCAAGAAAAGAATGATGAACCTTCTTATACTCCTCCTCCACCTTACTTACCAAAAATACCATTCCAACAAAGACTTCAAAAGAACAAATTGGATGTACCATTTGCAAAGTTCGTGGAAAAGCTAAAGAAATGGAAAATTTACTTGTCTTTTATGGAAGTGTGGAAATGCAAACCCAAGTACACGAAGTTCCTTAAAAGATATATTATCTGACAAGCAAACTTGGGAAGATGACCAGACGGTAGCCATGACGGAAACTTGTAGCACCTTAATTACCAACCATATGCTCTCAAAGTTGAACAATCCAAGGAGCTTTATGATACCTTGTGTAGTTGGTAATTTAGAGATTTTGAAATGTTTATACGACTTAGGCAAAAGTATAAACATTATGCCATTGAGGATTTTTAGGAAATTGAGGCTAAGATATATGAATCCAACATCTATGTGTA
The DNA here is from genome assembly GCA_027575705.1 of Erythroxylum echinodendron. Classification (NCBI taxonomy): domain Eukaryota; kingdom Viridiplantae; phylum Streptophyta; class Magnoliopsida; order Malpighiales; family Erythroxylaceae; genus Erythroxylum; species Erythroxylum echinodendron. Next base: position 23,480,289 of record JANZXR010000004.1, read on the forward strand.
TTTATTTAGTGGACCAATCGATAAAGAAAGAATTAGGCTTGGTGGAGGATATGCCTATAAAAGTGGAAAAGTTTATAATTCCTGTAGATTTTTTCGTACTAGACTTTGAAGAGGATCGAAATTGTCTATTAGTTTTTGGTATAACATTTTTGAACACCAAAAAAGCTTTCGTAGATGTCCATGAATATAATCTCATCATTTGGATTGGAGATGAACAAGTTAAATTCAGCATGATTAAGGTATTAAAAAATTCGAAGGAGGGTAGCTTGTTCATAAGAATTGTTGAAGTCAAATCTTTAAAGGAGCGATAGAAAGAAAAATAGATGACAACGAAGATTGAGTTTGAAGAATATAAGGAAGTCTTTGTTCAAGAAGTTGACGAAGAAGAGAATGACAAACATATAACAATAGAGATAAAGGTTGAAGAAGATACCAACGTCTCAGTTAACGAAGCAGAAGAAGAAGAGGAGACGAAGGTGATTGAGGAAGAAAAAGAACAATTCACCTTCTTAGAAGTCAAACTGTTGGATTCGATAAAAGATTTAAGGAGTTTCATTATTCCCTATTTTCTTGACAGTTTGGTATGAAAAAGGACATTACTACACTTACTAGGTTTTTTAAATTTGATTAATTATGTCCTTATTATTATCTTGCAATGTGTAACTTATTTACAAGTTATGAAACTAAAATCGAGTGACATAAGTGGATGCAAAGCTACTCACAATTGACCCAGGTTGAGCATAAAAGGAAGAATAGGTCGAGCTAATGATGTTAACTAAGTGCTATTTAAGAGGCAACCTAAGAATTAGGATAAGTTTTATTTTATTTTATTTTATTAGTATTTTGTTATTTATATTTTTTTATTTTTATCTTGTAGGGAGTGAATTACTGGAATTTCATGATCGGAAGTATCTCCTAGCTCCATCTCCAACATCATCACCACTAAAACATCGTAATTTTTCTTGCTTTAACCTTTTCTTTTTGTTTTTCTTGTCATTTTTCTATTTTATGTGTTGTTTTTTCTCACATTGAGGACAGTATGTTGTCTAAATGTGGGGAGAATTTTGCATTGGCATGTCATATTTGTGAAGTTTGCGTACTCAATTGTCTTAGTTTTTGATTAGGTTGACATGGTGTGAGCATATGTGTGAATTGTGTGAATGTGTCAATGTCAATAACTTGATGGAAGTAGTTTAGATTTGAACATAGTCATTGAATTTGTAAGGCATATTGGCTTATGCATTTTATGTTTTAAGTATCTTTATTAAATATGCATGTTAATTAGGATATAACGTCATTTTGTTCATCTTAGGGAATTTGTTCATATACATTTATAATTATAAGTCAATTGAATATGTTAATATCATTAGTATTCTTTCATGAGGATGATTGACTAAAGAAATGAGGTAGGCTATGTAAAATGAAAAAAAATATGTGTGTCTATTAAATGAATAACGATTTCACTGGCCCTTTTGAAACAAATATTGGGTTATGAATAGAGCTAGTAGTCAGTTGAGAATGTGATATAGTTGAGTAACTAGGGGTATTCACGACGAAATGTTTGTCTTTGTGTTAAAAGGCTATAATGACATTCTAACCAAGCTAAATAATAAAATGTGGTCTAGTTGAGTAATCGAGGGTCATGACAAGATGTTTGCCTTTGCGTCAAGAGACTAGGTTAAAGTTAAAGCACATAAAAAGTGGGTTTTCAATAAATAAATCCTACTGATCTTTGAAAATAACAAAACTTTTCATGCAAGGATACTTAGTGCAAGTTGCAATTTTGGTTGATTACTAATTATCACTGTATGTATACAAGTGCTTTAGGTGAATGAATATGATGTTAATGTCTTGATTAATATGCATATTCAATCCAAAGTGCTTAGCCATAAATTGCATAGGTTAATATATTAGAACAACTTGAATGATTGTTGTTTGAGGTTAAATTGGTTTCGTCAAGTTAGATGCCATTGTATCATTAGTGCATGTTCGTGAATGTATGTGTTATTGTTTGGTTTGTTTGAGTTTGAGTTTGTGCGTTGTTTCTGTTTTTGCTTGAGGATAAACAAAAGTTAAGTGTGGGGATGTTGATAGGTGTGAATTATACTATGTTTTGATAGATGTTTAAATGTGCTTTGGAGTATTTCTTAGATTACTATCTTGTATATAGGCTTAGAATTATGTTATTATTAGTGTTTGTTTATATTCTAAGTGTTTGTTAGGTTTTGAGCATGATTTAAATCTTAATTTTATGTTTCAAGAGGTGTGAGATGTGTGTTTGAGTGTATGGAAATAGGAAATTGAAGAAAAGAGAAGAATTGGAAGTATGAAGTAGGTGACGGTCGTGACAGATAGCATAGACAACAATTCCAGCAAATTTTAGTTTTTCCAGCACGTGACTCTTTTCTATTTTTGGAACAAAATCAAGTGGGTAAATCTTAAAAAGAATCCTAGAAGCCTCAAGAACTATTTAAGAACATAAAATACTAAAAAAAGAGCAACCTGCATCTTACCAAATTGAGATTAATCCACGGAAGATCAAGAGGAGCATCAGCTGTCCAACAATTTCTAGATTAAGCTCCAAATCAAGTTTTTCTTTCGTTCCCTTTGTTATTTTCATTAAACTTGATGTGTGAACTGGATTGGAAGATGTTATACATGTTGATGATGTTTTAATTTCATATTAAGATTTGTTCTTGACTTATTTTGTGACTTGAACACTTTTGATTTTAAAAAAATGTTTTGGGTGTTGTGATATTTGTGTTTGTTTATACTTCGATAACCAATTGAGAGAGTAAGTCGATGGTAATCTGATTAGGTTGGGTAATGAGAGTAAATGACCTAATAAGTCATGCAAATATCAAATTGATGATCATAAGAAGAGAGATCTTATATGAGAACTCAATTATCCACTATATTGCTTAAGAACTAGTCGAAAAAGATATGTTGTTTTTGTTAATTGATAGATTGTAAATTCATAATTTCGTTTTCAATTAGGGATAAATGATTATGTCTTGAGAGAAAATAATCAAACCCTTTGAAAATCTAGGATCGACATTAAATTGAATTAAAAAATGGTTGAAGGAGCAAAATGATGATAGAACAAGTCTTTTACTTTCATATTTAATTATCCTTGTTTTATTGTAACAACTCAATTGTTAAGTGATTTAATGCTTAAATTTTATTTGATTGTTTAATATATATATATATGTATATAATCTCCCAAGTGAACTACTCAGTTCCGACCTCAAAAATAGATATAGATATATCTTTAGTAATACAAATCTTAACGAATGCTTAAAAAAATAATGAAAGAAAGAAAGAGAAAAAAGTGTACAAAGACAATAAGAAATAAAAGCACAACTAAGAGACAATATGTCATAAAAAGTAAAAATATTAATGAGCCAGGTCAAGCTCGAGCCGCCTTTTACTTGACCTAGTCCGGCCTCGATCATAATGATCCGGCCTCCGATCGACCGAATTGACATTCCTAATGGAAAGCACGGGAGGGGGACTCTCGAGAAGAAAAGGAGCATATAAAGAAATAAATACTCTTTACAGACAATTGAATAGTCCCCTAAATCAGCGGGACCCATTAAAGAGGTGATAACGGACCAGATCTCACACAAATTACCAATTGCCTATATTTTCTGCGGGACCCCCGACACCACTTCTCTTCTCTCTATCCAATTCTTACAATACACGAGCCTCTGTAGTTTCTCTCTCTGCCTTGAATATAATTAATAATTATAAAATAAATAAATATAAAGTATATTCCTTCCTCCCTTGTGATTCTCTCTCTACAATTCCGATCTCCGGCGTGACCCGATCGTCCAATGCGGGTACGTTTCGGTTTGAGCCACTTCCCTTGGTGATCAATTATCAGTCAAGAAGAGTTTTTCGGTTGAAGTTTGTTTCCTTTTCAAGCTTCACTTTTCGCCTGAAAACCCTAATTCTTCCCCCGATTCCGGTTTTTAAACCGGATTATGATGAGCAATTCGGCTTATCTTCGATAGCTTGAATTGGGGCTTTTACCAGTTTTCAATTATTTTTAATTTAATTTAAATTTTTTTGAAATTTAATTCTGCTTTTCATGTCTCTGTTCCCCTTTTTTTGGGGCGAGGGGGTTTGCTAAATTGAAGCATTCCTTTTTTAAGGTAATTTTGTGTTTAGCTTCTGTTCAGAGGTGGTTGTGACATTGACATTACAGTTAGTTTGATGCTGGTTGTTGAGAAATTGTGGAACAGGAAAAGTTGAGAAATTGTGGAACAGGAATGTTGTTCAAACAGTTGAAATTGGGATTTCCTCACTCTCAATCTTTCTCTTACAAGAAAAAGAGTCAAAGGCTTTATTTGGACCCTAGTTAGCTGAAGTAATTCATTTTTGCTGCTTTGGGCAATCTGAAGTTGACATAAAAGTCAATGTATCCGTTTTTTAAAGTTCTAACGCTTTATTAGTTTTATCTACACGAATCAAAGGACTTGAACTCCTCTTTTTATGTTGTACGTTACTGGTGTTAGTAGTTTATTGAACTTTTCTACACAATTGCTGTTCCTTTGGACACTTTTCTGTGATGGTGGATGAAGTTCATCGGACTAATTAAAGCTTTTGGGATATGCAGATATGGTCTCTCTTTAGTGTTTTTGTTGGTTTTTTGTTAAGTCATTGACATGCTATTGAGAGCTTTGTCAAGGAACGTTGCTTTTAATGATTGTTGCTCGGGACATGAAACACAAAATCGATCAAAAGTTGCATTTTGGGAATGAGTTGGCTCACTGAGGTGGTAGTACATGGCTGGAAATGTGAGATTTGAGTCAACTACAACCAGTCCTGAGGAATTGGTTTTTAGTGGGAACTATTCAAATGGACCAGGAGGAAACTATCTTGTCTCTACTTTGGATAGGTCTGGAAGCTTCAGAGAAAGCAATGCTAGTGAGAGCAAGCTTTTTGGTTTGGGTGCTAGTACACCCCGGACTAGTTCTTCACCAGTTGGGGATGTGGCTTCACTTACCCAATGTCTATTGTTGGATCCTATCACAATGGGAGAGAAATACACCCGATCAAGTGAGTTAAGGAGAGTTTTAGGTATATCAGTGGGGATTGCTAAAGAAGATGACTCGTTTGGAGCTGCTCATTCAAAGCCACCCCAAGTAGTTATAGAGGATCTGAAACGGTTCAAAGAAAGTGTTTTAGATGCCACTTTGAAGGCCAGGTAGTTATGATTTGTACTACTAGAATTGTTGGTTGGTGTCAACCTCTTGCTTAGTCTTCTAGATCATTCATAACGGTGTTGATTTTTGATGCATGAAGCCATTTCCATACTAATAGAAATTAATCATTTAACTTGCCACTGCCGTATACCAAATAGAGTTTGTATTCACACATATTTTGTTTGTACATATATTTAGTAAATTTAAGAGTTCATGACCTTTTAGTGTATCATTTGCAATCTAAAGATGCAATTGTTTTACTCTTTTGCTTAGGGGTCGGATTAGAAGGTTGAATGAATCTTTGCTGAAACTAAACAAGTATTGTGAAGCATTGAATTTGAAGAAGCAACAACGTAATGAAATATTCACAAATGAAAGGTCCGTCGGGTCTAATTTTTTGAAGATGAGCGTTCAAAATCATCGAAACTCTGCAGAACTTGGGAGTCAAAGATTAGAGGATAAAACGAAAAATATTGGCTTAAACAAGCGAGTTCGTTCTTCAGTAGCAGAATTACGGGTTTGTATATGACTTCTCAGGATTCTCTTGTATGTGGATTAGACACCTTACATTCTATTAAGTTTACATCATTGTGATGTCAAAAATGCTTGCTTTTAGTACTATATGTTATAAATATGATTGTTGTTTTGTTTGTTGTTTGTGCTTTGTGTTCTATGGGGGACTATGACGGAACAAAATGGTTCACCTTTGTTTTAGCCAAAGTTGGGCTAAAAAAAAAGGAAAAAAATATGAACCAAAGTTTAATAATGGACTGAAAAGTCTAAAGAAAGTGAAAAGTAAGAGTCGTACGATACTAAATAGGCCTTAATTAGGGTTACGTTACAACGTGTTTGGACCTGGTGAAACCAAGTAATTGAATTTTGACTTCACCATCAATATATGAAATCATTGAATTGGGACTTCTATCTTATTTAATATTATCTGTAAATTTTCCTACTTGATTTATCATGGAACATTATTGATATTAGAGGTCAATAATGAAAAAGACAAATAATAGTTGACTGTCCTTTAACAAGGCAGAGGAGGAGGGAAAAAATTGAATTCATGATAAAGGAATTGACATGACAACCCAAGGATGTCAAAGAGACATTTTTGAGCATGAAGGTTCAACGCCTTTTATGATGAAACATCTCTTTTAGCTAAATCTTCTGCTCTTCGAGTATATTGATGGTAAGCGTATTGGTTACTTTCTACAGACATCTTCTATCTTTGGAGATTCACCGAGTGGTTTTCTTGCATTAGCATAATATTTGTGTTGAGTTGTTCGGATTTGTTTTCAAAATTATAATCATTTTCTTGAGGCATATCCTACTTCTAGTGCCTATCACATACTATTCATCTTGCATTGAGATATGGCTAGTCTGGGGTGCATTTATTGTTTGTTGAAAGTAGCTCTAAAAATGGTCAACTTTCTTGATTGAATTTCCTCTTCTTCATATTTCTCTGTTTGCACTTTTAGGCTGATGGTAAAAGCAACATGCTCCTACGACAGACATTAGCCATTGGCAAAGAAAGAGATTTGCTCAAGGATACTGGTGAAGGTTCTAATCTAGCTGAAGAAAAGGTTCGTAGGCTGCCTGTTGGTGGGGAAGGATGGGACAAAAAGATGAAAAGGAAACGTTCTGTTGGTACTGTTTTTAACAGACCCCTGGATAATGATGGAGAGGTTAAACGAGTTATGCATCATAAATTTAATAATGAAACTAGCCTCCAAGCTCATGATGCTCAGTCCTTTAGGTAATTTCTTCTCTAGAAATGTTTGCTTTAGCAATGATTGCACCTTTTTACTGTTTAAAGTTCAACTATGCATAACTTAGTCTATTCAGATAGCAGTGGTATTTTGTTTTAGTCTATTCAAATAATAGTGGCATTTTGTTTCTCCTTATTTTACTTTTTAGCTAGTTATGTTCTCTAGTGTAAAGAATATCTCCGAATTTCTGTTTATGAGATTTTCATTATTTTTCAATGAGATAAAGTTCTTTCAAACTACCCATTCATTAAAGGAATAAAAGAATGAGGTCTGAACATGCCTACACATTCTAGTATGTGGGGTTAAAGATGAGCATTTTATGTTGAAGATAGTTTGTGCACCTATCAACTTTTAGAACTATTTCCATGATCAGTTAAGTCAACTGTTGTTGTTTTTAGTTTTACTACTAGCGAGGTGGCACCTGTGTTTTAGGATGAAGATAAGCTACATAAAAAGTTTTTAGGTTTACTACTAGAGATGTGGCACGTGTGTTTTAGGATGAAGTTAAGCTACATAAAAAATTTTCATGCCCACATTTTGTACATACTCCCTAGTTAGAATTTTGGATGAACAAGTGAAAGAATGTTGGTTTTTCTTCCTATTTTGTCCTTTTTTGATTGTGCTTCGATCATTTTCCCATTCATTGACAAAATATCCACAATGAACAGTTAGGTTCCTTTTAGTCCTTCCTTTAATGTTGTTCTTTTGTTTTTTGTCTTTAAGGTTAATATCCACAATGAACAGTTAGGTTCCTTTTAGTCCTTACTTTAATGTTGTTCTTTTGTTTTTTTTTGTCTTTAAGGTTATGTAATGCCTTCTAGTGTATGGAAATGGGTTTTCTAGTTATGATTACTTAGAATTGCATGGTCAAATTATTTGAAAATAGCTGAGCTTAAACAAACTGTTATATCATTTCCCATTTCTTCTTCATTAGAGCGTCTTTTATGTCTACTATTATAGCTATTAATTGTTCACCCCAATGACCTCAAAATAGTATTGGTGGGATGACTTGGATCATGGTCATTAGAGTGAAATAACATGGTGTGTGCATTTGCATGGAATGTAGTAGTTGTCTTTGTTCGGGACGAATCGGTTGTGCTTCCCATAGCCTCAAAACTGGGGCCTTGGTTTGTAATTGGGGTAGAAAATTTTGTTGCATATGACTTGTGAGGAAGTCATGTCAGTTGTGGCAGTCTAATTGCTTTGAATCCCACCGCATAATTTTATTTCCTATTTCAATTAGTTTGGCTATTTTACATATTTAACTTCCTGTTTTGTACCATAGAAACACTGGCAACATTGAATTTACCTTGATTTGACAAAAGAAATCATTCTTGGCCTATGAAAAGTGTTCTCAGTAATCTTTTGAGTGGATGATGTAATGCTTATGTTTTACATGACATGAAACATGGAGGAATATAGCAATTTTAATATGATATGTTTGAAGGTTGAGTATGTTTTTGTTCAAAAGGCTTAGATTGAAACTAAGAGGGATGCTTTGATCCTTTTTGTTTTTGTTATCATCTACAATGTTTTGAAATAACTGAAGGAAACTATTTGTAATGTTGCGGATGCCTTTGTGGGAAAAGTTTACTTGCAATGCAAGAAAAGTGGTTGACATGATAGCTGTTAACAAGTCTGCTTTTATTTTGTTTTATTTGATTTTCTTTCGTATTTTAGGGTTTTTACAGATTATGTTTCCTATTTCTATTGGGATTCTATTTTTAGACTTTATGCCTAATTAGGAGTCTTAATTAGGGTTGTTCATTTATCTTTAAGCCTATTTAAAGGCTGCTTTGGTTAATAAAGTGGCAAGCAGACTTTTATTAAGAAAAACACAGTCGCTAGGTTAGAAAAGTAGCAGCAGCTGTACAAGACCCTGTCAAGGACATGTCTCTTCCTTGTGTCGGCACAGGTTCTTCAAAGCAAGGGGAGAACACGGCGTGGGAAAAAGAGGTGGCTTTCCCCGTGTCTCAACCTATGTCTGGATCCTATGCTAGAGTACACAAGAACTTGTTATCAGAGCCACTTGTCATGGGTGACTCGAAAAGCCTAGTCAAGAAATTAGAGGCTTTTATGCAAACTATGGTCGTGAGGCAGTAGGCAGTAGGCAGTAGGCAGTAGCCCGTGAGCCTAGTCAGCCATGTTTGTAGATTGGGGAAGGATTCAGGAAGGGACAATGTTGGTGGTTCTAGCAGTGGCAATCAATGGAGTCGAAACTGTTAAGAGGAGAGAACAAAAGAGCAGGTCGAGGGTTAATTTGTACTGCACTACTCCAAGCTTGAATTTTCGGCCTATGATGGGTCAAAAGACCCCTTGACATGGTTAAGGAGGTGCGAACAATTTTTAGTGAATCAAAAAATCCAAGATGGAGAACAGGTGGGATTGGCAACCTTCCACTTGATGGGGGAAGTGCAACTATGGTTTTATCAGTTAGAGCAGGAGGAGTTGGAATTGGAGTGGGAAGGATTTAAAGAACATTGTCTCGTAAGGTTCAGACCACCCATGAGCAATAATGTTTTAGGGGAGTTGGCAAATTTTAAGCAAACAGGAACTGTGGAAGATTACCAGCGACAGTTTCAGTCTTTGTTAGCAAGGACTACCTACTTAAACCCCTGTCAAAAAGTGAATTTATTTACGATAGGATTGGTGGACGGCTTTCGGATTGATGTAGAGGTGCAACAGCTCGATAATTTGGGAGTGGCGATGAATATGGCACGGCTTTAGTGAGGAAACAATACTGTATATTGCAAGGCAGCTCTAAATTTTTGATTGGGTGGGCAGCCCTTAAATTAGTTGCAACCAACATTGCCTCTGTTGGGAATCGAAGCATCAAAGGAGTAAGGGGAGGAGGGTCAATTGCCAACAGTTCATTCAACACTCCAACCCCATTTTTTAAGAGGCTTTGAAGGGCGGAGATGGCAGAAAGAAGAGCTAAGGGGCTGTGTTTTAACTGCGATGAATCTTACTCAAGAGGACAAAAATGCAAGAGGCTTTTCTGGATCGAAGTGCCAGACTTAGATAATGAGCAGGAGGAAGAGGAGTTAGGTGACCCGAAAATTTCGTTACATGCTTTAAGTGGGATTCGGAGCTCACAAACGATGCAATTGCAAGCACTAGTGGCTGGGTGATCGATGTGGTATTGGTGGATTCAGGAAGTACCCACAATTTCATTTGGGAGGGAGTTATACCCAAGATTGATATTACAGTGAGGGAGCGGCCAGGACTGCAGGTGGCAATGGCCAATGGAGAAAAAGTGCCCAGTTTGAGTATTTGCAAGGCGGTAACTCCACAAGTTGATTCTTATTCTTTTACCACTGACCTTTCTTCTATTCCATTGGATAGTTTTGTTGTTGTTTTAGGGTTAAATGGCTACTTATGTTGGGCTCTTTTTGGGACTTTGCGTCTCTAATGATGAGTTTTGAGCTAGATGGGAAGAAGGTGTAGTGAAAGGGGCAAGTTCCAAGTGTTGAACCGAGAGCAACAATAACAAAGTGATAGCATTCGTCCTCCGTTGCTATAGAAAAATTGCTGATAGAATTTTCAGATTTGTTTGCGGAACCTTTAGGGTTACCATCGAGTTGAAGTTCTGATCACATAATTCCTTTAATGACGAGATTTGGACCAGTGGTGGTGCGACCTTACTGTTATCCTCATCTTTAAGAGGATAAGATAGAGATACAATGTGAGGTAATGCTACAACAAGGAATAATAAGACCAAGTTGATCTCCCTTTTCTTTGCTAGTACTACTAGTGTGGAAACATGACAGGACACGGAGGTTTTGTGTGGACTATGGGGAGCTTAACCATCACATGGTAAAGGATAAGTTTTCTATCCCAATAGTGAGTTGTTGGATGAGTTGCATGGAACACGATATTTCACAAAGACGTTCGTTCCGAATAGCATTAGATTAGAATGGATCGTCGAGATATAGAGAAGACAACTTTCAGGACGCACCACGGGCATTTCGAATTCCTAGAAATGCTCTTTGGTCAACGCTCCCTCTACTTTTCAAAGTTAGATGAATTAGGTGTTTATGCCATGTTTGCATAAGTTTGTCCTAGTATTCTTTGATGACATTTTAATAAATAGTAAGACTTGGATTGAGCATATTCAGCATGTGTTTAGTTTTTGAATAATTGCGAGTTTCACCATCTTTTTCTTAAGAAATCAAAGTTCACATTTAGGGAGAATCAGGTGAAGTACTTGGGTCATGTTATCCATCGTGAAGGAGTGGAAGCAGATGTAAGTAAGATTAAGGCGATCGTAGAGTGGCCAATAATACAATCGGCCAAGGCCCTCCGAGGCTTCCTGGGGTTAGTAGGGTATTACGGGAAATATATAAAATATTATGAGCAAGTGGTAGCACCTCTGACTAGCCTGTTGAAGAAGAATGCATTACCAATGGGGGAATGAGGCCTATTTGACCTTCTCTAACTTGAAGAAGGCTCTTTCTGAAGCCCATGTTCTGAGGTTGCCTAATTCTGAGGAAGAGTTCGTGGTGGAGTATGATGCTTTTGGTAGTGGTATTAGGGCGGTCCTACAACCAAGGGCATCCATTTGCATTTTTCAGTAGAAAATTGACAGAGCGCCATCATAGGCTTGTAGTGTATGAAAGGGAGTTTATCAGTCTTGCCAAAGCCGTACCTACTGGAGACCACATCTTAGGGGGAGGCATTTCCTCATCAAGATTGATCACTTTAACTTAAAATTTTTGTTAGAACAAAGGTTAATCACTTCACCTTAACAACATTGGATTAGTAAACTAATGAGTTTTGATTTCAGGGTGAGTGCAAAGCAGGGAGATTCAACTGAGCTGCTGATGCACTTTCCCGACTTGATGAGGAGGATGGCTTGCTCTTTGCTCTTTCTAAACACGAGCTATTTTTGATGCCCTTCGACAAGAAGTGGAAGCATCGAACGACTTCAAACAGCAGCTGGAAAACATAGAGAAGTGGGAGGCCAAAGTTGCTTAGGAAGTGAGGGATGACTTGATCTTTTTCGAGGGGAAGTTCTATTTGCTATTCACTTCTCCCTTAGTGCAAACCATCCTCTTAGGTATTCATAACATGATCCATGAATGGGTCTAAAAGACTTTGCAAAGGGTGCGCATAGATTTCTTTTGGAAAGGAATGAAATCAAAAATGGTTGAATTTGTGCAGAGTTGCCTGGTTTGTCAACACAACAAGTGGGAAAACCTACACTCTGAAGGGCTCCTATAGCCTCTTTTGGTGCCCCAATAGGTATGGGATAATATTTTGATAGATTTTATCGAAGCATTACCCAAGGTCCAAGAGAAGTCAGTTTTGATGGTGGTTGCAGACAGATTTTCCAAATATGCGCACTTTGTTCCACTCGCTCATCCTTTCACTGTTATATTTGTGGCTTATGTATTTTTACAGAAGCCTTTCGTTTTCATGGGTTACCTTAGAGAATTGTTTCTGATCGAGAGAAAGTTTTTATGAGTCCCCTTTTGAAGGAATTATTTCGTTTGTTAGGAACAAAGTTGGCCTTTTCTTCAACTTATCACCCGTAGTCGGATGGTCCAAATGAAGTTGTAAATCACACTATTGAGATGTACTTGCCTTGTTTTATAGGCGATAGATCACGTCTATGGCTTCAATGGGTTCCATGGGCGTAGTATTGTTGCCACATCTTTCCACTCTTCCTTGCTAGCTATGCCATGTTAGGTGGTGTATGGACGAGATCCTCTGTGTTTGCTCGATTATATAGCCGGTTCTACTAGAGTGGAGGCAGTGGATCACGCTCTTGAGGAGAGTAATACAATTTTACAGTCAACAAGAGAGCGTTTACTGCAAGCCTAGTAGTGAATGAAACTTACATATGATGCTAATCCTCGAGAGATCTCCTTTGAAGAAGGTAGTTGGGTTTGGTTGAAGCTTCACCCTTATTGGCAACTTTCGGTGGGGACAAAATATTTTGGTCCTTATAAAGTGCTGCAGAGAATTGGTTCAGTTGCCTACAAGTTGGAGCTATCGGAGGGCAGTCATATCCACAATGTTTTTCATGTGTCCTTGTTAAAGAAATTTAAGGGCGATACTCCAAGTTCAGTGGCTGCACTACTAGGTCCTGTTCCCCACTCTATTATCTGATCTAGGATTAACAGAGGTAGATAGGAGGTTTTGGTGCCTTAAGTGGACAATTCAAATGAAAATGCTACATGGGAAGATTTCATCGCTCTTCAGGACGTTTATCTGGGCTTAGAGTTGGGAAGGGTAGTAATGTTAGTAATGTTGTGGATGCCTTTGTGGGAAAAGTTTAATCGCGACACAAGAAAAGTGGTTAACAGGACAACCATTATCAAGTCTACTTTTATTTTGTTTTATTTGATTTTCTTTCGTATTTTAGGGTTTTTTACAGATTATGTTTCTTATTTCTGTTGGGATTCTATTTTTAGACTTTATACTTAATTAGGAGTCCTAATTAGGGTTTTTAATTTATCCTTAACCCCATTTGAAGGCTGCTATGGTTAATAAAGAGGCATGCAGACTTTTATCAAGAAAAACATGAAAGTAATTATGGTTTTGAATTCTTGATCATCTCTGTTGATTTACAAGACCCTTTAAATAGGGAGATTACAATCGGAATTATGGAAAATGA
>JANZXR010000004.1:23493989-23515070 GCA_027575705.1 Erythroxylum echinodendron
AAGGATTTATTACAAAATACTAATCTATTCCTAAATTAGTGGAATAATATATGGCTGGGAGAGATCATCGGCTAAGAAAACACAGCCACTAGGTTAGAAAAACAGCAGCAGCTGTACGAGACCCTGTCGAGGACAGGTCTCTTCCTTGTGTCGGCATAGGTTCTTCAAAGAAAGGAGAGAACACAACCAGGGAAAAAGAGGTCGCTTTCCCAGTGTCTCGACCTATGACTAGGTCCTATGCTAGAGTACATAATAGAAACAGGTCAACATTTTGTGCACCGTTGTGTTCAGCTTGTTGTAACTTGACTTTGCTTTATTGTTCCTAGCAAGCATTAGAGAGATCTTACTTCTAAGGAAGCTACTTATTGTTTCATTGTGTTGTTCTCTCTGTTTGCCAAACTTTTTGTGATTCCGATGGCATAGTTGCTTTTTTCATGAGATTTTGTTGTCATCATATTGCCAAAATTTCACAAGAAGTCAATAACTTTGTTGTATCTTGTTCTTTTTAAAAAATTGTGATAAAATTGACATCAAGGGTGCTCTTGAATTGTAAACTTTATACATCTTGCAGGTCAGGATCATTTAGTGGCAGCAATGGGATTACCAAGTTAGATGTTATTTCATCATCTACAAGTTCAAATGTCCGTGCTGTTTTGAAGAGTGAGCCTGAAAAAGTTTCTTTAAGTAGGGATTTCTCAGCTAGCGTGAGTAAGGAACGACTGCTATTAAAAACTAACAATAAGTATGTAGCCATTTTCTTAACTCCTTATAGTCATTTTCATTGTCCTTTGTTGTCTATGTCTTGCAGTAGGAGATTTTTAGCTTCTGGTTCAAGTCCTTTCTATTTACTGTGTGTTACGCTCTCATTGCACAACATTTGTTTTCTGGTGCTTATGTACATGTAACTGTTTTTTAGGTTAAATGTTCTTGAGGATAATCATGCAGTCAACCCAAGTCCGCTGGCCAAAGGTAAAGCTTCCAGGGGTCCTCGATCTGGCACAGTGATGACATCAAACTCATCTCCGAACTTTCCACGTGTATCTGGGGCTCTTGATGCATGGGAGCAACCTCCAAGCATGACTAAAGCCAATTCTAGTGGAACTAATATTCGTAAGCGTGCCATGCCACCAGGATCATCCTCTTCCCCTATGGCACAATGGGTTGGTCAAAGGCCACAAAAATTTTCTCGTACCAGAAGAGCAAATGTGGTATCGCCAGTGTCAAATCCTGATGAACTGCAAATGTCATTAGAAGGTGGATATTATGAATTTTCTTCTCGATTAACTTCTATTGGGAGCCATGGGTCACTAGTTGACAAGGATATGGCTGCAGGAACCCAAGTAACAGTGAAACTTGAAAATGTTTCATCTCCAGCCAGATTAACTGAAGTTGAAGAGTCTGGTGCTAATGAAAATCATGAGAGTGGACCAAAGGATAAGAGAACTGGTAGTCTAGAAGAAAAATCAATAAGTTACAATGTTGGTCCTTCCGTTTTGCTTTCAAAAAAGAATAAAATGCACCATACGGAGGACATTGGTGATGGAGTGAGGAGGCAAGGGAGAACTGGTCGAGGTGCACCATCTCCTAGGATGAGCATTTCTCCAATTAGGGAGAAGTTGGAGAACCCACCATTAACAAAGCCACTTAGGACTGTGAGGCCCGTTTCAGATAAGAGTGGAAGGTGGTGTATGTTTGTATCTGATAGGAAGAATATATCCTTTCTATATTGTATCGTGTTGTTGAACCTAGTTGGAATTAATTATTGATAAGTTGCCTATATTTACTAGTCCAGTAAGTCAGGTCGGCCTCCACTGAAGAAGATATCCGATAGGAAGCCCTTTAATCGTATTGGGAAAACTCCAACTGATGGTTCTCCAGATTGTCCAGGTTTGCTCCCTGACTAATATAATCTTTTTGAGGTTGTAGCAATTGGCATAAATCATCTTGATCTTGAAAATACTGAATTTGTGGTCAATGTCTTTTCACAAGTTCATAAAGATTGAATCTGTAGTATCTGTTATACCAAATCAGAGCAACAACTAAGGGCGCCACGATTTTAGAAAGTCCACTGACATAGATGAATAATTAATAAAAGATTCCTGGAATGTCAGTACATGATGATTGCATTGTTTTCTGAGACTGCGAATTTAAGTTTTAAACCTTTAGTGTGCAAAATTTGAACAAAATTCTTCATGTTGGCTGGTTTTTGATGGATGAAAATTTTCTTACTTGGACCATAACATGGGAATCTTATAGTAAGTGATGTAGACAAAGTGGTTAGAGCAGCAAATTCCAATAAATTAGGGTTAGAATTGGGGTGATTGTGGCTGGAACAATTAGGATTTATTACGAAAACATCATTTGATAAAAATAGGCTAGAAAGGTTGCTGTATTTCTCCAGCAAAACCCCTATTTATATTGGTGTTGCTAGAAAAATACTACCCAAAATAGGATAGAAAACTCCATGGTTTGTAAAGGAAGTTAGCAGTCAGCCAACTTTAAACTTGCAGTAAAAGAAATCCAAGTTAATTGTGGAAATACATTAAAGCTTATACTAAACAAGAAAATAGATACCGACTAAGTGGAAGTTAGGCTGGATGCTTCTGCATCAATCTTCTCAGATTTGGAAAGAACTTGGTTCTGATGAGTAGACCTTAACCTTAGGATTAACTCATTTCGGTTCTTTTGTAATCTAAGTGCTTCACTTGCAACTTTTGAAGCCAAGAATTTGTATTACAGTAGAACTTTTGGAAACAATAATGATACATCTAAACTGCTAATACAAAATAGCCTTGAGCAAGATAAACATTTACAAAGTCAATGCTGACATCAAGCATCTGGATGAAAGGCTTACAGTTGCAGCTTCTTGTGCCTGTATTAAAAGATCTTTTGATGCATCAAATTGTCCTTCTCCTACCAAGGCTACTCTGACATATTTGCAGTATATGGATTAGCTATATGATGAATCAGAACTCTGGTGTAAGGTTCTTTTGTCTATTACAATGTATATCTTCCAACATAAGATTTTTATTCTCATTTTTTTGTGCTGAAAAGTAGCTCCAGTTGCCCAAAGAAAGTTGTGTGAAAATTTCTTTCACCAGTTGCTTTACTACCAGTATGCAAGTTTCTTTGGCCTTTATCCAATCACCAGTTTTAAGCTCCAAGTCACCAAGCATATACCACCCATCTGGGCCCTTGCTATTCATCTTCAAAACCTCAATTTCCAGGTTGATACATACTCAAGGACTGTTTTGAACTTCCACAATGGACTGCAATTTAAGTTGAACTTCAATGGTCGTTCAAATCCTTTTCCTATCTTTGAAAGTTCTAAAACAAAATCCATATTCCATGGTGGATTTGGAAATAGTAATATGCTATACAAATCAATATTTTGAACTTTTCTTTTTCTAAATAAAGAATACTGGAAGTTCTGCTGAATTTTGGTTCAATTTTGAGATAGTTCTTTAAGATAAATATTTTGTGATAGTTTGCTTACTAAAAGGTACATAACACTTAAATTTCCAGAAATAAATATCTATTAATTTTGTCCTTGTTGCTAGATGTATTACTTTGAGTTGCTAGTTATTTTGTTTCTTCTTTAAGAGGATACCTCGTTATTTTCTTGTTAATTGTTGTGATCATCACTCATAAGGACTCATCTTGTTTAGAATGATCATCATAAATTGATTATCTCTCTTTCCAATTTAAATATTCTTCATCATATGTCGGATTAACTTCTAATTCATTTATCTCCTCATTATAATCATCATAAGTTGGTTCTTTTTGTCCAATTTAAATATTCTTCATGAAATTTGTATGAACATTAATAACTTCAACCTGTATTTCCTACCCTTAAAGACTTGGAATGGCTACTCTTCATTTCCACCTTGTGCTGCTTGGCTAGCATGCCCAATTCATCAAAATGATTGTCATTTGCTGTCTTTTCAACCATGATCTTCTGAAATCTTGAGGAGCTTGTGATCAACTTTTTGATTCTCAATTTAAGCTTCCACTGGTTATTAATGTTGCAAGGCTTGTACAGCCCGCGTCAAGTTTGCAATCATGCACCACATCTCTGCCATCTCTGTTTCTTGGGCTTCTTGCCTCAATGTCAACTTGATACCACTTGATGTAGGGAAAGGGTTTGGGGCACTAAACTTCAACAAAAAGGCTAGAATTAGGGTGACTTTGGTTGGAACAATTAGGTTTTATGACAAAAATCTTATTTCTCCAGCGAAACCCTATTATTATTGTTAGAAATCCCTAAAATAGGTAAAAGACGTCTAACTCTCTAAAGAAAAAATCCTTGATGTCACCTATTATTAGACTTGCAATGAAAGAAATCGAACTTAATAGGAAAATATTAGAAAATGTAAACTAAATAAGAATAGAATACTGATTGATATACCTTGGGCTGGATACTCCATCAGAAAGGTTCATGAACACTTCCTAAAGTGCTTATATGTTTTGGAAGGCTCCTCTGTATTGACTTTGTCCTTAGAGGTCCTTTTAGTTTACTTGAGGATAAAATGGCGTCAAGACTAGCTTGTGTGCACCTTGACCAGCCTAGGTTACGATATTTAGGGAATTAAGGGGAATTGCCTCCCTTCTCTTTCCTACCTTGTGATCTGAAACCTTTAGTTTATGTGAAGATTAAACCCACTCAACCACTAAGCCAAATTTGTAAGTTTGTCTTTCTAATTTTATTATTACTAAAATAGATCTATTTGTCATGTGATTTTGAAATTTAAAAGTATGATATTGTAATTCAAATACGTGCTTGCCCAAAATAAAAGTCAATTACTGAAGAAAAATTGAACAATGGATTACTGCAAACCTTTAAAACTAAATTCTTACCATCAGTGGGCTCTTCTTAAAAAACCAATACTGTGAGGTTTTTTATGTTTAAAACCTTAAGCTATCTCCTACTGTGATTCTTTCTTGGTTTGAAGATAGTCAAATAAATGGGTTTATATATAAAGGAGAAGTCTTAAAGGACGGTTTAGAACTTCTAGTTTTTGTTTTAGTTGATACTACTTTGATGGTGCTGCATATGGTAGATCATTGGAATTATTGATTTTCTTTGTTTTCTATGATTTTATTTCAATTTGATTGTGTTCGTCATTTTACCTAACTGCTTGGCCCCATAAAATGTTTGAATGATCAAAATCCTCAATATTTATTACATGCTTTGCCAATCAGATGCCTTTGTTGTTGTTGGGAAATATCCAGCTAGATAATTCCTAGATATTATTGACACCTAAAAGTTAACAAATCAGATCAATCATAATATTATGTAAAGATATTAGGATATTATGTACAGATTTTAATTTTCTAGAATAGCCCCCTTTATATCTTGATATACTTGTATCTATGTATTGATCAAAGAGGGGGAAAAAATACAACTATTTAGAATTTCTGCATGGTATCAGAGCCATACCTGAATAGTCCCAAACCCTAGCGGCCACCTACTGTCTCTAATCTACCCATCTATGTCAACCATGTCCGACATTGGTGAATCCTCTGACCCATCTCTTCAAACACCTCCTCCTCATAATACTATCTCAGAGTCTCATTCTATTTAGATCACTACAATATGACTGATGGGGAGAATTTTCTTCGGTGGTCCCAATCGGTTAGAATGTACATCTGTGGTAGAGGCAAGATTGGATATTTGACTGGTGACAAAAAGAGCCTATGGTTGATGATCCTATACACGGAATATAGGATGCTGAAAATTCTATGGTGATGACATAGCTAGTAAGTTCGATGGAGGAGGATTATTAGCTCCAACTCTATGTGTTATTACGCAGCTAAGGAGCTGTGGACAACATGAATCAGATGTATTCTAATTTGGTAAACCAGTCCCAAGTGTATGAACTAACTCTCAAATTGGGTGAGATCCACCAAGGTAAGGATAGTGTTACTAAGTACTTTAATTCTCTGAAACGTTTGTGGTAAGACTTAGATTTGTTTAATGACTAAGAGTGGAAATCCCCTGATGACTATAACTATTTTTGAAAAATAGTAGAGGATTATCGAATTTTTAAGTTCTTAATTGGACTTAATGTTGAGTTTAACGAGGTTAGAGGCAGGATTATTGGAAGACAACCACTTCCTACCATTGGAGAAGTATTTGCAGAAGTCTGACGTGAAGAGAGGAGACGGTTTATGATACTTGGAAAATGAAATCCTACACCTACTATTGAAAACGCAGCATTAGTTGCTGGGAATACAATTGGTCGTACTAAGAAGACTGAGGAAAAGTCACGAGTTTGGTGTGACTATTGCAATAAAGCACGTCATACTCGTGAAACATGCTGGAAACTT
Source organism: Erythroxylum echinodendron (assembly GCA_027575705.1). Taxonomy (NCBI): domain Eukaryota; kingdom Viridiplantae; phylum Streptophyta; class Magnoliopsida; order Malpighiales; family Erythroxylaceae; genus Erythroxylum; species Erythroxylum echinodendron. The sequence goes on from JANZXR010000004.1 coordinate 23,500,320, forward strand.
CATAGAAAGCCTGCGAATTGGAAAGGATCGCATGAAGGAAAATTTAATAAAACTTCTTCAACTCACTATGAATCATGTTAAACTCCCATCAGCACATGAGGTAGATGCTGGATAGTTCTCTCAAGAGCAGATTAATTACATCCTAAAGCTACCGAAACCTAAATCTGAATCCTCAAATGCTCCTAATGCTTTTGTGGCGCAAACTGGTAGTGATTTTAATGCCTTATTATGTTCCTTTCTATACAATTTCGCTCCTTGGATCATTGATTCAGGAGCATCTGACCATATGACCAGCTCTTCTAATTTATTTCATACTTATGACCCTTGTTCTGGCCATGAAAAAATCCGTATAGTAGATGGATCATTTTCTACTATAGTTGGTAAAGGTTCAATAACTTTATCCTCGAATATCTGCCTTAAATCTGTCCCACATGTTCCAAAACTATTTAGGAGCATCTGACCATATGACCAAGTCTTCTAATTTATTTCATACTTATGACCCTTGTTCTGGCCATGAAAAAATCCGTATAACAGATGGATCATTTTTAGCTATAGTTGGTAAAGGTTCAGTAACTCTATCCTCGAATATCTGCCCTACATGTTCCAAAACTAGCTTGTAATTTGCTATCTGTGAGCAAACTAGCCCATGACTCTAATTGTACCATTACATTTTTTGACTCATATTGTGTCTTTCAGGAACTAACTTCGAGGAAGATGATTGGCAGTGCTAAGTTGATCTATGGTCTCTACTACTTCGTTGATGACAACTTGAAGAATGAAGAAGCTCATAGCTTAAGTAGTCTTTGTTCTACCCTTGCTAAAGAACAAAATTTTCTTTGGCATAATAGATTAGGACATCCTAATTTCTCGTACCTCAAAAGATTATTACCTCATTTGTTTAAATTTGTGGATTGTTCATTGTGAGCATAACATTTTATCCAAAAATCATAAGATTTTTTACCCCACAAAACCATATCAACCCTCCAAACCATTTTACCTAATTCATAGTGATGTTTGGGGTCTATCCCATGTTAAAACCCTTGCCTGAAAAAAATGGTCTGTAACTTTTATTGATGATCATGATAGGTTATGTTGGGTCTATTCGATACGTGAAAAATCTGAAGTGGCTCAAATCATTCAAAATTTTTATAACATGATTGAAACTCAATTTCACACATGCATTGTGGAAATTCGCCACTGATAAGCTCTTGGTCCTCCCATGTAGCTTCCTGCAACGGTTTACCTTGCCAATGAATCAACCATTGGTCATGGGTAGCTCCTCGATTATGAAGTGTCCTCCTACCCAAGACTACGGCTATTGTACACAAGTCACGAGTATAGTCCAACTCTGGAGGTAGCTCTTCCTGAACATGGTGGTGCCTGATAGCCTTTTTCAACTGGGACACGGGAAACACTGGATGTATACGGGCCTGAGGGCGAAGTTGCAGTTGAAATGCGACGGCGCCAACCTATTTGTCCACCAAATATGGTCCATAGTATCGTGATGACAGTTTTGAAGGCAGCCACTTAGGCATGGACCCTTGTTGATGTGGACGAATCTTCAAATACACCCACTCTCCTCCCTGAATGTCATGAGAATGCCTTCAAGCATCTGCAAAAGTATCATGTGATCGTGAGCGTGTTCTAGATGATGTTTCAATTGTTTTAGAGCTTTGTCACGACTCATTAAATCCTACGCCATAGCTTTCACCAATGTTTCTCCCAGAATAAAACGTTTGATTGACGGAGGAGGTCTGCCATATACTACCTCAAAAGGAGAACATTTAGCTGCTGAATGAAAGTTGGTATTATACCAATACTCTACCCATGGTAAATAATCTAACCAAACCTTGGGTTGTTTCGAGCTAAAACAACGAAGATATGTCTTGATAGTGCGGTTAACTGCCTTAGTTTGGCCATCCGATTCTGGGTGATAGGCGGTACTCAATTTTAATTGAGTTCCTTGGAGTGTAAACAATTCTTGCCAAAAATTACTTAAGAATGTAGGCTACCGGTCACTTATAATGGAAAGCGGAATTCCATGTAATTGGACAACCTCCTCGGTAAAAATTTCAGCAATAGAATGGACTGAGTAAGGATGTTTGACAGGAATGAAATGCCTATATTTTCTCAACTTGTCCACTATGACCAGCAAGGAATCATAGCCTTTCGGTTTGGTTAGTCCCACAATGAAATCCATGCTTAACCCTTCCCAAATGGCGTCAGGAATAGGTAACGGTTGGAGTAAACCTGCTGGAGACGTAGCTTGATACTTTTTACGCTGACAAATGTAACAAGCTGCTACAAAATCAGATACAGCCCTTTTCATACCATTCCAAAAAATAGATTAAGCTATCCTCTTATAAGCCTTGTAAATTCTTGAATGTCCTCCTGTAGGGTATGAAACTCTTGTAAAAGCTTGGGAATCCATTCCGAAGATGCTGATACAGCTAGCCTCCGTTTATAATATAATCTTCCATTCTCCAAGGTATAAGAAGGATGAGAATCTGGTTCCATCTTAATTTTTTCTATTATTCTACTCAACTGTGGATCTGCTTTTACCTCCTTATTAATTTGCTCCAGATCTTGCCAAAATGGCCTAGAAATAACCTGCAATTCCATGTCCTCGCGTACCCTGGAGAGTGCATCTGCTGCCTTGTGGGAAATTCCCGCCTTGTAGACAATATCAAAATCATATCCCAGCAATTTTGCCAACCAATTATGCTGATTTGAGTTGTAATTCTCTATTCCAGCAAATGTCTGAGGCTTTTTTGATCCGTATAGATTGTAAATCTTCTCCCCACCAGATACGGTCTCCAATGTTGAATGGCTAACACTAGTGCCATAAGTTCCTTCTCATATATGGACTTATTCAGCGATGATTCAGCTAATGCTTTGCTGAAAAAAGCCACTGGTTTCTTTCCCCGTATTAACACTGCTCCCACGCCTTCACCCGATCCATCACACTCCACCGAAAAAGGGGTATTGAAGTCTGGTAGTGTCAAAACCGGAGCATTCGTCAGAGCATCCTGAAGTCTCTTAAACACTGTTTCTGCAGAAATATCCCATTTAAAATTCCCTTTCTTCAATAGATTGGTAAGAGGTTGTGCTATCTTCCCATAATCCTTTACAAACATTCGGTAATACCCAATCAGACCCAAGAACCCTCTCGAAGCTTTCAGAGATGTAGCAATAGGCCATTGTAAAACCACTTCAATCTTCTTGGGATCCATAGCAATGCCATCTTTGGAAATGATGTGACCCAAGTAACTCAATTCTTAACTTCCCAAAGGTGCATTTTTTGTGTTAGCATAGAAACGATGTTGCTGCAATGTATGTAATACCTTCCTTAAGTGAGTGATGTGGTTGTCCCAATCTGCGCTATAGACCAAAATGTCATAAAAAAAAACTAACACGAACTATCTAAGGTAGGGCTATAAGATCGAATTCATATCACATTGGAACGTGGCTAGTGCATTGGTAAGACCAAACAACATGAAAAGTGATTCGTAGTGGCGCTGATGTGTTGGAAAAGTCGTCTTGGGAATGCCATCTTCATTCATGCGTATTTGATGTTACCTTGTCTGTAGATCAATTTTAGAGAAATACGTGGCTAGTTGGGAGATTAATATATCTATCATGCACCAGACCTGATATAACTTTTTCCGTGAGCTTAGTGAGTCAATTTATGCACTCTCTAGGCCAAGAACATCTGGATGTTGTATACGAGTTACTAAGATATCTAAAAGGAACTCCCAGATAAGGTTTAATGTTTCGAAAGCGGAACAATCTCCAAGTCTAATTCTATACTAATGCTGATTGGGCAGGGAGTGTGACTGATAGAAGATCAATTTCAGGTTATTGCACATTTGTTGGTGGTAACTTGGAGGAGTAAGAAACAAATTGTGGTTGCAAGAAGCAGTGCCGAAGTTGAGTTTCGCTCAATTGCACACGGAATTTGTGAAGTTTTATGAACTAAACGAGTACTGGAGGAACTACAAATTCCTATTTCAGTTCTTATGAAAGTGTATTGTGGCAACAAAGCTACAATTTCAATTGCTCACAACCCTGTTCTTCATGATAGAACAAATCATGTTGAGGTTGACAAGCATTTCATCAAGGAGAAGATTGAAAAAGGATTAATTTGTGTTCCCTATATTCCAACATCACTATAGGTAGCTGATATTCTCACAAAAGGATTACACAAGAGGCAGTTCAATGTTCTGGTTACCAAGCTGGCTATGGAAGACGTATACAAGCCAGCTTGAGGGGGAGTGTTGGGAAATATCCAGCTGGATATTTCCTAGTTATTATTGGCTCCTAAAAGTTAGCAAATCCGATCAGTTAGACTATTATGTACATATATTAGGATATTATGTACAGATATTAGTTTCCTAGAATAGCCTTCTCTATTTTTATATATACTTGTATCTATGTATTGATCAAAGAGGGGGAAAAAAATACAATTGTTCAGAATTTCTGCTGTTGTATCTTCCAAACTGTGAAAATTGGAACCATAATAGGACTCATTCTTGTTCTCTCATTGCAGCAATAAACGGAGAAATGAGTTTTGTTCTCTAAATTAACATACCTATAATATTTGTATGTATGTCATAGTTTCTAAAGCAGAGTTCCTCTGTTGTAGTTTCTCCAATTCGTTAAAGTGAAAACATGAGTACTTTCATAAAATAGCAGACAAGTATTGAAGCACTAGATTTTTTTAATTGGCTTATATGTGCACAGTTGTATAAATTTGTATTTGATGTTCCAGGTGATTCAGACGATGATCATGAAGAACTATTAGCAGCTGCAAATTTTGCTTGCAATGCAAGCTGTATGTATTTATAATTATTGTTTAGTTTAGCTCACTGTGTTCTCCAGAGTATTTCTAAACCTGCTATATGTGCAGATCTTTCTTGTTCTAGCTTGTTCTGGAAAAAAATGGAGCCAGTTTTTGCTTCCATCTACTTGGATGATTCATCATATTTGCAGCAACAGGTGCTCAGAATATGTGGATCATTATGCTGATCATAGTTTGACTTATTTAAACCCTGCTTACAAATACCCTTTCTTTTTTCTTTTTCACTTGTGATTGCTGCAGTTGAAATCTACGGAGGAGCTTCATGAAAGCTTATTCACAATTCTTGAACATAGCAATACAACTCTGGTAAATTTAACAAGAAGTTTTATTTTTTGTTAACATATATGAATGCAATTCTGGTAAATTTAGCAACATATATTTCATTATTGGTTGACCTATTTTAAGTGATATGTTTAGTTTTATTTTGCTATAAATTGCATCTTTGGTGTTGCAACCTTGAGCGATTGTGGATGGATAAGATATGTAAGTGCTGCTTCTGTTATGTAAACGTTACTAATTCAAGGGAGGAACCTTTTGCATGTTCAAACTCACATTCAAACACTTTAATCAAAAAACTTGGATTCGACTTTCTGTTTTAATTCCCATAGTGAGATTGCGAATTTTGGAAAACTTTTAAGTAGGAGATTTGTCGGTTCAAATCAGTTCTAACTTTCATTGTTTTCCTTTTATATACATATTCCTATCTAGGGATTATATTTACTGGGGGGTTCGAAGTTAGGAGTTTTGATTTGCTTAGTACGGCCTTTTAATGTTTGGTTCTTACATCAAGAAAATAATCAGATTTTCTTGTACTCATCATCAGATTCAAACTATAAATACATAATATATCTCTACTAGGCTTGTGATTTGGTCTTGCCTAAGATTTAAGCATATAAAATAAAAAGCACATCTTTTTCCATTAGTCATTCAAATCCTTAGGTAGTTGTTAGTAGTTAATTATTCAAATTAAATGCTGGTACCCATTACCAAATATATTATATTTTGGCATTACAATTTTGCCAAGATTATGATTGTGAGATATTGATATTTTAACTCATGTAAAAGTTATATTTTCCTTAATTAACTGCAATTATCATTCAGATTAAAAGCTATATTGTATTTCTTCCAGTAATTACTTTGATGGTGTGTAGGAAACTGCAAAACATTTTCTATTCACATGGAAAATATATCACCAAAATGCTAGTACTATCACCAACGTGTTTACGGTTGAAACTTAGCTTCTTAATGGTACAAACTTCAAGCCTAAGGACATTATGTATTTGGTTGTCTACAAGAAAGTAAATTTGTGCATTCAGGTCAAATATCAAGATAGAGTTGATCTTGTATCATATGTGACACTAAAACTGATATTCAAACTATATTAACCTTTGTGTTCTTATGGAAGGTTAGACTGGGCTGGGCTAATGAGTGGACATACAGTGGCATTTAAAGACTCTTATCAATGTAGTGTTTAATTTAAATGATTGAATAAATATGATGTTTGAGGAAAACCAGCAATAAATATGATGTTTGAAGAAAACCAGAAGATTGCAACTATAATTGTTCTTTGAACTTATATAGCTAAGATGCCAAGCTTTCTTTACTTTTTTGTTCAATTTTAAAAATCAAAGTTAATAACTTGGGACTAATTATGATATGTTGATATTTGTACTTTTTGCTTGTACACATTCTTTGCTTGTAGTTTAATGTAAATTTTACTATCTAGGTATGCTTTATGGACTTCATCGCTAACACTAAGTTCTTTTATTGATTAACCCATTGCTTGTGCAGTTGGGATTCTGTTTGGTAATTTCCAGAATTTGGACTTATGTTATCACTTGTTAGAAGTCTCCATTCTCATGTCCTAATAAGCATTTTTACTTTCCTTATTTTGTTTAACTGTCTCAGGCTGATATTGCACACAGTGGAGATTTTCAATCTCTACCGATTCTTGAAGGAAGTGAGGATAGGTTATTGGGCCTAGTTTGGCCAAATAATGCAGCCACTAATGGAGATTTAATAGATCGAGATCAGGATGATGGCATTTTTGGTACAGGCCTGGATAGAAGAAACAAGGTCACTCCACTTTACCAAAGAGTATTATCTGCTCTGATAGTGGAAGATGAACTTGAAGAATATGAAGAAACCAATGGAAGGAGACATGTTTCTTCACAGTATAGTAGAGATGGTTCTCCTGGTGATAGTTGCCTTTCTGTTGAATTGGATTCTAGAAATGGTGATATTGTTGAATTTGGTCATGACTCCATGTTGATATTTCAAACTCATGAGCAATCATCTATTGATGATTTTCCATGTAATGGAAATATAACAATGGGTAGTGTAACTGGCTTGCATGGTAAATTTTATAATGATGCTTTATTCCAAGGAGATGATGGACCAAGGATTGGGATCTTTCCTGGTGATGTTGATAATAATTCTGTCAAAAACACTGCACTTGAAAATCCATCTGTCATTTCAGCCATGGATTGTCAGTATAGGCAAATGTGTTTGGAGGATAGACTCTTGATGGAGCTGCAAAGTGTTGGCCTATATTCAGAAACAGTGGTAAGTATTTCCTATATGCTTGTTCATTTATGCAAAAGATGCACAGAAGGAATGATTTAACAAGAGTTTATGCTTCTAGAGAATCAACATTAGACATTTTTCCAGGAGATGGTCAAGAGTTTGAATGCCAAATTGGCAAGTCTTTGTTTGATGACTCATCAAGCTTTTGATGCTAACCATTAACTTGGATGCATTCTAGGAATTGCAGATACTCATTGTTAAGTGTTTTAAAATATCCCACATAACCTAGAGAGTAAGAACAAAATAAATCTTATAACATTCTGGCAATTTGTGGAAAAATCATGTACATTGATTGATTGTATTTTATTAAGTTTACTATGATATTAGACTATCCCATAAATCATGGGATTAGAGAATATCCCACAAATTATGACATTAGATATTGTATTAGAATTATTAGTTTCCATTTATAGGTAATAGAGTTTTGTATATAAGTAATACTTACTGTAAACCTTAGAGATATGCAAAAAATATAGTTCTTATTCAAATTTTGACATGGTATCAGGGCCAAGTTAGACTCTTTGGATCAAGTTGTTTCCAGCCTTTATTGCTGCAAAAATATCTCTGTTTTTTCTCCTTTGGTTCAGCCTTCATTGCTGCACCCTATTTTCTTCCGTCAGTTTCAGCCTTCATTGTTGTCTCTTCCCTATTTTATCTCTTTCATCTTAGTCTTCATTGCTGATTATTGTGCTCCAAAACAAAGTATTTCTTCCAGCCTTTATTGTTGGAAGTGTAAGGTTTAGCCTCCTTGTAGAAAGAGGAACATGTCAAAAGTTGAAGAAAGCAAGAAATATCACTGCTACACAGTCAGAAGAAGCTGCTCGGTTCCAACAATTAGCAAAATTAGCATCATAAAACCCAAGTAGTCTTAACCACGAAAAGATTCAGAGAGTGAGATCTCTTATAAACATCCATGAAAAGTTGTTAGGTACATGTTATTTGGCGTATTTAGTTAAGTTTCCATTTTCCTTTGGATTAAATGCCTCAAATACAAACTTTACCAACTCTTGGGTCGTGAACTCAGGAGCTACAGATCATATGACCCATTTTTCCAAATGTTTCTCAACCTACATTTCATGTCCAAGTAGTAGAAAAATAGCCACAACCGATGGATCTTTAACAACTATAGCAGGTGTAGGGAATGTCATAATAATTTCATCAATCTCTTAGAAATGTTCTTCATGTTTCTAAACCATCAACCAATCCTGTTTCCCAAGATTTATGTTGTAATGTGATTTTTTTATAGTCGTTATTTTGTATTTCGAAACAATGATTCGGGGAGGATGATTGGACTTGCTATAGAATGGGATGGCCTCTACTATCTTAAAGCACCAAGTCAATTGAACATAACTAAGGGCAGGTTATGCCATTCTTTCATATTAGACTATTGCATCCAATAAATAAAAATTTTGCTTCGGCTTTATTGGTTAGGACATCCATGATTTCAAATTATTAAGAATATGTTTCCCTCTTTATTCGTAGATCTTGTTGCTGAAAATTTTCATTGTGAGGTATGTAAGCTTGGGGGGAGAAGGCATGGTACAATTCTTACAGCCACTCATCTCGTAAACAGATTGCCTTCTAGAGTCTTGGGTCTCAAAAGTCCTATAGATGTCCTTTCAACATTTTACCCAAATCTAAACACTACCAAGAATCTTGTTCCTACAATTTTCAGGGGTGTGTCATTTGTTCAAGTTCATAATAGAGGGAAATTAGATCCTAGGGTTTTGGAATGTGTCTTTGTGGGCTATTCTTCAACTCAAAAAGGGTATGTGTTATCACCCTCCATCAAAGCGGCTTTGTGTCCCAATAGATGTTACATTTAATGAACAAGATTTGTATTTCAACAATCATTATCTTTAGGGGGAGAATTTAATTGGGGAGGACAAGGAAAGTTTTTTGCTTGATTTGAGTCTCGTGTCCAATTGGACAACACCAACCTTAACTTCTTATTCATCCTGTCTAAACCTTTTGCCAGAACAACCATCTAACCATATTCCTGAACATCTTATATTTGAACCCTTTCCAAAAGCACCAAGTGAACCACAAGAAAAACCTGATTCTGCCCTTGGAGATGTTAGATTTGGCAAAGGCAAGGTGTTCACATGAAAGATGGTTGTACTTAAATTTACGCAGGTCTAAGAGTCCAATTTACATTCTTCCCATAAGGTAACAATTTCCAATCCTAAATTACAAAATGAATTGAAGTTCATATGGATAATGATCAATAGGACCTTCCTATTGCCATCAGAAAATGAACCAGGGAGTGTACAAAAAGATCATTATGCCCTCTTGCATGTTTAAAAATTTTTCACCATCTCACAGAGCCTTCCTTATAGCCTAAATATCAATAAGGCTTTATCTAATGAAAAATGGAAACAAGCTATGAATGTGGAGATGGAGGCATTGGGAGAAAAAACAAAACTTGGGCATTAGTGAACTTACTTGTAGGAAAGAAATCAGTGGGTTGTAATTGGGTATATGTGGCGAAATATAGGGTAGATAGGTCAATTGAGAGATACAAAGTGTGATTGTAGCAAAAGGTTATACTCAACTTTTGCTCCTGCTGCAAATATGAATACTGTTGGAGTATTATTGTCATTAGCAACTAATTATGGTTGGGAACTGCAACAATTTGATGTCAAGAATGCATTTTTACATGAAGATTTAGAAGAAGAAATTTACATGGAGATTTCACTAGGTTATGGGAAGAATTTGGCTTCTCATATTGGGTGTAAGTTAAAGAAGGCACTATATGGCCTTAAGCAATCGCCTAAACCATGGTTTGGAAGATTTGCTATAGTTATGTTGGCTATGGGACACAAACAAAGTCAAGGAGATCATATTTATCAAACACTCTCCTTCAAAGGGGGTTGCAGCTCTTCTAGTGTATGTTGATGATTATAAAGAGAAATAGTTGTTGAGTCAACGATTAGCTAAGGAATTTGAGATTTAAGGCATTGGGAAGGTTGAAGTATTTCTTTGGAATTGAAGTTGCACATTCTAGGCATGAAATTTTTATCTCGCAACAAAAGTATGTTACAAATCTTCTAAAGGAAACAGGTAAGACAGTGCACAAACTGGCAAGCACTCCTATTGATCTGAATCTCAAGCTTGGAAAAAGCAGAGGAGGATGTTGTAGTAGATAGAGAGATCAACGCCTAGTAGGAAGACTAATTTATTTTTCTCCCACACGGTCAGATATAGCAGCATATGCAATAAGTGTAATTAGTCAATTTTTGCGTAGTCCAAAGGAAGTTTATCTGCAAGCAGCTCAAAGAGTACTTCAATATCTTAAAGGAACACCAGAGAAGGGTATTTTGTTCAAAAGAAATGGAGGTTTGGTTCTTGAGGTATACACTGATGTTGATTATGCTGGAACTATTATTGACAGAAGATCAACTTTAGGATATTGCATTTTTCTTGATGGGAACCTTGTGACATGGAGAAGCAAGAAACAAGATGTAGTGGCTCGATAAAGTGTAGAGGCTGAGTTTCGAGCGATGGCTCAAGGTTTGTGTGAACTACTTTGTTGAAGATTATTCTTGAAGTTTTGAAGATTAAATGGGATGGCCCTATGAGACTATATTGCTATAATAGATCTGCAATTAGGTTAGCTCATAACTCAGTTCAACATGATCGGACAAAGCACATTGAAATCGATACGCATTTTATCCAGGAAAGTTTAGAAAGTGGATTAATTTGTTCTTATATGTCTGCTCATGGTCAGTTGGTTGATATTCTCACCGAAGGTTTGAGTAGCTCAATTTTTCAGACTATTGTATCGAAGTTGGGAATGGAAAATACCTATTCACCAGCTTGAGGGGGAATGTGGAAAAATTATGTATATTGATTGATTGTATTTTATTAAGTTTCCTATTATATTTGAATATCCCATAAATCATAGGATTAGAGAGTATCTCATAAATTATGAGATTGATATTGTATTAAAATTATTAGTTTCTATTTATGGGTACTAGAATTTTTTATATAAGTAATACTTGATGTAAAATTTAGATATATGCAATAAATACAGTTCTTATTCAAATTTGGACACAATCCTCCCCCGTTGAGGTGAAATTTAGGGTCGAGTTATCATGGTACTAGAGTCAGCCCTAATTGTTTGATATTGGGCCACTTGCATATCTGTAGGGCGGGAGGAGAGTGTATTAAGTGTGTTAAAATATCCCGAATCATCTAGGAGTAAGAGTAATGTAACTTGATAAGGCTTGGGCCAAGGTGTGTCTTTGGGGCAGAGTGAGGTTGCCACGGTTGACTAAATGTTCCCATGACATTTTTTTGGGATCCAATTGGACTATTTAGACTTTTGATGCTAATGAAATAATGTAATTTCTTTAAAACTATGAACCTGTCTCTCTTTTGCTCCTGAATAATGGGTTTTAGTGCATGTACACAATTCTTTTGCCCTAAAGATTGATTTCATTTTGTCTGATTTCTAAAGTTGTTTTTCTATTTGGGCTTCATCTCTTGCATTTGATGTCTTTTGACAGCCTGATTTAGCAGATGGAGAGGATGATGCAATTAGTCAAAATATCATTAAATTGCAGAAGGAACTACATCAACAGGTTAAGTATTGTTTACTGTTTATATTCTCATCAATTTCTCTGTGGTACTATAACTTTCACGAGGGTTATTACAAGGTCTTCACTTCCTCGCCATGTTCTCTTTCTTTGTTGTGCATTCAATATGCTTCGTTATGTATTTCTACATATGCCACTTAACCATGGATTTTTTGCTTGTATAGATATGTAAAAAGAAGGAACACTTGAACAAGATCATCAAAGCAGTTGACCAAGGAAAAGAATGTGAACTACAGTAAGACATTCAGTATATTTGAATATTGATTTATGTTAGGAGTCTAAACTTTCGTAACTATGTTACTTTGCAGGGCCCTTGAACAGGTTGCCATGGATAGGCTTGTTGAGTTAGCATACAAAAAGCAGCTGGTAGCTATTGCTTTCTTTCCTTTGATTTTTTGTTTTTATTCTTATTATTTGTTCCAACTAAACTGAAGTTTTATATACTCGGCGAAAAAATCTCTATGTGAGGCCCTTTATCCGTATCCTAGTACGTTAAAAAGTTTTTTATTGCTGGCTATATTCTCAGTAAGTCCCATCATAGCTATATCATTCCTGATCACTTCACTCTAGTTCTTTTTAGGCCTTTTGTTTTTCTCTTACAGTTTTTAACTATTTTTTCTCATCTTCTCACTAGAGTGTTAGGGTGTCTCCTTTTAACGTGTCAAAATCACCTAAGCCTAAGCCTAAGCCTAAGCCTGAATCTTGTTGGCTTATGTGAATGCCTGAAGCTAAAAAGCATTGTTTGGTTTAATAGGTGTAAGTTAGATAAATTAGGTTCGGTTGAAGACCGATTCCAATTCACACCAATATCCTGTCACTTCAATATCTTGCCACTATGGCCACAAATATAGAGAAACTGTAGATATAAATGAGGATAAACGTACTGAAATAAGATTTAATCTTCTGTTAAAAAAGTAATAGTATAAGCGGAATTAAGCTTTTTAGCATCCTAGTGTTTAGCTATGTTTACGCTGAACCTCCCCTCAAGGGATTTTAGAGAAGCCGTTGGGTGGCTTACTGTTATTTTTGCATTTGGAAGGATGTGGAAGCTGGGGAGGAGATGTGGCGATGGTGGGTGGTTTGATATGTTGCTTTAAGAGTGAATCATAAGAGTGTGCATGGAGAAGGCATAGTGAGAAACTATGAGTAGGCATAGTGAGAAACTATGAGTCCCACTCATCCCAAATTCTGCACAACATACTAGTGCTCTACAACTGAATCTAGGATCTAACAGTTCAAAAGTGGAAGTTGTGATGGAAAACTATAAATTATTTCCGTGCACACTCTTTGGAAAGTTGTTACCGCTCCAACTTAATTAAGATTTAAATAATTGCCTAATAGAAAAAGTTAATGAAAGTATTGTCTATTGGAAATCCTAATTGTTAAGTGACCGTGTCACCACAAAAGTTTAAACTTTTGTATGAGGCCATCTTAATTGGTTTTGTATATTCACTAACATACTCCCGCAAGTGAAAGTCCTTTGGGCTTGAAACTTACACAGACTTACTTTACCTTGTGCTAAATAATGAGTGAGTGGTAGGATTTGAACTCACGATCCCTTGGTCACAGAAGCTTTTGTGGTGAAATGGTCACTTAACATGGTATCAGAGCTTCAGTGACCAAGTGGTCGTGAGTTTTTTTGTGTGAGGCCAACTTAATTGATTTTGTATATTCACTAACACTAATGATGGAGGACATTACTGCTATGGTGCCAGATGTAATTTGGGATAATTTGTCAAATGTAACTATGACTGCTAAAATTTGTTCGATCAGTACGGCAGTCGTTATGGGTTGAACTTTTTGCCCCAAGGGAAGGGTTCGGACAATTTTGCCGCCTGTCGCCTAAATAAAGAGACCTAAAGTAAGAGATTAATTGGGGTATTTTTTCCCATTCCTATATCATAAAATGATAGGGATATTTTCATTCCTTGTCAATTCTTTCTAGTATTTTTTGTACCGCAGAAATGAGGAATAGAAAATCTATATAAAATCTATATCAAGTAACAGTCTAACTGGTAGAATAAAGTTATCTATTGTTATGTGATTTGATACATTGCGGGTAGGAACTTTGATAAGTTTGGTTAGGTGAAAGTACGGAAAGAGGGATTCGAACCGTCGGTAAACAAAAGCCTACATAGCAGTTCCAATGCTACGCCTTGAACCACTCGCCCATCTCTCCTACATAATGATTATGGCCCATAAACCGAATGAATCGCGAGTCATTCATATTCGATTGTTAGATAGGTATAGTCCATACAATTCATTCTAATTATAAAACTAATTATTAAAAAAAATAGGAAACTTTTAATCAAATAAAGAGCTTTCCTTCAGGACTAAGGGATAAAGACAATTTTTTTTTTATGAGTGGAGTTCATTTTTATGTTATTTCGTACTGTAGAATTACTTTTTGTGGGATCGTTTTCTCATTTTCTCACGGGAGGTAATTAAAAAAAATTATAAAATGAATTGCTACCTATACCTATGCCTAGATCCTGTATAACTGGAAATTTTATTGATAAGACCTTTTCAATTCTAGCCAATATCTTATTACAAATAATTCCGACAACTTCGGGAGAAAAAAAAGCATTTACCTATTACAGAGATGGTGTGATTTGATTTTTTTTTAATTTCCCGCTTCAAGTCTTAGAAGAAAGACGCAGTAGTCGGGATAGAAAGATTTGAAATAACTCTACACTCGATGAA
>JANZXR010000004.1:23546081-23565606 GCA_027575705.1 Erythroxylum echinodendron
TTCCCAATTCACTTCAATTTCTCTCCAATTTCCAATGGCTCAATTCCAAAAATTCTTAATGTCATATACCTAAGTTTCCAGTGCCATTGGACAATAATTTCTCTACCGGAAAACCTCTATTCTATCTCTTGACAATTTTTCGGGTCCGGAAATGACTCCGAAAAATTCCCAGAAAATTTCTATAATTCTATAAAAATTGAAAAATCACTATGACCCTCTCCAATTCAATTTTACACACACAAAACATATTTTTTTTAAAATTCACAGTTATTCACACTTATACCGGGAAGAATGTCATGAATGCATGTACAAATATTTTCCATGTGCAAAAACCACTGTTTACAAATGCATGAGCTTGAGATGTGCTTTCCAAATTTCTCCAATTGCTCCCACGTGTACCCGTTTCTATAATTCAACCCGTTCTCTGGAAACGGGATGTTACAGTATTGGTCCTAGACTTTCAAAGGGTTGATTACTATCTCTTGAATTTTAATCATTAAACCCTAAATCATAACCCCTAATTAAAATATGAAATTTACAATATCCCAATTAACAAAAATCCCACACCTCCAATTAGATCTTAAGTCCTTTAGTAGACTATTGTTTCCTCACACGAGATCTCTCTTTATATAAATTACATATTTGATTATTTGGGGTGATCTTTTACATTGTTTAACTCTCATTAATCAATCTATTCATTTTGCTATCGGTTCACTGTCTCAATTTGTTATTGAAGCATGTAAATACAATAAATAATCATAATACCTAATGTATTAACATCAAAAGAAATCACATTAACATTGATTCAAGAATAAAAACCAAAAGTAGTTTAGAATATCATCATCAAACCCAAATCCATCACTATCAAATCCATCTCATACATTTAAAAGAAAGAATAACAAAGATAAAATTAAAGTGTCAATTGGAAGGGTCCAGATGTATCAGGAAGATAGCCGCAATAAAATAAAAGTGTCAATTGGAAGGGTCCGGATGGATCAGGAAGATAGCAGCAATAGTAACCCTTCTTCTGCCCTCCTCCTTTCTCTTCTTCTCTCCTCTTCTTCTTCTTCCTTGGATCTTTCCAAATGTAGTAAGTGGAGGCACACCAAAATTAGGTTCTTCCTCTTCTCTTTATAGTCTTTTGTATTTAGGGTTAAAAATAGGTTTTACCTAGGCTCAAAAAGTTTGAAATACCCCTCAAAAAGTTAAGTTTAAAAGTTAGTCTGTGTCTGCTGTCGTACAGGCCATGATTGTGGTAAGCTAAAATGCTCTCTATCATGATCATGGTAAGCTAAAATGTTTTTTGTCATGATCGTAGTATCGACCTGATGAATGGTCCTCTGTGCAATCATGGCCCTGAGTCTTCCTCTGGGCTTCCTCTAAATCTCCTCCGTTCTTCGATATCTGTTTCAAATAGTAACAAATACATCAAGACACGTCAAATATACAAAATTAAAGCTCAGCAACATGCTCTAACCTGCATAATGCTCAAAACACAAATATCTAACCAACTAACACAATTCTAAACCTAAATATACATGAATAAATTAATTAACCATTAAAAACATACTAAAATGATTGCTAAAATATCATGCAACCTACAACTATCATACAGTATCAATCAATTGTACTTTAACCATAAAAGACCAAGCTCTATTACACCAATTATATATTCTCTACTTGATTCTAGTTATTAAGGCTAATAAATTGAAATAAGTTAGATTCTTATGAGAAATTGGAATGCTTAAGTTAATAGAAGATCTTTGTCCTTAAAGCTAGTGATATCAGAGAATTAATCATTAAGATGAGTTGCAAAAGTGTAAATGAAGAAGCAATTTTTCTCCTTATTCATAAATAGACTAGAAATAGTATGACTCCCAAGTACACAAATTATCTATAAATAGAAATAAAGAATTGAGGACTTGTTATCCAATAGTAGAACATGACTTTTATACCCATGTCAACCAATAATGCAATAACCCAGATTCCAAACTTACTAAGGGTTAGAATCTCAGACTATTGAGTCATATCATTTGATAATTTATGAAGTGTATTTCATTCACATGCATAATATTTGCATAAACACATTAATCATGATTTAGTAAGCATTGCCAAGATTGTGTATGCACTCAATTGACATATTTAGGGATACGAAAGGTTTAAAATGATCATGAAGTGAATTGTGTATTGCTTATGTCTTGAATTTTGGTTTGGTTGATTATAATTAGTAAATTTGGAATTAATTATTACAACTGAAAAATTGATGAATTAAAATGTGCATTTATTTTAGGAAAAATATCAAATTGAAACATGAAAATTTAAAATGACTAAGCCTATGAAATAAGTTACACATGGCAGTAGAATTGAGTGACATTTGTTATAGAAAATTAAGTGACAAATGGTAGCAGTGATTTGAGTGACAAATGACCTAAGACATTGGTGACATTTGGCAACTTATATGTGGGAAAAATGGAATGCATACATAGGTGACAAATGTCATTATGAAATGGTGACACCTAGCACCTCATAAATTAAGCTAATGCAGAAATTGTTTCTTCTATCTTCTTTCTTCTTTTTCCCTCTCACCACCGAAACACACAAACACCCTCATAGCTCTGAAATTTTGCTTCAATTATGTCCATTACCACCTCAAAACTTTGGTCAAAAGTCTTTATAAAGATAGCTTTAGAGGTAGAATATTGTTACATTTTGCTGTCTTCTTGTTATTGCTGAAACCACTCTACTCCCTCACTGTTCTTGAAATGTTCTTGCATGCATGTGAGGCTAAGCAAGCTTGACATTTGGAGGTGGCATTCAAGCTAATCAAGTAAGTGAAATGCTGAACTATTGTGGTATATATTAGAAATTTTTTTTATTATGACTGAATAGGGATAGATTGAATGTGGAATTGGTGTTGAAGATGTGCTGGAAAATGGAGAATGAATGAGTACCTTTATATTATGTTTTTGCATGCACGAAAATAGTAGTTTATGGGCTGATGTATGGATGATTTAAGTTGGTATTTGAAGTATAATTAATGAGGAACTCATGTTAAAGATAGGGGTTATTAAGGTGTTTTCGAATTTGGAAAATTAGAGTTGTAGGTGTGTTTGTAAAATAGTGACTGTTAGTGACATAAGTGAGCATAATTTTGTAAGCATTAATGTAACCAATATGGAAGTTAAATTAACCTGAAATGAAGTAACCTTAAAGTACATGGAATCTGGAAAATTTTAGGTTTTAGTGATGTCTCTAAGCTTGTAAAATTCGCGAAGATTGTAAGTAGTGAACTTACACACATTAGTGATGTTGCTGACAAATTCTAGAATTTTAATTTCAGCCTTGTATACCTGTCGAACCAGCTGAGAAATTTCTCTCTAAATTGGTGTATTTTGACTTGATTAAGGCTAGGATTGAGCCTAGATTGTTGCTTGATTAATTGGTTAAGAGCTTGATAAGTTTATGTAGTTAATTGATGTCATAACCTCAAGAATGGACTGTTTTGATATGGTTGAGTTCAAATTTGGAAATTATGATTTGTTAAAGAAATAAATGAATTATTTTAATGAAAACATGATCTTAAGGACATGAGTAATGCGTATAAGGTATGGATGAATGAGCATTGAAGAACATGAGGTAATTATGAATGAGAATTGGGTAAATTATGAGTATATATTTCTGGAAAAAGTTTGGTGAATGTATAGATCTAGCTTGCTAAAATTCCAGCTTTAAAGTAACAATTTTGTGTGTGTTACAAGAGGCTTTTTGATCACGAAAATGTTCAAGGATAAGGGTAAAGTATGGTTGATGAATTTAGAATAAATCAAACTAACTTAAAGGTACAAACTTGATTCCAAAATGGTAATATACAAAATATAATGTTTGAATGGTCTTAAGGTGTATAAGCACAAACTAAATAGTCAAGATCTATGTATAAGAATACATACCCAAAAAGTCAACTGAGCATCCATTGAACATGAAACATCTAAATGTGCATGACTAAATATTCACTTGATTGAATAACTTCGTAATATATGAACTATGTGTGTATTGCATGACTTTAGATGCACAAGTTCGCCAACATCCAGATATTGTCGGATCATTAAGGCAATAGCTTATATGGGGCTTACTGTGAGTTAACATAGATGTTTCTCATTATGATTGCATTGTTTTTGGTTAACTTTCAATTATTGAACGATTACTTATATGATTACTACGATTCTGAACATTGTTGGTCCCAGGAGTTTGATACTTGGGATTGTATATAGAAGTTTTTTCAAATTGTATGTTTAATATATAATGTGTACTCAATTGAATGTTGAATGCCAGAATCAGTTCTGAAGAATGTGATAAATGACATGAACACATTAAATGAAAAGTATTGAGAGCATATTATGTGAATTTATGCATCCCATTACATTGACAGGCATGATCAGATAAAGGAATTGTGATCAGAGTAACCAACATGAAAAAGAGCTTTAAGCTCAAGAATTATGTACAAAGAGCCATAGGCTCAGTTAATAATGAGCCAAGTATCCACTATGGATACATGATAGTAAATGAAATGAGCTCAGTATCCACAACAGATATGGGATAGTAAATAAGCGTTCAGTCACAACAAAGTAAAATGAAAATGAAGTCTTATGTTCATTTGCATATATATAACTTTATATGTATCATATGAATGATTGAGATGAATTAATGGATTGCTCTGAAATAGTGTTATGAAATGTTTATATACATGTTGTAATTGTACTTGATGAGATATGATAAAATGTGATGTGGGATTTTATACTATATGATGTGTTAAACTTCTTGGATTGGTTATATACTTGCCTTTGTGTTCTAACTGGAGTCAGCACATTGATGATGTTTCGCTCACTAAGTTCACAAACTCATCAAAATTGCAACATTGATTTTCAGGTACAATGGAGTTCTAGCTTCCGAGGCAACCAAGTATAATTCTAGTACTACCATTTTTAGAACAAGAATGACTCAAAGGTCTGGTTAGTTGATATTTGAGGAGTCTAGTTTAAAATGTTTTCATTTAGTGTCTCATTTCATGTTGAACATTTTGAATGGAGTATTGAACTCTCAAATGTTATGTAATGTATATACAAGGATTATGAATTGTAATGATACAATGTAAGTTTGATGTTTGTGAATGAAATGGGGAGAACTGATTATTTGAAATGCTTGTGATATATGTGATGCCTTAAATAAGTTAATGTAATTGTTCTAACATGCTATTCCCATAGGGTTTAGACATATGCTCTATGGAAGTGGTATTTTATAAACAGCCCAAAGCATATCTTTATGATCTTATCTATCTAGACTCATAATAAATTTTTGAATAAAAAAAGAAATTGAAATGAGTTAAAAAAGAATTAATATTTCTAGAAATATCACATAGGATTTCATGCTATTTCAACAGATAATTATAATGGGTTACTTAGGACTTGAACCTAAAACTAGTTAGATAGAGTAGAAAATGGACTTAAAATAGGTAAAAAAAAATCATTCCCTAAGCCATGCTTGTATGTTTCGTTGTACATGGCCTTCCCTATATATACATTTTACTCAACCCTTCTATACAGAATCTTTAAGAAAGTTGAATAATCAGTTGCTCAATCTTTATTCGTAAGCTATATGAACATTTCATTAAAAATTTCATAAAAAAGGTTTGGATAAATAAAATTCATCTTGTCTTTCTTATCCCTAATTATCAAGAATTTGAACTAAAAATGGATACATCTAATATCCAAATTTTGTCACCCGATACTAGACGTTTGTTAATAAGTACCACATCCTCAAAATTGTAACCTTCCCATGGCATATAAGCTACTAATTCATTTTTGCCCAAGGAGAGCTCACCACCAACTGTAGCGGCACCATCTGCCTATCATTTGTATTAGTTCTTAAACTGGAACTCTTCTTTTTATTACTCCTTCCACCTTCAAGAAAAATAAAGCTATAAATGTAACTTTCACTATAATTGTCAGTATCACTTAAAATAAAACTCTCGCAACTCCATCATGTCTAATGGAATCATCAAAGATTTGACCTTTTCGAACTTTGTCTGTAACTCACTATAGGCTAGGGAAAGGGAAACAAAGAGAAGATGTGTACAAAAGAGATATCCAGCAACAAGAAGAAGGAAAAGGATTAAATAAAGGAACTCAATCTCTTCCATCAATATAAATAATATGTATCATTTATAAGAGGTATTATATTTTCTCTAGTCTTATAGCAAATATTTTGTGTAGACATTGCAAATGAAGTTATAATAGGAATTTGGTTTCAATTCTCCCAATGAAACATGATTAGGAATCTTAGGGAATAAGACTTATAAGAGTCTTATTGAATTCCCTTAAAAAGTAATCCCTTTTGAAAAAGTTCAACACTGCATCAATTAACAAATTCTTTGTCTGGTTCCATGATTTCTATAAAAATAGTCCATTGAGTTCATCAGGCCCAACTAATTTTTTAGGTTTCAGGATGAAGGCTAGCTTTTTAATATCAATGGAAGAGATTGAAGGAATTTGATAATATAATGAGTAAACTTATCTTGATTGAAGGAATTTGATAATATAATGAGTAAACTTATCTTGTTAGCAGCTTTTAGGGTTTTAAAGAAATGGTTGAAAATAACAAATAAGATTTCATCTTAAGAGAAAATAATTGAACATCTTTTATTTATAGTGAAGTGATTTTGTTTACATTCTTGTTTACAAGTAAGGATTTGCGAAAATAGAGCGTATTCATATCCCTTTCCTAAATCCATTATATTGTTGATCATTTCTTTAGCATTAAGAATTGCACTTTTAAGGCCTTATCATTGATGCTAGTACTTATTGCTCAAAGTGAAAAAGTTACCTTCATATTTGGGATCAGTAAATTCAATGCTTGAGCTACATTTTTCTAGATCATCTATGAAACTCTTGATCTAGACATTGCCTTCTACTTCTTGAGGGGTTAAAATGCTATTAAAGTCATCCATTACCAACCAAGGAGAGTAAGAACTTGAGCGAATACCTTACAAATACCTCTATAAAATAGAACTTTGAAAGGTGAAGTTAGAAGCATAAATAAATGATACTTGTATTTTGACATTTGTATATAGTAGAAGAAACTCGAAGTTGGTTAATTGATTAGTGATAAAACAATTCAAGGCCCTCATTTTCCCTTCATCATAAGCAATCATAATGCTTCCATAATGATGAGCATTATGATTGGACAAAATAAACCATCTTTTATGCACAAAATATAAGTTATTTAAGGCCCTCTTCATTGATCTTAGTCTCCAAAAACCCCCATTAAAAAGGTTTTATTAATGAAATTGAGTCCTTCAATAAGAGCTATTTGTTAAGGACATTGAGCCCTCGAACATTCCATCATAAAAAATCATTTAACACGTGATTTGGAGACTGGTCTCTTTGACCTTTTACTAGTTTTCCTCTTTACTATAGGGGTAAAACCATATTTTATATCCTAAACCTTATTGCTAGCCATTATTGGAGTGACTTCAGTTTTAAGGGGTGTGATGAGATGGTCAACTTAAGAGGTGTTTGGGTTTTTTATAGACAAATAGCTTACCTCATCCAAAATTTTCCTTCTTTTGGTCCTTTCTTTTTTTGTTGGGTTTTTGGGATTGTTGGGTTTTTGGGATGCTGCAATCTATTTTATAATTTTTATCTAATAAATTTCCCCTCCTAAACTCGTCTTTACATTTAGAACTGTATATATTGATGTATTCTTCTCACCCTCCACTTCCTTACCTAGTTCCTTCTCTTAGTGAATTCCCATAAGCTCATAGGAGAACTTTATATGTATGTTAAGTATCTTTGAATAAAAGTTTATTAAAGAATAAGATAACATACTAGTTTTGTGAGGATAAAACTAATGTTGATGAAACTGGTGTTGTATATTATTTAACACTAATACATTTTTACTTAAAATGTTTTACCAGGTTTGTCTACAGTGTTGTTGCTTAAAATGTTAAGTATATGCTAACATTCAGCCGCTTCCAAAAGCATAAGTAATATGGTAGGTCCTACTATACAAATTAATGAAAGAAATTAATTTTGAACTTCCTTCACCATTCTAATTCTTTACATATATCTTATTATATGAAATGGTAGTTTGTTAGCAATTTTTCATTAATTTTGTTACTTAAAAGTGCAATTCTTAGATTTCATCTTATATTTGCATAAGTAATATTACATATATGGTTGCGAAAAAGGAATAATAAATGTTATAATGGAATTAATATTACTAGGTATACTTAATAATAAATGTTATGTTGGAATTAATATTACTAGGTATATGTAAACCAAGTCGTGAAAGAAAATGTGGAAAAGTTCTTATCTTTTATTTATTTATTGCATATTGTTTCCAAATATGCAAGAAATATTGACAAGGATTTAGATATTAGCATTGATGCATTTATAGCTAGCTAGGTAAGTGTATTTTTTTGTTCATACTAGCATTGGTGCATTAAACAATGGCATAATCATTTTGAGTAGAATATATTTCTGGTCATATTTTTCATTCTTATACTTTAGAACGATTATTAGTGGTATAATTGAATTAGGGAAAATTAAGTTATTTGACTCCAATCACATAGAGATGGCATTAAGTAGGACATAAGTGGACATTTGGTGGGTTGCACTATATTGTTTATATGTATGTTATAATATAAGATCCATTACATTACACCTACCATAATGAAATATTGATTCAGGCTATAGATAGAAGTCTTATCACAAGTGCTGCTGTATTTGTAAGGTAATACATTAATAAAGTTTCTTCGCTTGTATTTTCTATCTCTTTTGCAAGAGAATTATCAAGCAAAAGAACAAGTGAGAAAAACATTATGCTTATCTCTATTTAACTACATAACTAGTTTTTCCAATTACACATTGTAACTAAGTTGAAATAAAGATATTGAATAACATTTTCAATATGTATGTATATTATTAAACAAAACAACAACTATGGGATTTACCTATGTTATGTTCTAGAATTCTAGTATGGTGATTGGGCACCTAGATCAATTATTATGGTAGGGTCATGTTTATATATTGTGCATACCTTTATCATGCAACATACTTTTGTTGACATATATGAATTATAAAGAATCGGACAAGTTTCAGAAGCACCTCTATGGTTAGGTGATGTAAAGTGATTTTAACTCCTTATGCCCTAACTACCTACCTCCTCTAACCAAAATTAAAATTAAAACACGCAAATGAAACATCTTTTAATGATTGTTTATAATATAAAGATTATATTATGGATTGTTGTTTGATAATTAATAAAATTATTCTAGATTTTATACTAACTTATTGTTATGTGAAATTCAATATGTATTAGTAAGCTTATTGGGTTTATTTAGATAATTTAATTATGGAATTAATTGGAAAATATTCCATTTTGCTATGGTCCCTTATGAATTGCTCTTTTTAAGAATAATTTAAAAGGGAAGTGTATGTAACTAATAAAACAAATCAAATATCCTTGAGTGAAATGTTTTAATACCACATTTCTAGGTTATAAAAACCAAAATTGTATAAAGAAAATATAAATACATGTAATACAAACCATGTTAGGAATTTAGATATATAGTAATATGCCTATTCATAAAGAATACTACTATTCATCTTAGGTAAGTGTTCGCCTAAGGTTACAAATGCTAAGTTTTACTATTTATAACCTTAGTAATTACCGCAAACGCGCGAGTCGTTCATGTAGTACCTAAGGGGTCAATCCCATGAGGAAGGGAACTAGTCCTAAAATCTAATGGAAGCTAAGTTCGCAATACCTAATTAAACAACTACTGCAGAAATTAAAATTGATCAAGAATCAAATATGAGAAATTAAAGCACCAAAAGAATGAAAAAATAGCCAGCTCAAACAAATAACCTGAAACTCAACCTAGAAGTTACCGATTGAGAGAAAGGGGAATTAATTCGAAACTAAAGAAATCTACCCAATTATGTAATTTTCAACTTAAAGGGCCTAAATGGTCCTAGGGTTAATTACTCTCTCTCGAGTTATAATTCTTAACCCTAATTAATAATCCGTAATTCAAATTTTGAAAATTGTGATCTCTTGATCTGCAATTGGTCTAAAACCTAAATTAGTTCTAAAGTTATCTATTAACCTACCAGGAATCTATGCCCAATCTCTCGTTACACGACTCTACAAGTTTGATTCAACTCTCTACCTAGTGATTTACCTAACTCTCATTAATCTAAATCGATGAATTTTAGTGGCTCACCCTCTCAGTTTATTGCCAAGTTATAAAGAATCGAAATTGAATCACAATTAAATCCAAATAAAACAAAATTAAATAAATTTTATTAATCTTAAGAACAAAAAACTGAAGGCGAATTTAGACAAAAGATCAGCACTCAATGATAATATTCCTAATCAATATCCAAATCTCATATATCAATGAAATCGAAATAAAAACTCGAAAATACTGTCAGAATGGATTCTGGAGGTAGTGACTGCAGGAAACTACCTATTTCGTGAAGTACGTCTCGTCAAACGTATCTTTGTGCCTCTCTTCCTTCGTCTCCTTTCTCAATCGCTTAATCTCCCTTTAGGGTTCTCTCATATTTTTTTGGATAATCTCGATTTTTACACAGATCTCTCAGCTCTCTAATGACTGCTAGTGGCTGCTAGGTATTGTTTTATTTATTTTGGAGCAGCCTTAGGTTAAAATCGGGGTTGAAGCGATCTAAAAAATCACCCAAAATTGAGTTTTTGTGTTAGTTCGATGCAGGGCACGATCGTGACCCTACCTACCACTATTGTGGCTTGCACTTTAACCTTTCTATCATGACCGTGGCTTGAAGTGCACGATCATTGCCTAACTTGGTGCTCTCTGTCACGATCGTGGCTTCTGGTGTACGATCGTGGCCTGACTACTGTGGACTCTTCCTCTTCTGTCACGATCGTGGAAAATGTGCACGATCGTGGCCTATGTCTTTTAGCCTAAAACTCTTTAAATCTTTCCGTTCTTCCCTGTTTACCCTGCAACACTTGAACACACATCAAGGTAGCTCAAAAATATGCAAATTATGCTCAAAGATTCAAACTAACCCATAAAAGCAATTAAACACACAACTAACACAATTGAAACCTAAATACACACTAAACACTCAAATTAGCACTAATTACTTAACAAATCAAACCCTAAAACATAATGTAATTCACAACTATCAACATCCCCGCACTTAAATATTTGTTTGTCCTCAAGCAAACAACACAACAACACTTAACAAAACAAACACACCATGCAATAATGTGACAATGACTTTAATCTTTATGAACTAAATTTAATCTTAGACACACCCATTTGAATTATGTCAAATCATTAACATGCAAAATATGCATATGGAGGCTTTGAACTAAATATACAACTAATTCAAGACCAAGTGTTAACCTAATTACCCATTTCAATTGTGCACACACATTAATAAATTTTCGGTCCCTCAGACTCGGTAACTGTTCCTAGGTATAGTTCCATAAAACTCAAGCCTATCACAAGTCTGGTAGGTATTTATTAAAACACACAATTTTTATTTTTATTTATTTTATTATTGTTATTTTTTTACCCGGGACTTAGCCTTTTACTCAGAGGTAAACATTTGTGATAAATGTCGATCCGGTTACTTGACTAAGTCATTTATTAACAGCTTGGTTAAAACATGATTATAGCCATTTTACACGAAGGCACACATTTGTGATGCATGTCGATCCGGTTACTCAACTACATCACATTTTCAACTGGCTACTAAGCGTTTGCTCTATCCCTAAATGTGAAGGGAAACAACCTAATTCTCACTATGTCTTCTGACATCTGGTGATACCAAAAAGTATCACAGATCTCAAGAAAATTTGTGATGTGAGTGTTTGAGTCTTCATTTGCAAGTCCATAGAATTGAACATTCTATTGAAGCATGTTCAGGAGGGCTAGCTTAATTTCAAAGGAGACCGCCTAAGCAGGTGGTCTAGCCAGTCCTTGGTTTGTAGGATTGAACCCTGGCCTCATAAAATCCATGGGGTTCCTCTATTGTTTCCTGTCAGGGTTGAATTCTTGATCCATGTTTCTTTGGAATTCCTTGGCCATTTGTGCTTTTTTGATCTCTTCTTTTCCTTCTCACTGAGCTTTCCTAAGCGTTCGTTCTAAACGTGTTATGTCTAACTCTAACGTCTCGGCTGCATGACTCAAATCTCTCGTGACTCTTATATTCATGCAAGAGCACGATTCCTAAGTAAAACTAACGAAAAATGAAAACAAAGAAAAGAAGAAAAAGAAAAAAAAATTAACTATTCTAACGCCTTAAACTATAAAAATAAATTGCCTTCTTCGGCAATGGCGCCAAAAAATTTGTTCACTAAAGGTTACATGTGCTAAGTTTTACTATTTATAATCTTGTTAATTACCGCAAGTGCACGGATTGTTCATGTAGTACCTAAGGAGTTGATCCCACGAGGAAAGGAACTAGTCCTAAAATCTAATGGCAGCTAAGCTCGTAATACCTAATTAAACAACTATTGCAGAAATTAAAACTAATCAAGAATCAAATATGAGAAACTAAATCGCCAAAAGAATGAACAAAGTAGCAAACTCACATAAATAATCCGAAACTCAACCTAGAAGTGACCAATTGAGAGAAAGGGGGAATTAATTCGAAACTAAAGAAAATCTACCCAATTATGTAATTTCTGACTTAGAGTGCCTAGATGGTCCAAGGGTGAATTACTCTCTCTCAAGTTATAATTCTTAAACCTAATTAATAATCACTAATTCAAATTATAGAAATTGGGATCCCTCGATGCACAATTGGTCCAAAAGGTAAATTAGTTCTAAAGTTATCTATTAACCTACTAGGAATCTATGTTTGATCTCTTGTTTAAACTCTCTACCTATCGATTTACCTAACTCTCATTAATCTAAATCGATGATTTTTACTGGCTCACCCTCTCAGTTTATTGCCAAGTTATGAAGAATCGAAATTGAATCACAATTAAATCAAAATAAAACACAATTAAATAAATTTTATTACTCTCAAGAACAAAAAATCTGAAGGAGAATTTAGACAAAAGATCAGCACTCAACGATAATATTCCTAATCAATATCCAAATCTCATATGTCAATGAAATTGAAATAAAAACTAGAAAATACTATCTGAATGGATTTTGGAGGTGGCAACTACGAGAAACTGCCTATTCCGTGAAGTACGATGCATCAAACGTATCTCTGTGCCTCTCTTCCTTCGTCTCCTTCCTCAATCGCTTGATCTCTCTCTAGGGTTCTCTCAGATTTTTATAGAATCTCAGTTTTTACACAGATCTCTTAGCTCTCTAATGACTGCTAATGGCTGCTAGGTATTGTTCTATTTATTTTGTAGCAGCCTTAGGTTAAAATCGGGGTCGAAACAGTCTAAAAAATCACCCAAAAATTGAGTTTTCGTGTTAGCTCTATGTAGGGCACAATCGTGGCCCTACCTACCATGATCATGGCCCTTAATTTAACCTTTCTATCATGATCATGGCTTGAAGTGCACGATCATTGCCTCAATTGATGCTCTCTGTCACGATCGTGGCTCTTAGTGCACGATCGTGGCTTAGTTACTGTTGACTCTTCCTCTTCTGTCATGATTGTGGCCAATGTGTACGATCGTGGCCTATGTCTTTTAGCCTGAAACTCTTTAAATCTTCCCGTTCTTTCCTGTTTACCTTGCAACACTGGCACACACATCAAGGTAGCTAAAAAATGTACAAATTATGCTCAAAGATTCAAACTAACCCATAAAAACAATTAAACACATAACTAACACAATTGAAACCTAAATACACACTAAACACTCATATTAGCACTATTTGCTTAACAAGTCAAACCCTAAAATGCAATGCAAATCATAACTATCATAAGTAACATCTTCACTTTGATATGGGAATATCATGACTGAGTACAAAGAATATCATACCTCAAATACAAATTTTACTAAGATTCTATGCATCCTATACCATGCCTATTTATCAAAGGCACCATCACTTATTAAAATTAACATTTACACTATAAAATAAGAATATTAAGACTGATTATAAATAATACTATGCCTAAATGCAAACTATACTAGGATTGAATAGATTGAAGACTATGACTATATATAAAAAATACATCACTCATTAAAAATAAGAAACACCTATATACAAAAAATACCATCACTCGTTAAAAATAAGAAACACCTTAACTTATATATGGAAATATCATCACTAAGTACAAAGAATATTATGCCTCAATAAAATTTAACAATATTTTAAACATCTTATATCATTCCTATTTTCAAAAATGCCATCAATAATTATAAATAAGTAACACCTTAACTTAATCTGAAGGCATATGATATATTAGACATGGTTTAGTACATGTTTGTGTGCTAAATTATTTTCATGAAAAATAGAAATGAGCATATTTTAATGCATGGTTATATTGATTGATTTTTTATGAGTTTCAATATTGAATTACCACAAGTGCCTATGAGGAAAGTGATTACTAGTTGTCTTATCATCTAGTTTACGAATTGATTATGATTTTACATTGAAAGAAAATAAAAATACAATAAGCAAAATAATTAAGCAAAAAGATTGAATTAGAGAATTAAGGAAGCTCTTTGTAAACTATTGATATCAGAAAATTAGTATCTAGGTTTCGAATCCCCCCTAAAATCCTTAACATATTGATCTTTTATTATACAGTTGTTTTGTTGATTTATTGGACCATGGAGTTTCTTATGGTATACTAATAGCTGAACTAGAGTCTTACAACAACTAATCCTAAGGTTTTCAACTTAATTACCCAAGTTAAAGTTTATAAGATTATTTTACTGATTTGTGAATCCCTTTATTAGGTTTGACCCT
This sequence comes from Erythroxylum echinodendron, assembly GCA_027575705.1. Taxonomy (NCBI): domain Eukaryota; kingdom Viridiplantae; phylum Streptophyta; class Magnoliopsida; order Malpighiales; family Erythroxylaceae; genus Erythroxylum; species Erythroxylum echinodendron. The sequence goes on from JANZXR010000004.1 coordinate 23,561,023, forward strand.
AATCCGAAAGATTTATGTCATCCTATCTCTAGGGCTACAATCAACTACTTCCAATTAAGGTAGATCTATTCATAAATAGGATTTCTCAATCTCTATGTATGAAACCAAGTTATGATCTAATATTCCAAATATGTTAGAATATAAAAAAAACACGTAAATGGATCATAAATATGAATCAAACCAAATGCATAAATAAAAGAATTAAATCATCTTAAATTATCAATATAGGGTTTATCTAAGGCATTAAAGAAATTTAGTTACACATACTTGACCATGAAATCAGTCATACACAGAAAGAAAAATGAATTGAAATTAATGGGTTCATAATTCTAAATCTTCATGTTTGTCTTCTATCAAGTATTTTTGAGAGTTAGAGGTTTGATCTCTTATTTTGATGGATATTTCGATGAATTCTTCGTGTTTCTACTTCTCTAAATCAAAATCTCGCTTAGGTCGCCTATGAAAGTTTCAGAATGCTTCTATACATATTCTTCTCCAATTTTCCTACAATTTTTGCTGATGCACAGGTTGATGCACGACCATGCATAATCAAAATCTTTGGAAATCATGAATTTGCATAACATAAGGGACATGCATGGGTAGATGTATGATCGTACATTACTTTTGTGCTTTGAATCTTTGATTTATGCCATGTTTTTTTCCTGAATTCTTCTCCTTTAAGTTTGTAAAGAAAATTATACTCTATAAACACACTTGGAGAAAATTAAATACCAAATATATGATAAAAGTATAATTTATCAAGCAAAAATACATCAAATATGGGATATAAATATGATCAATTTTGTATCTATCATATACATCTAACCATGTTCATGTTAAAATTTTTAAAGGGAAATTGTAAATCATTTGGATTTTTTACTCTTTTATAACAAATCGTGTCCATTATAGGTTTCTTAGATGCGGTTACAACATAACCATGTGGTTAGTCTATTTAATTAAAACTTCTTACATGTTTAAAGTTCTTTATTTAAACTTGGGAATATAACACGAGCCTATATTGAAATTATTGAAGTTCTTTGTAATCCCTTACACACTTTATTTTCAAAATATCTTTTTATAGAGAAACTTTTTGAAAAATGAGTCCAATACTTTCATCAAGCAAGTGTAAGTGCATTGGTAACAGAAGAGAAGGTTCAAATAGCGAAGCACAACTTTAAGAGGAGTTTGAACATCCTATTGTTACATTGCAATAATAAAGGTTATCTAAAAAGGTATCATATTCCTAAAATGTAGAGTATTGGAACCTAATAGAAAGTTTTGACTATATTAAGAATGATGGGTAGACTAAATTTTTTGATATATATGAAGATGTATATGACAAACCTACCCTCAATTTTTCCTCAAAACTTAAGCTAAATAAAGATGTTAGTTAGGATGATTTAAATGGGATTAGATTTTTGATTGGTGGTGTGAGTTTTTTAATGTTAATTTCATAATTCAATGTTAATTTGTGGATTTAATACTATCTCAACCCTTTATAAACATTTACTTATCGATCTTATATAATTGACTTCGCTGAAGATATATATGCAATAGTGAATCTTATTGTACAATCTTACATGGAAGTTTCGAATTCAATCCCATAAGAACAAAGAGTTTGAATATCAAATCCCTAGTTCTTTATTTTCTAAATCGTATGATTACCCACTCCATGTTTGGGAGGGGGAAAAGTACAGGGGTGGTTACTTTACGCAATTTGTTCTACATATGGTGCTTAGTTAAGCATTGCTAATGTAACTAAGCCTTCTATTTTGCATGTTATTTAGATAAGGCGATGATAAATAAAAGGGGGCAATAGTTGGATGGTCGTATATCATGCACCTAGCAAGGAACCCATAGATGATTAATAAGCTTCTGTATATGACTACTGTATAAAAAGTGCTTGACCTTGTCACTAAAGTTATGCAGAATATGAGGTTATTAAAAGCCACTGGGGAGGGTATGTTTAAATAGGTTCCAAATTTATTATGTTTAGGTAGAGATAATGAAAAGATGGCTGATTATAAGGTGGATAGGATTATTAACCAATTAGCACTAGCTACTTAGCACCATAAGGAAGACGTGTCTACTAATAGGAATGTTAGTTAAACACCTCTAAAATCAATTTTGAATAACATATAGAGTGTGCATGGTAAGATACATTAAAAGTAAAAGGAGCTGTGGCAAAAACTAAAAAGAGATCTAAGAAATCTAAGAGGATCAAGATAACCACTTAAACTAGATAGAAGATGCAATGAGTGGTTGTTTTGCCCATTTTAGATGTCAGTCGTCACCCTAAAAGTTTCCCTCTTTACATTTAAAGAAGTAATAAAAACAAAGTGCTCCTTATTACACCAGCAGAAAATGAGTATAATGGATTTTATTTTCTTTATATTATGATTTCTTTTGTTATTGCAATTGTAAATATAAAGATAATTTAATTAAGAAACATAATTTTTTTTCATGTTTGATTTTGCATAATTTGCATTGTGTATTCAAATAAAAAAGGATGAAATCTATACTACTTTGAAGATAAAGGGAAAATAATTGTTAATTAAGATAGGAAAAGTAATCACAAAAACGAGGATAATGTATTGCCTTTAAGGAGACTAACAATATATGCATTTGCATTATAGATTCAAGATTATATCTGCTAGACTACTTTTAAGATGTCATAGTGAGGATAATTGAAATGTAAGGCTAAATAAATCACTATAACCAGTGGAATCTAATATATAAAATCAAATTTAGATTTTGCATTAATTCAATTGACATTTAAAGGAAACTGAGAAACTTATAATATAAAAAAATTAAAATTTAACACTAATACATATGAAAAACAATAGGATCCTTTTTCTAGTCCTAACCTTACATATGGCAAAAACTAGTAGGACATGAAATTTCACTTACAATGTTATAGGGCTAGTTATATCTTATGAAAGGCTATATTAATCACTTATAATCCTCCTACAAAATTCCAAAAATGTTTTTTTATATAAGGGCTATTTGACCATATGGATTCTAAGTACTATAATTAGACACATTGGTTCTTTAGTTAATCACTCTAAATATATCTAAGCCAATTTTATTTAGAACCATGAGTAAAATAATAAAGAAACAAAATAATACAGGAGCATTAATAAGTAATTAAATACTATAAAATTAAGAAAAATAAAGAATCATGAGAGTAATCTCACCTGATGTAGAATCCATAATCTTTTGATATATGTACAAGTTTGCAAATAATGATAGAGGAAAAATGGTAAATGAAAGTACTAGATTGTGTAATGCTTTAAATATTTATAAAAAGGTATGATCTTTGTCATCCGTGGAACTATAGATATTACAAAAATAGTGGTGTAACTTGTATTAATATGGTGCGATTGATCATGTAAAGAAATAATAATCATCATCTATTAGGAGTTAGTGACTATAAATCAATACAACAAATATGGGCCATTTAATAAATATATAGCAATTGCATGACCTAAATTCTATTTGAATGTTCATTTATTTCATACTCAACTTTAATAAAGAATTAAATATAATTCACATAGTAGATTTTAGATTCCAAATAGATGACTAAAAAAATAAGCTACTTCATTTATGTAATTAAAATTACCTAACAAAATAGCAAGTTTTATCTTATGCCATAAATCCCACTTAGAAATTTTTATACTCTTCTTCCTTTAATTTATTGTTTCAACTATCCTAAATTGGTATTGGTTAAAATTCTTCTTCTCTTCTTCCTTTTTGTCAATGTCCCTATCTATCCTAAATTGGTGTTGGTTAGTTTTGTTCTTCTCTTCTTCCTCTCCATTTGTGTTTTTTACTAACTTAAAATGACGTTGGTTATTTTCCTTCTTCTTTTTCCCTCTTTAAATGTTTATACTTTCTAAACATGCCTTTTCCTCTAGGTAATATTTCCTTTTGATGGAAATAATCCTTTCCATAAGATTGCTCCTCATTTATATGGACATTTAAAGCTCTTTATTGCCTTTTCTTCTCCCTCCCTTGTTGTGTTTCTAATTTTCCTAATTTGAAATTGATTTTTTTACGATTTGCTCCGTTGCATTAGTCGCAAACAAATTTCACATTCTAGATGTCAGACTCCGATTTCGGAGTCCAACTCCTCATAAATAATTATTCATGTTTCCTTTAATACCATACTTGTCACTTTCATGCATACCGAAAGTCTTACTACGTAAATTATCTTCCAGAGATAACACCTTGATAACTTTCAGGTTATCCTCTTAAAACTCCCCTTTTATTAGTCTCAATTTCTGTCTGTGTCAAAGACTGTGAATAGTAACACAGACGATAGTCTGCGAACAGTAACACAAACGACTTACGACCTTCATAACTTTCTCTAGCATAATCGGTTTGGGGTATCCTTTATACAGTTGGAAATATAATTTCAAGGTCCTTAACTTCTATGCAGACCTCAAAGGTCGATTCTATCTCCTGATGGTTCAACATTGGGATAGAAGATGCGCGTGAACAGTAGCACAGAAGATACACTTCATTCCAGTACTTCTTAACTCCTTCTTATAATCCTCAGTCCTTAATCTATCCTCTGTGGTT
>JANZXR010000004.1:23565706-23581633 GCA_027575705.1 Erythroxylum echinodendron
GATCTACGAACATGTCTTTTCTTAATTATCTTTCTCTTTTCGTTTCACCCTCAGATATATGTTCTTCACTATGTATTTTATTAGTTTTTTAAAGTTATATTTTTGGTTAAAGGGGCAGGGACAGATGCACATTGAAGGCAAGTGGAGGCACTTGCCTTCACTACCTTCAAAAAAATTTCATATAAAAATATTATTATTTTAAGTTTTATTCCATAAAATTTTTTTAAATATTTTTCCCTAAAAAAACTTTAAATATTTTGCTCCCACTCAAAAAAATTTATGAATCTGTCCCTATAAAGGGGTACTGGCTAAGACATATTAGCTTTACGTATACTGTTATGTATAGAGTAGTATGGCTTTAATACTGGGTCAGTTTGTGTTTGTGAAGGAGTTATTTTTCCTAAGGTTAATTGGATGTTACGTAGTAGGTTTTAGTTCTTTAACATAATCATTACAACTGCTTAACTTTAATAAACCTCATAATTTGTTATAACTTCTGTGAGGCCCTTGGACTTTTTACTTGGAGGGTATAATTCAAGCTCCTTTACAAAGTGGTAGTAAGAAAACTTAGATGATTTCTTTTGTTCTTTGAGTAAGGAGTGTACGCATAATATATTGCACAGACATAACAATAATTCTTTAATCAAGATCTCAAAAATTCTATGTTTTAAATCAAAATCTAAAATATGAAATACATACTGGATCCATGACTTTTGTTGAATCGTAAAGTGAGAAAAATCCTTCGTAACGCTTGGATATAAAGAAACTTGATTTTTTTTCCTTTTTTCCTCAATAATCCTAGTTTTTGATGGTGAAAAATAAACAGAGGTGTGCGGGAGAGAGAGAGGACCAGTTTTAAATAAAATAAAGATATCTCTGAACTGTTCCTATAAAATGGTAAGTTTAAAATAAAACATTATCTTACTTAATCAAATTGACCAATCAGAATTTAGCATTTAATATTACTAAAACCATAATTATTTAATGAGCTACATATTAAATATATAGAGATTTTACATTCTCCCATTTGGCTCATTAACTGAAAAACGTTATATTATAGTTTAATAATAAATAACTTACTATGCATAAACTTTGCTAAATTCTTTAATGTTAATTATAACATAAATCATAATCAAAAAATATATTAATAAGAGTCGTAGTGGTTTCACATCTTAACAAATGACATAGTTCGTTCCACATACTACAATATTAGCACTTTATTCAATATGATCAATAAATAAGAAACACGTTAATGGTCCAACAATAATGTCTTGATGAAAGACAAATCCTATCAACATAATTTATTTATAAATGTATACTACAAAATAGGATTAACAAAAACATAAACAAAAATGAGCTCACAGTGTGAAAATGCAAACATAATAAATCTCAGTAATGGTTTCCCATATTACCCATTCTTTCAACATGTTCTTTAAAGACTTTTAGTGCTACTCTTTTTTTAAAGGATTTGCAATCATATAACTAGTGCTGATATATTGAATTGACACTGTTTGTTTCTGAACCTCTTCTTTAACAGATAAGTATTTTAATTCCATATGTTTAGCACCTTTAGAATACTTGTTCTTCTTTGAAAAGAAGACTACTGTAGAATTATCACAATAAATTTGCAGCGGTCTGATAATATTGTCGACAACTGCAAGTCCTGAAATAAAGTTCAATAACCATAAACTTTGAATTGTAGCTTCAAAATATGCTACAAATTGGCTTCCATAGTGGATGCAACAATGATAGACTGTTTTTCACTTTTCCAAGAAATAACCTCTCTAATTAATAAGAAAAGGTAGCCAAAAGTGAACTTTTTGGTATCAATGTCTGAGTCTAAACATTTAATCACTTCCAAATGACTGAATCTCCTATAAGTGAGCATATGATCTTAAGTACCTTGTAGATATCTCAAAACTTTCTTTATATCTTTCTAATGATCCAATCCAGGATTACTTTATGCCTAGCCAGCATACTAACAGCAAAGCTAATGTTTGGTCTAATGCAAGCTTGAGCATACATTAGGCTTCCAACAATTGATGCATAAGGAATATTTTCCATTTGCTTATGTTCCAATTTATTGTTTGGACATTAATTAATACTAAACTTGTCTCCCTTATGAATTGGAACTAAACTTGTAAAACAATTTTTTACGCCAAATCTCTCCAAGACCTTATTAATATAGCTTTCTGAGATAGGCCTAATAGTCCTTGTGACCTGTCACGGAATATTTCAATTCCTATTATAGAACTAACTTATCCCATATCTTTCATTTCAAAATTCTCAAATAGAAATTTCTTGGTGTTGTGGATTAAATTAAGATCATTAGTAGCTAACAAGATATCGTCAACATAAAGCACCAAAAATATGAACTTACTCCTACTGATTTTTAGATATATACATGATCAACGATGTTTTCTTTTAATCCAAAGGAGATAATAGTATCCTTAAACTTAAGTTACCATTGTTGGGTAACTTAAGTCCATATATCCATTTCTTAAGTTTACAAACCATATCTTCCTTTCCTTCGATTGAAAAGCCTTCAGGTTAATCCATATACACATCTTCCTCTAAATTACTGTTAAGAAAGGCTATTTTCACATCTATTTGATGTAACTTTAAATCATAATGAGCCACTAGTTCTATAATAATTCTAAAGGAGTCTTTCTTTGAAATAGGTAAAAAAGTCTCCTTGTAATCAATATCATCTTTCTGAGTATAACCTTTTGCAGCAAGTCTAGCTTTATGTGTTTCAGTATTTCCATAAGAGTCACATTTGGTCTTAAAAACCACTTACATCCGACTCTCTTACAATATTAAGGCAATTTGACTATATCCCAAACTTCATTCTGCTCCATTAACTTTAACTATTCTATCATAGAATTAATCCATTTAGTAAAATTAATAGTTTCAACGGCTTGCGGAAACAAAACTGGATCATCCTTATTTCCTAACTCAAAATTTGACTCTTGTAGATATACCATATAATCAATAGAAACATTTGGTTTTCTAGGTCTTTAAGACCTTCTCAATGCTATTTCTTGTAGTTTTACACAATTGGAACATTAATTGCAAGTTAAATATGTAAAGCCCTCTTACTATGGGGTATATACCGGAACACCTGAGGACATTCCAGTACATAACCTATGATAATGGTGTGCTACGTTCAATCACAACATTCATTTAACATGGCATCATCATTCTTTATTCTCTTATAAGACATCAATAAGAAAGTCACAATATTTTAAAACCCAAAATTTCCCCATTTCATTTCATAAATCCAAACGTATTTACATTGTAGCTTTTAAACACCCATACATGTACATTATCATAACCTAATACAAAATATGCTACATGAAAGAGGAAATTAGACAAAAAGTCTATCAAATCTTTCCAATCCCAGTTGATCGACCTTTGAGTCATTTCTTCTTCTTCCCAAAAGTACAAGACTATACTTCTTGTAGCGTCTCTTAGTAGCAAAAGTCCTCTCTCTCGATCCTAAAAAATCAACGTTATAATTTTGGTGAGTTTTGCGAACTCAATGAGGAAACCATCGTCGATGGTTCACTCAATTCATGCAATACTTTACACATGTAACATATATTTCACATCTTTGCATTTTGTATAAATTATCACATATCACGTTCTCACTTAAGGGTAAGACAATTTTGCATTTCAAACAATCAAAAGTACTTATTAAAATGTATATGAAATGCTCATGTGACTCTTTTCTAATTATTGAGTTATTGTGACCGAGTGCCTAAATTGTCCCGTATCTATTGTGGATACTAGGCTCATGTATACTGTTCCTTTTTCATGGGAGATACAGGGCTTATTTTACATAGTGAGTCTTTGGCTCTTAATCACATTTGGAGCTTTAAGCTCATTTTCGGTAGCTACTCAGGTCACGACTCTCATTATCTGATCATGCATTCATGTATGGAATGCATCTCTCATAATCAATCAATCATGTCAAGAAGCATTTAGTTCGTCAAATTCACATACAATTAGCACTTCAATATCACATTCATGCATCAAGTCTCAGACCTTCATTGTCTGGCATCAACATAATCAATTCACATTCATATCATCATATAAAATATATTCTAAATCAAACAATTAATTACGTGAAATTGTCTAAGTTACTCACCAATTGCTCCCGAGGCTATTTCCTCAAAGTTCCAGCAATGTCTGAATGTTGACGTTCCAATTGCTCCTCTATATTAAGCAATAGACACATATCACACTTTTGCACAATTATAAGTGTTTGTTAATGCACATCTATGTATATGAAATATGCACAATGTATGTTCATGACAATCCTTGGTATCACTCTATTATTCTCGTCATGTAAACATTCATATTTCCAAACTCACATGAGTATCATTTATACTAATGGTTTATACCTCAATAAAACCATTAAAATCGAAATTCATAAAAATCGACATTCATAACTCAGTTCGTCAATTCAGATTTTTCGTGAAACATACCTTCAGGTCTACTGTACATGATCAATATGACAATGAAAATACAGTAATTTGGAAATAATTTCTTCTATAAAAATGTTTCACATTGTCTTAATTTCTAATGACACTAAGATCATTTAATTTGGTTTAGTATTCCAAAAGTTATACTCAAAATAATTTAGACTATTCTTCAACTGTAATAGTATTCTGTACCAAACTTCAAGTCAGATTCTAGAATTTTATAGATAGAATTAAAATTCTAATTCATCAGAAAAATCTCTAGTGTAATCTAAATCAAGAATCATTCTATTTGGATAACTACAGGACATGCTATGTCTAAATTACTGAAGCATGTTTAGTGAAAATACTCCAGTTATGAAATTCCAGAACTCCTCATCAATTCCGTCCCAAATTCATCAATCAATCTCCTTCAAATGATTTCAGATGGTTATAATTTTTGGTGGAGATGTAGAAAAACATGTTTTGAATCTGTTGGTTCAAATCCACTGTCATTTGTAGGTTGGGAGAAGAAGATACTGCCAAAAGATCAAAGGATGTTCGAACCGTCTCCAACTTGCACGATCCTTCATTTTTCTGCACATTTATTCCTACACATTCTTCATTTTTCTTCTCAAACTTTCATTTTAAATCACTTTCCCATATCAGAACATCATCTTAAACCTCTTCCTTAACTCTAAACCCATCTTAAAACATCTCTAAAAACACTCAAAATATAAATATTCTTATACTCTCAAAACATAACACAAATATATACATTCGTCCACCAATTTACTACACCCAGTTCTCATTTTTATGTTAAATTTTGAGACTCTTAAGGACATAATTTAAATTCAATGTCTTCATGAAAAATGTAGCCTTATGTCTCTAGTTTAATACAAATTAAGAATAATCTCATTCAGATAACTACATAACAAGTTATGGATAAAACACAAAAGCATAATCAGTGAACATGTTACAGCTAAATTTTACAGCATTCATCTCCCAGTTTTTCCAGATTTTATTCTACTTCATTTACTCTTCATTCTCAACTCTATTTCAACTCAATATCATTCAAAAATAATTCATGATCTATATTTGATCATTAACCCAAAAACAGAACATATACTCATACCCATTCATCATCAATTTTCTACACTCATCCAACACTATTTTAATGATCATTCTACCTCAAAATCATCTCTATAACAATTTATAGGTCATTAATCATCATTTCATCACTCACGTTTAGCATACATGCAACATCATTTTATGTCCATTTAACCTCTAGCTATCATCAAAACATGTTTCATTCATCAAAGCCATGAAGATTAATAGGTTACTTACTTGATTTACCCAAAGCTTCTTCAGTCACCGTGAAACCCTAGCTCCTCCATCATATACGATCATCACCCTTTTAAGGTGGAATAGGTTGGGTCTTTTAGTAAAAAGATGGAGAAGACAATGAATCTTGAAGAAAGAAAGTGAAAGAGTTGAACAAAAATCAATATGATGAGGGTTTGGTGGAATGGTCATGAGTGAAGGAGAGAAAGATGAAAGAAGAAGAAGAAGAAGAAGAAATGAAGCATATATCCTAAATGGACAAGTGGAAGACCACAATGTGGTCTTTAATTTGGATAAAAGAATATTAGTGGTGAGTGGTAGTGACACTTGTCACTTTCCTATGATCCCATTTTGATGTTTTAAATAAACTAGTTTAATTATCTCCAAATTTTAATCCAATTTTCTCCCAATTCTCAATGACACTTGTCATTAAATCTTAATGTCACATATTAAATTTTATACTACCATTTGACATTTATTTCTACTATCATTAATCAATTGTTTTGCCATTTGGCATTTTTCCTACTTCAAAAATTACTCAAAATTTTAGAAAATTCCTAAAATTCACTAAAAGTTCTAAATCACTAAATATACTCTCCAAATCAATTTTCAACATATAAAAGCCACAATTCTCAATATAATCACATTTACAAATCAGTTATACCCAGAATGTCAATGAATGCTTGTACAATAATTTTAATGTGCAAAATTTCAATATTCATGTGTAAGTGCATGTCACATTATGCATGAGCATAAAATGCTCTTTCTAATTTCTTAACAATCTCTCATATTTACTATTCTAGCCTCAACATGGGCAACAGGATGTTACACAATAGGTTCATTAACTACAGGCTCTTCTTGAAGTGTTTGATCATTTATTTGTTGCCCCTGTAAATTGTCAAAGCGTTCTATAACTGTAGGAGTAAAATGTATTAAAGAAGTTGGTAGAGAAACTTGAACTTTTATTTCTTCAATAACTACATTACGTGGTCTTTTAACATTACCACTGGTTTCACCATTCTCAATAAACCTAGCATTTCTAGTTTCAAAAATTCTTGTTATATGATTAGGACAATAAAATTTATACCCTTCAGAATTTTCTAGGTACCCAATAAAAAATCCACTAATTGTTTTTGCATCCAATTTTTCATGTGGATTATAAATTCTTACTTTCACCGGACAACCCTAAATATGTAAGTTTCTTCCAATCCATAGTTCAAAAGTAATCTTTGGAACAGCCTTGCTAGGGACCCTATTTAACAAGTAAACAGCGGACCTCAATACATGCATCCACATTAATAAGGGTACAGACAAATTACTTAACATACTCCTAACCATATCTATTAACGTACGATTACACCTTTCTGCCACACCATTTTGTTGTGGTGTACCTGACATTGTGTATTGATTACAAATACCATGCTTTTCGAGAAATTTGTAAATGGACCTGGACATTATCCTAGCTCATTATACTTGCTGTAAAATTCACCACCTCGATCAAATCGGACAACTTTTACCTTTTTATCTAATTGCCTTTCCACCTTATGAACAAACACCTCTAATGCATTTGTTGCTTGAGTCATTTAATGCAATAAATAGACATATCCATAATGTGAAAAGTCATCAATAAACGTGGTGAAATGCTTTTCTCCACGAAAAGATGGGACATCGAATAGCCCATATATATCAGTTTGTATAATTTCAAGAAGCTGTGTGCTTGTTGTGGCTTCTTTCGTTGTGTGTTTGGTTTGCTCTCCCTCAATGCAATCCACACACACCAAAATCAGTAAAGTCCAAATCTGGTAAAATTTCATTCTTTACCAGTCTTTATAGTCTTTCTTTGGAAATATGACCTAAACGTTTATGCAACAAGAAAGCTGAACTTTCATTAATTAAACCACGTTTGGTACTAACATTATGATGTAGGGTTAGTAGGGTTTCAGCAAAAAGGTTATGAAGATTTAATTTGTATAGGCCATCACAAAGAATATCAAAACTAATAAGGCAATTGTGTTTAAATAAACTGAAACATCCATTCCCAAATTTGAAAGTATAACCAATAGAATCAACTTTAGATAAGGAAATCAAATTACAAGAAACAAAAGATACATAAAGTGTCTATAACAAATCTAAATGATGTTTGGTATCTAAAATCAAATGAGAAGTTCTTATGGCTTCAACCGGAGCTTTGACACAGTTCCCTATCAAAACAAACTTTTCATTTGGGTTTGTGATTTGGGTTGTAAGGAATCCTTGCAAGGTATTCAAAACATGAGTGGTATATCTAGAATCAATCTATCAAGTATTGTAAGAAACTTTAACCAAATTGGATTAGAAACATACTAAAGTATTAAGATTACCTTTCTTTTCAAACCAGCCTTTACGTTTTAGATAATCTTTTTGATAGTGCCTAAGTTTATTGCAAAAATGACATCTATCAACTTTATATTCCTTCTTATGAATTTGATTAAAGGATCCATTAACTTTAAGTGGTCCTTGCTTGCCATTGCCTTTGCTATAATTCATTTTGGTTTTCTTTTTAGCTCTTTGATGACCTACCAAATTAATGGTATGGCCTCTTGATTCTTAAGCCTTGCCTCCTCTTAAACAATTATGATGGCCAACTTATTCACACTCCATTTATGCTTTATAGTGTTATAATTCATTTGGAATGGCCAATACTGCTTAGTAGGCAAAGAATTAAGAAAGAATTGTACTAGGAAAAATTCATCAAAATTTATTCCCAATGCCTTTAGTCTTGTTGCTATATTTGTCATTTCAATGACATATTCATGCATTCTTCGTGAACCATCAAACTTCTAGTGGTTAACTTAGCCATTAATGTCCCTGCAAGTAACTTATCAGTAATTTGGGAACGCTCTTCCACGAATTTCATAAATTCTTTAGAAACTTCAGTGTTAGGAAGAGTCGTCTTAATGTTGTTAACAACAATCATTCATATAAACATTAAGATCAATCTGTTCGATCTTTCCCATGTTTTTTAGAAGGATTTTTCACCAGTAGTACTTGCATCAATAATAGCAGATTGTGTCTCAACTTGGAGTGTCAAATTAAGACCCAATACATCAAGGTGAAAATGGAGTAATTTAATCCATTAAAGGATGGAACAGATGAAGAAACTGAATTAAAGTTAACAGGAATAGAAGCTGCAAAACATAATAGAACGCTCACACATTAATTCTTTGAGTCATAAAACTTAACACTTAAATCAGATTTAAAAACAATTATTCTACATAAAACATTTAGTGTATATCTAAGATCTCTTTTAGGCGATTCTAAGACATACCATAACTACAATAATGATGCCAATATATAACTTAATTCTTAATTAAATATACCTCAAATAGACATGCCAATTATATTTGGATATGCTAAATACATTCATTTTAAACATATAAATTAAGACTTCATGTCCACAAATTATAAAATTAATTAATTAACCTTTCGGTAATCCTAAAATATTTTATAATTAGTGAACTTCAAATACTCATGAATTCATCATATCATTTTTCTTAATAAGCACCCATGACCAAACCAAACATACCCACACAGTAATTAGAAATGCACATGCTCACTTACATCATCTTAAAATAACAATAATAAAAAAAATAATAATAGCTGTCAGACGTAATGCTTCATGCTGTATACGTAATGCAAATTTATAATCAGATAAACATAATATGTGTATACACGAAAATTGGTAAAATAAAACAAAATTATCGGCACTTATATAATGCCTCTAACAGATGGCTTGTAAATAATTCCAATCCACAATACTCAATACATACACGGAAATTGAGATTGTATAAAGTTATCTTCTTTCTCTTTATAAAGCCATATACGGAAAACTATCTCAAATAAACAATTTATTATTTATATACATATATATACAAGGCAATGAAACAGGGAAATCAAGATTATATAAAGTCATCATCTTTCATTTAAAGCCATCTCGACGCTTATATATATAGGTATGAAAACCAAAGCAAACGTGGCCCTCTTCTGTTATTGTCAAACTTCTGTCACTAGAAAACATGATGTGCGACTGGCATACAAAAAGTTTTAGCCGATACTTTACCATCAAGTAAAATTTGACTTTTATCTTTCATTATAAAAAACGGCGACCAAATAAATTGACGCGCAGAATATAAGAATCATAATTAAGATGTATCTGCTCTTCTAGATATTCGACAATCTTTCTCTATTCGCATTCATGTTTGAATCAAATACAAACACATAAATAAGAAAGAAGAAAAACCAAACATAGGTAGTGTGAATAGTTCGACACTTTTATCTCTTATGGGCTGATCCGACGTGAATAAAGATTAATCTGAGTGTGAATGACTTAAAGGTGTCTTCTCATAATTAGGACCCTATTAAAATACCTCATGGACTAATCCAAAAAAGAAGAAAGAAAGAAGAAACCAACAGTGAACCGTAAACTTGAAGAAAAGAAGAATTCAAGAAGCAATTATGCAGTATCTTTAATGGAAAACATAGATTTTAGAACTAATATAAGCATAATATATTGCATAAACATAATCACAATAATTTTTTATTCCATATCTCAAAAAATTATACTTTTCACATTAAAATATAAAATATAAAATATATACTTAGATCCATCACTTTTGTTGAATAGTAAAAGTGAGAAAAGTCCTTCTTAATGGATATAAAGAAACTTGATTTCTCTTCTCTTTTTCCGCAATAATCATGCTTTATGATGGTAAAATATAAACGTAAATAGAGGTGTGTGGGAGAGAGAGAAGACTAGTTCAAATAAAATAAAGATATCTTTGAACTATTCTTATCCAATGGTAAGTTTAAAATAAAACATTATCTTACTTAATCAAATTGACCATTCAAAATTTAACATTTAATATTATTAAAACCATAATTATTTAATGAGACACATATTAAATATATATAATTTTACAAAGAGATGCAGTTATTGTATTATTTGTTCTTGATTATAATTTATAATTTTGTTATTTATTATATGAAATAATCAAGTCATGCTAATCACGTGTCATAGAAGTGGTCTATGTCGTAGGTTCTCTGGTTTCATTTTGTGGAAAAAGTTGCTCTCTAGGATTCGAGTTAATTTCTAGTGTAGTTCTTCGACCTATCAGAGGTGAAGCCAGATGACTTTGTCCGATATGGATTGGCTGTTTTGAGAAGCTAACCATCCAGGGTGAAGATTATGCCAAAGAAGTTTGTTAATAGATTATAATTATAGTAAGTCCATAACTATGCTTCTCTTGATCTATATTATTATAATACGATGTCATACATTGAACGATGGATTTTAGAGTCACATAGGCATTCTAAAATATTCATATATGAGGGATGGATAAAGCACGTTGCTAGAGGTGATTGTAGTGTTGTTTGGATGTTAGGAACTCTCTAAAAACTTCACTCTCAGGGTC
The DNA here is from genome assembly GCA_027575705.1 of Erythroxylum echinodendron. NCBI lineage: Eukaryota > Viridiplantae > Streptophyta > Magnoliopsida > Malpighiales > Erythroxylaceae > Erythroxylum > Erythroxylum echinodendron. Next base: position 23,576,967 of record JANZXR010000004.1, read on the forward strand.
GTGAGCCAATTCCTCCTGTAAGAATTATTCCTCTTGGGACTGGAAATGATCTTTCAAAGACTTTTGGCTAGGTAAGCTTTTTATTTAGATAAAATTTTTGTTGTAACTACAATTAAACGTCGCTAAAGAAAGGAAAATCATCGCAATTATTAACGTGCGACGATTACATTTCATCGTCATAATCTTCGCAAAATTCTAGTAGCAAAACAACATCAATGATGTTTCACATAAGTCGTCATGAAAACATATTTGCGACAAAAATAATTCGTCAGGATAACTTATTATCGACGATAGAAAGGAACGTTGGTAATGGTTTTGCGCGATGTTTTCTTTTGGTAGATAAAAGTATTTTCCCACGAAACCTTAAGCGTCAGTATTTATTTTTAGTGACGATTTTGTTTTGGTAGCAAAAAACTTTTACCTACCAATTCTTCCTGTAGGGATATATTTTTAGAGACATTTTTTAAATGTAGGTAAAAAGCTTTTGTGACGAACTAGGTTTGGTCGCTAATATGATTTTGTGACGATTTTTGTTTGATAGCAAAAATAGTTTTAGCTACGAAAGGTTGGTTGTAGCAAAAACTTTTTACTGACGTTGTTTGTTCGTAGTGAATTAGTTTTTGTGACGAATTTCATTTGGTAGCTAATAGTATTTAGTGACGAAATTTAATTTTTAATTTAATAATTATTATTATTTTTATAAACGAATTTATTTTAATTTATTACAATTTTTAAGACTTTTTTTAACGAATTATTTTTGATAACTTGTATTATTTAGTAACAAATTTTAATTTTGAAATTTATAATTATTATAATTGTTAAAAACAAATTTATTTTAATTTATTACAAATTTTAAGAAATTTTTAATATTTTGTAAATAATCATAAATTGAAATTAAATAAACATATAAAATGGAATGCATTATATATAAAATAATATTTACATCACTTATAAACTAAGAGTCTGAATCTGAGTCACTAGCATCAATATATGAAGAACCTAGCATTTGTTTAACCAATTTTTAAGGATGCTAATTTCTTTTAGTCCCCGATTTAACTTGCCTTTTGTACATTATAATTTGTCTTCTGTACATTGTAACTAGTTCTCCTCTTGAAGTGCTGTCAATAATGCTAGTTGTGAGGAAGAGGCTTCAATAGGCTTAGGGCTATACCCAAGGCCTTTGATATAACTTGATCGTGTACCAAGTGCAAATGTCGAATTTCCCTCTGCCAATGACGTCTGTAACAACTCCTACATATTGTTCTACAATGTAAAGTAGAAAATAGAGTTAAATTAAAAATTATTCGTTAATATTATATAGGAAAATAAATTGTAATATTAATTTATTTGTACTTATATAATTACTTTGTACCTCTTCAGACGTCCAGCCTTGCCCTTCCTTGTAGTTTGTGTGATTGTACAGTGTGATCCGATCACACTGTTGCCGTTGGAGTTGTGTTTGACTTTACAATAATTAAAATAAAATTTAACCAATTAGAATTTATTGTATTAAAAAATAGAATAATAAATTGAACACATTACATTTACTAATTCTTGTCAGACAATGACAAATGATTTGGAGCTAGTGTTATGCGGGGTCGTCATTTTTGCTCTTTTGGCTTTAGCATTCTGACACTTTTCATAATTTAAGAGAATTAGTCATAAAATGTATAAATACAATTAATGGAAGGAAAATATGAAGAGAAGAAAACAAACCTTAAACTGCGATGAAGCCCAATAATCACATAATTTATTCCAATTTTCTTCAGTCTCCCTTTCCGACACATGTCTCCTAGCCTTTTCATCTGAAGGGAAAGACTAATAATATTTACACAGTCGATAGTGGTAATCCTTCATTCTTTGTTTCAACAGTGAGCTAATATTGCTTAAAACCTCAGGCTGCTCGGTATATACAATATTGAGCTTCATTTGTGAAAAGATGTAATAGATAAGTTATTAATTTAGTTAAGTAAAATTGTAATACTTATAATGAAATAAATTGAAATAATATCGAAACTTTATCTAAAGCATTTTGCAGCAAGTAGTCTTCCTTCAATTGCTTGACATGCTGAAGGCAAGACAACTCATTCCGAACAACTCCTAAATTACTAGCCAATTTTGCTGCTTGGATCTTATCAACTAGGTGCCCTTGTGTCGAGTCAATAGTCACGGACAACTTGGAATTCATTGCAACATTCATCCGTTGCAAGTCAACGCCTTTTTCTTTCCTCTACCTCGTTTTCTGAGGCCAGTATTGGAACTTGAAAAAATAACATAATGATTAAAACACGCTAAACATGTAATGAGAGCATAAATGTATATATGCCTGGTTATCAATAACAAACCTAAACATCCCTCATGACTACCAGACGATGTTGGTAAAGGTTGTTGTTGCTGACTTTCCTCATGCGATGATGCAATTGCTGGTTATTCTGTTGGAGAAACTTCATCACCCGTAACCACCCTCTTTCCTTTATTACGACCAAGTGTCATTTCAATTGTAATCAACCTGTGCAAAAATCAACAACATCAACAATATCAGAAAATAGACAAAAAATACAGAAAATCATTAACCACCGCTAAAACATAATGAAACATTAAAAATATGCTTATAGTCATCATAAATAAACATAACTACAACATCAACAACATAAGACCTATAATTATATTATTAACATTTGAAACAATACAAACAATGAAACTTACATTTAATCATCATCATCAAGATGAAGAAAATCATCATCACTAAGTAGATATTCGTTTGATTCTTCATCACTAATATATTCCAACAAAGTATCGTCACTGTCATTGAAATCATCCTGAGTATAGTCTTCATCTGTTTGTAAGATACGATGAGGTTGGATTTCATCCGGTTGAACTATATTTGGCTCGACATCTCTCCTAAAGAATGAAGATATATCTGCATCTTCTACTGTAATGCCTTCGTTATTGATCTACAATCCACGATCTTGATAGACTTCATCAGCATCTTCATCTAATTCACCAATATCCTTTCACAAAAACTAAAGACATTCCTTTGTAGAAACTTTTGAACAACCTTCCAATTGCAACCTAATATAGTATAGATGACGTAGAAAACTTGTTTGGCTCTAGTTGCAAGGACAAAAGGATCATTATCATACCATGTCTTACTAACATTTATTCTAGTAATATGCTTGTTCACTCTCATGTTAGTTAGATCAAACCATTTGCATTTAAGTAGAACAACTTTCTTATCCTTGATGTAATGCAACTCTATAATTTTAGATATGACACTGTAAAAGTCAATTATTTTATCGTCATAACATCCTTCAACGACAACCCCATTATTTTGACTTCTAACTCGACTATCTCGATCTTATATGTGATATTGCACCCTATTAACAATGCAACCTGTGTGTTTCTTCCCACAAATATAAGGCCCATATGCCAAACTATATAATGTTATTGTCGCTTCTTGCGCGTTACGGTTAGATAACCATATCATTTGTACGAAAAATTTAAAATAAATATGAGAATGAGACATATTCTCATATATACATAACATGTAATTAATATGAAACTTACTCAATTTCTAAACCATGATATAAACTTTTGCCTATGTCTTTCTTCAACATTAACGATCCCTTGGCTTCGAATTGTGTCCTTGTACTCTCTATTGGGGAAAAAACATAGTAACATTGATGAGTTAATGCAAAAAAATTGTAATATGATTGTTTGAATGAAAAGGAATATATGTACTTTATGTATGTATTGACGTTCTCGCAATTGTTCAAAATATACCAATGGGCAATTTCGAATTCGTCGTTACTTAACTTGACATATTTACCTGCACCAAGTGGCCTCACCTTTTGGGAGAAAATAGACAAACCACCATCTTCATTGAAATCAAAGTTACGTTCTAGTCTATTAAATCTCATCTCCACATCAGTTAAGTACATTGAGCAAAAAGTCAAGCATTCATTTGCTATATAAGCCTCTACAATAGACCCCTCTGGTCGAGCTCTATTACGTACATAACTCTTAAGAGAGCATAAAAACCTAAACATAAACAGTTAAACACTTAGGAATTGTTTCTAACAAATAACATAGAAAAAACTTGCTGAATTTAATATAAATTACCTTTCAATCGGAAACATCTATCGAAATTGAACTGGTCCATCAAGTTTTGCTTCATATGGTAAATGAATTGCCAAATGGACCATAACATCGAAAAACGATGGGGGAATAATAGTTCAAGCTTACATAGAATCAATGTTATGTCTTTTTCCAATTTATCAAGCCCTTCAACTTTAAGTGTCTTGCAACATAATTGCTTAAAAAACTCTCCCACTTGACCCAAAGTAATAAATACATCTTTTGGCAAACACCCATGTATTTCAACAGGAATTAGCCATTCCAAAAGTATATGACAATCATGACTTTTCAATCCTAACACTTTTCTCTCTTTAACATTCACACAATGACCTATATTAGATGCATACCCATCAGGAAATTTGATTGATTGGAGAAACTGAAAGAACGCTTGTTTCTCACTTTTTGACATGTTGTAACAAGTAGGTGGAATAAAGTATGATCCATCATCTCTTTTTCTCAAATGCAAATCTTTTCTAATATTCATGTCTTCCAAGTCTAGTCTAGCCTTAATAGTGTCTTTGGATTTCCCA
>JANZXR010000004.1:23581733-23594961 GCA_027575705.1 Erythroxylum echinodendron
TAAAAATTTTGATCCATTTGTATTGGCACAACATGTGGGGCAAGTTTACTACACTGAGTATCCATCTACAAAAAAGGGCAAAGCTAATTGGTTGGCTGTGTGCAAGATAAAAGCAAGGAGAATAATGAAGGCAAGGTGGCATGAGAAAAGCGACACTGCATTCCAAATTGAGGAAATTAGACAAACACTAGCTGTTACAACTTCAAAATATATCCCATCCTTATTTGATCCACAAGGTATCCACCTGGTTATGGATTTAGATCAAATGATGGAGCCCATCCCAAAAGTAGAAAGTGATGAAGAAAATGAAGAACAATCCAAGAAATATCAACTATCTGAGGATGATGATGAAAATTAGTTCTGATTGTTTTTTTGTAATTATGATACTGATATGGCAGTTTGATATGAAATATAAAGATGTGTATCAACTCTGTTTGCTACAAATTGACAGTGAAAGAGAAAAAATAAATTTCTCTGATATATGTATGTATAGATATATATATGCAGATTATTTTTCTTCCGTTAAGTTGGCTCTGTGTTGAATGTTGGGAGATCTTTGGATGGACTTGTTTGAAGTAAATTGTTTACAAAAGGAGTCTTGGTATGTAGGGAATTGAATGTTGGTTCGGGTCCTTTGGAATTTGTATTAGACATGTATGTGAACAGATGAATGGAAAACAGAGAATAGGATGAAAATATGATCTGAATCTTTAAGGAATAAACTGCATTGATACAGGCTGAATTACACAAAATTTTCTTCATAAAAGTTGTAGATCTTTTTCTTAGCTTTTCAACTATATAAAGTTTGAAATTTTTAGACTTCTGGATTGGACGTTATGTTGTTTAGAAGTGAGGATGCTTAACTGGGAAGTCACAATCGCGACATCCCCAGAATTTCACAAAAGTCACGATCGTGACACGGCACGATCACGACTCCCCTCGTTTTCTTGCTACTATTCATCATATGTCGTGATCGCAACAAAGTGCGATCGCGACACCTCTATTTTTGCCTCCCTCTCACAAGCATGAGAGATAAAAGTCACGCCCGTGACTTGTGCTTCTTCCATTTGCTCTTAATTCATTAAATTAAAGACTTGTCTTTACAAGTCACAGGCGTGAGTAAAAGAGTCACGCCTGTGACTTTTCCTCTTTTGAATTAATATGGTCTATTACTAAATCAAATTGCAAATTAATTCTTTTAAGACCCAAATCATTTATTCCTTATTCATTTTTGCTATGGAAAATTTTTCATTAAATTGTTGGGTATTATTTTTACTTCTCCTATGAATTTTATTTATTTAATATAATTATTATTTATTTATTTATTTATTTTATTATTAATTAATTGTTTATATTAATTCATTTTTTTATAATTTGATTTTATGTCTAAAATCATTCTATGACATTTTAACTACTATTTGCTTATATAGAAAAAACAAAAAAGTCCCACCATAAATCTTCCTTGTCTAGACTTTAATTAAATTTAAATGTTATATTTTATTTTATTGAAACGTTCCCAAATATATTTATTATTATTTCAAATAAATCCCAATGGTAGCATGTAGTTGCCATAAAATCCGTAACGAGACCTGAGGCTAACAGTTGGGAGATCTTTGGATGGACTTGTTTGAAGTAAATTATTTACCAAAGGGGTTTTGGTATGTAGGGAATTGAATGGATCAGGTCCTTTGGAATTTGTATTAGAAATGTATGTGAACAGATGAATAGAAAATAGAGAATAGATTAGTCTTTTAAATTTCTAATGGTATAAAGATTGAAATTTTTGGACTTCAGACGCAAAAGTTATGGCCTTTATAAGATAGCAGTATTAGTGAACAAATTTTTAACTGAAATGATAATCTTTATTTAAATGATTAAAATGTATTGACACAAGCTAAATTAGACAAAATTGTCTTTATGAAAGTTGTAGATCATTTTTTTAGCTTTCTAACTATATAAAGTTTGAAATTTTTGGACTTCTAGAGTGAAAGTTATGTTTCTTATAAGTGAGGATGTTTAACTGGGAAGTCGTGATCGCGATGAAGCGCGATCTCGACAGCCGTAGAAGTTCACAAAAGTCACGATCGCAACAAAGTGCGATCGTGACAGCCCTATAATTTCACAAAAGTCGTGATTGCGTAATCGCGATAGCCCCAGAATTTCACAAAAGTCACGATCGCGACCGTCCCAGAATTTCACAAAACAATGCCCCTGTTTTTCCTCCTTTAATTACGGTGACGCCAAAATAATAATTGTAGGAGGGAAACAAAAACGAGAAAGTTTATAGGAGGGAAACGAAAATGAAAACACTATATCTCATCCTCTGCTCATAAATCCCCTTCTTGTTATCTCTATTGTGTTTTCATTTTATATTTTGATTTTTATTTTGTTTTGGGTAATCTCTATCCATCTTCCGATGAGTCTCTGTTCTACTGTTCAGAGCGAATCTCTTCAGGTTAGTTTCTATCACCATACTAGGAGTTAGATTCCTCTTTGTAAGCAAGTTGTATACTACCATCGATTTTTTTGTTTCATCAATGCATGAATCTTGCTTTGCCTCTATCGTCTGCTAATTAGAACGTCGTTCATCCATATTGTTCTCTAATTGAAGCATTTGAATATACTGTATTGAAAAGAGGCGTCTTTATTCTCTACCAGTAACCATGCTTAGAGATATCTTCAAGCCTACTAGCTATAGTATTCTCAATGTCATACTAGCTGGAAATTGTGTTAGTTAATAAACAAATAGGTTATATTCTTTATTTTCTGTCGTAACTTATCCTCTTTTGTTCCTTAAATACTATATTTTTTGTGGGCAATGCAAGGAGATTATAAATTGAGTTCTTATTATTTAAATTCTGTTTCAGCAAGCTTTCTCTTTGAGTAGGTAATTGTATGTATATTGAATTTCAAAACTGTAGACATGATCCCAAAACACACAACCACTCCGCATTTGATTTTGCTTGCTACTTATACTGCTGCTACTTTGTTTTTGTTCCCAAGGAATTTCTCTGTAGCTGGTTCAAAGTGCTGCAACATCAGAGCTTTTCAAACGAGATAACTGTTCTCAACATTTCCTCTCAATATTTCTGGGACGTGTACCTGTCAACACTCAACTCTCAAAAGGTAAGTTCCTCTTTTCTTATCCAACTGAAAATTGGCTGGAAGTTACTAAGTTCCTCTTTTGCTCACAAAATACTATATTTTTATGGGCAATGCAACGGGATTATAAATTGAGTTGTTATTATTTAAATTCTATTTCAGCAAGCTTTCTCTTTAAGTAGGTAATTGTATGTATATTGAATTTCAAAACGGTAGATATGATCCCAAAATACACAACCTCTCCGCATTTGATTTTTCTTGCTACTTATACTGCTACAGCTTTGTATCGCTTTTGCTATAAGAATGTGAATCATTTTTGCTCTTCTGATCTAATCTGTGCAAATAAGACACTTTATAAGATTTTTCTGATTTTATCACAGTTCATATATATCTATTTATAATCTGTGCTATCATGTCAAATCTGTGCTATAATCTTTCCTCCCTCCAACCTGTCATGTTGTTTATTTCCTTTGGATTTCTATTTCAGTTGTTTTCCCCCTAAGGTATACACTTGTTGAAGGTCCAAACGGTTTTCACAGTTGCTCTTCACCAAGGAAGAACAAGGTAAAATCCTAAACTAGATACTGTATAATCTGGATGTATACTGTAAAATCCTAAATTAAATCAGTTCAAATTGAATAATATAATCTGGATGTATACTGTATATTGATCGATATGATATGCTCCATAATCCACATAGACATAAGTTTGTTTTAGTTTTTTCTCTAGATTTCCTTTTTTTCTACACTCTTATATCAGTAAATTGTTGAGCTCTTTGCTGTTTTTTGATGATGAAATGTTCTGGACTATTTATTTCTGTGTTAAGTCTTGGCAAGGTTGATCCCGATCGACAAGATAAGAAATATAACAGTACATAAATGTTAAAAACCAAAACAGAACAAAACTTAACTTTAGCATTTAAGTCAAGTAAATGTCCAGTGAGGTCACATGTCAGCCTTTAATTCTTAAAAGAATAAAATTAACATTTAATATTATATATAGAGATTACTTACTTTGATTCAAATCTATATCCTATTTCCAAGATTCGGCTACTAAATCAATGTGGGGAAATGTTTGTTATTTTAGTGTCTGACAAGAGAAGTTAGGAATTGATTGTGTTAAAAAATTCAAATGAAGACAAAGATAGCGACCTGGATGTCGTGAAAAAAATGTGTTAGCAACTATTCTATTTACCCCGCATTTCACGGTATTTTCATTTTTTGGTTGTTTATACTGGTGCTCAACTTCAGAAACGGTCTTCAATTCTTGTAAGAATTTTAGTTGCTCCTGACCAGTTTTCAGCTATGTTTGTTAATTTGTTGTTCTCAAGGATAACTTGTTAGTTATTATTAAAAAACCCTTACTACTACTACTACTACAATTACTTCAAAATCCACAATTCTAACGTGTATTTCAATATTGGCTTATTTTAATAAATTAAATCAAAACGTCTGTCTGCCTTATCTAATTCTGGTTTTGGAAATTCTAAGAAACAGTTTAAATCCCCATCCAACTCAAGAATAGGTGGCAGCTCAGTACCAGATATGCCTCCAACCCTTCATCCGTCCATTTAGACTCAGCCAGTAACTGCCCAAGCTGTGAAAACTGCTACATCTACACCACACCATGCCCTTACAACCCCAACTACTCCATTTACACCACATCCTGCCCCTACAGCCCTTGGTACAACCTCCGCACCACTTGCTGCACTTACACCCCCGCCTGCTCCCTTTGTACCACCTGTAACCCCTGCTGTCCATACTGGTCAATAACCACAATCTTCACGACCATTGACAAGCAATGCTGATCCAACACTTACTTCAGATGCTACTGAGATCAGCCCAAAAGATTTTGAGAAGTAAGCCTCAATTTCCTTTTTAATTAGTTAATTGGAGTATTTTTTTGTCAGCTTTCACTAACAATTTCTTCAATTTGTAGTGACAAGAAGGCTAAAGAGTTTAAGGAGTTGATTCAAGGGTACTATATAGGGCCATGGATCAATTGGAAGAAAGTACCTAAAGATGTTCAAAATAAGATGTTTAATGCTTTTAAGGTAAAAGTTACAAATGTTTTGATTTAAAATACCTTGGTTTAGTGTTTGGCTTCTATACTATTATTTACATTTAAGTCTAAATTATTTTATGATGACACTTTTTATTTTTCTTCTATTTATATAGGCCAATTACAAATGGGATCCATTGCATGGGAAGGAAATGCATGTCTTGTTTGGAAATGTTGCTAGTTCATATTTGAAGAAAGCACTTTTTGCTGCTCGTGAATCGAATACTAGGCCCTTTTGGGTTCGAGATATCGATTGGGAAGAGATGCTAAAAATCTGGGCATCGGATGATTTCAAGCAAAAACGTGAACAAGCAAAAAGAAATAGGAAATCTGATGGAGCCAATTCAACTGGTGTATATCGTGGTGGCTCAATATCAACTTGGGAGCATAGAGAGAGGATGGTAATTCACTAACAAGCAATTTAAATTTATGCATATTATAATTCTTTTTGTTTCAGCCATAAAATTAATTATACTTCTATTTGTTTCTTTTACTTCTTTTTCTCATTCAGATTAAGGAGTTGGGAACGGTTCCAAGTCAACGTGAAATTTTCATACGCACTCATGGTGACAAGGAAGGAAACATGCAAAGTGAGCGGGATCGTATAACACTAGTAAGATTTTTATACATAATTCGATGCTTTCGTTGTACTGTGTTCCCACCAATTGTTAATTTAAGCAAGCTTTGCTTAAATGCATTAAATCTCTTTCATGTATATAGGATAAATTTGACAAAGCATATACAGAGAAGGTTAGCCAAGTGGATGATCCAGCTACCGTTGATCCTGATCAATTGTTGGTGGAGTTATTCCCGGAGTATAAAGGGCAAATATATGGAATTGGCAACCTTGCTGGTGAGTTTACTTCCTCTGCTAGTTTGATATCTTGTGAGACTTCTTCCAATTTCCAATTACAAGAACAAGTGGTTCAATTGAAGACACAACTAGTTGAAAAAAGTGCTGAGCTTGAACAATTTAAAGAATGGGTCCTCTCTGCATTTCAATCCATAGGAGCAACCTTGCCTCCAATGCCAACTCTTAGTCGAGCATCAACTAGAGAATCTCAGTAGTCACTAAGGGAGCTCATGGGTGAGCACTCCCCTACCAGCATGACCCGTTGCGCTACCAATGCCGGGGAAGATTTTAGGGCTCCATAGTTGTTGTGACTTTAATAATTTGGAAATTATTATAGATATTAGATATGATATTAGTTGCATGTAGGTCATGTATTGATATTATTAGATATTTATATTATGGATAATATGAATGATGTTGGATATTAAGGATATAACAGAATTTATAAATTCCGTACGTATTATGTTTAAATCTATTAATCTCATTTATTATCATATTTCAGTTAAACACAGCCAAATAATGTTGTTATAAGAATTGGAAATTGATTATAAAATAGCTTCAAAAATAAAAGATAAATATGTCCATAAATTCATTCTTAAATATAGATTTTAGTCCCTAAATCCGTCCATCAATAATAAACGTCAAAGAAAACAAAATCCGTCTCAAAATCGGTTCCAAATTTATGAGTGGAACGAAAATTTCAGTCCATAAATCCGTCCCAGAGAGCATAAAAATACGTAAATTTCCGTCCCAAAACTGGTTACAAAGAACATTAGACCGAAATTTTCCGTCCGAAGTTTAATATCTAAGAAATGGCAATTGCTATCCCAAATTCCGTGGCGGGTAAAATTTGAACGGACATTTCTATCCCAAATTCAGTTCCAACTGAAGACATATGTTCGTCCCAAATTCAGTTCCGACTGAACAGATATTTTCGTCCCAAATGAAAAGTCGATGAAACGGAAATTTCCGTCCCAAATTTCATTCCGCCAACATATTGGGGTGAAAAATTCCGTCCCAAATGAAGTAAGAAATTTGGAATCGGGACCGATTTTTGGGAACGATTCCAGGGACGAATTTTTCCTTTCCAGTAATTTACGGAAGGAAAAAATCCATCCCTAAGCTTTGCAACCAACTAAATACCGACGTCTCATTTTCGGTTCCAAAATTTGTCCCTAAGTATTGTTGCGATAGAATTTGGGACGAATTTGGTATATTTTTTTCGTTCCTAAATGCAGTTTTTCTTGTAATGTTAGGGCTTCTTGACGAAGAACATATATAGATGTTTGGTAACAATGATAAGGGCAGCTTAGTGTTGGGATAAGGTTATTATAGGGTTAGAGTAAGAGGTGTTTGATAACATGAATATAACTATCCTAAGGCCAAAACAAAAGTTATTTGAGTACAAGAATATGGTACTCTAAGACCAAGAGCAAGATAGGTTTGGAAACAAGAATAAGGTATTCTTAGTTTGAAATATGGTTTATTTGAAAATACAATAATGTATCTTGGGTCTAGAATCAGGTGCTCTTGGCAATGAAGATTGCCTAAAATCATAATTAGAATAAGCTAATCTTCCTTTAGAATGACTTTATTCTAAGTAGGTTTTAAAATTGTTTTGAATTCTAAAATTAAATTAATTATTTTTATTAATATGATTAAAAATAATAATTAGATTAATTCTTAATTAATTTTCGAAGAATATGTTTTTAATTAAATTTATTTATTTCGATTTAATTAAGATAAATTAAATTTCTGATTTTATTTGTTTAGAAAATTATTATTCTATTTATTTAGAAATTGTTTCTTTATTTGTTAATAACAAGTTTTTTATTTATTAAAAAGAAAATTTCTTTATTAAATTCTGAAAAACTATTTTCATTTATTGATTAAGAAAAATGAACTTTCTTTAACATTTTTGAAAATAGTTTTCTAATTTATTAAGGAAAGATTTTCTAATTAATTAAGAAATCAATCAGTAAATAAACAATAAAAAGAACTTTCTTAATTAATTTTAAAAGTGTTTTATTCAATTTTAAAAAGCTTCTTTTTAATATTAAATAATAGTTTTCTAATTAAGGGAAAATATTTTTGTAATAAGATTAGAAATAGTTTTCTAATAGAATGTGTTACATATAAAATTTTGAAAAGGATTTATTTTAAATTATAATAAGTAAAAAGAATAATTTATTAAAAATTTTAAACTAAATTTTGTTAAAAGAGTCAAGATAATTGCAAATAGTTTTCAATTGGATTTGGACATTGCTTTCAAGTCAAATTAAATTTTTATTTGGAATAGGAACTTAATATATTTAAGAATCAATGGATTTAATTTAATTTAATCTTTTCAAAGAGTTGGAAATATTATTTTAGATTATGAAGATCATATATACTACTTATTCATGTTTATGAGTATTTGATGCTGAATTTGAATTCTACATTACTATAATGTTTAAGACATGATAAGAAATATATTGTTGAGTAAAAGTAGTTGATCCATGTTTATTGAAATAGTTTGCATATGTCGGATCAAAGTGATAAGCATACAAAGTTAGATAATAAAGACAATCCTTTCATGTCATGTTGGTTAAATCCATGTAATGAGAATCATGAAATTACATGTAAAGTCATGCACAGAAAGATTAGTCAAAACTACTTTGACATTCATAAATATTTGAGTGGTAATGATGTCATGCTAGATACGAATCTTGATCTATGAATATAAATTGTTTAATTGGGGAATTAAAGAAGTTTAATTTATCTAATCCTAAATATAAATTAGGGTTATAATTTGTGTCTATCGTAAATATATTTAGAAACCTAATGGGTCTATATAAAGAACAGGTTGAAGATAAAAAAATATTTTAATGAAGTTGACCTTAATTATAAAGTTTGACAAACTTTATAATTAAATATATGATATTTAATAAATAATGTCAATATGAGATATTGAATATATAGTAATATTATTTTAGAAAATCAATACAAAAAAGTTTGTAATTATTTTACGATCCCAACCCATTTTTGCGATATTGCCCTCTCATGATTGCGATGGGATAGAAAATGTAAGGGAAGTTCTTTTCTTTTTCTTTTTTAATCAAAATCGTCGATCTATTTCAAGTGTTTATATATGCAGGACTGGTGATCAATTCCTGGGATCATTGATTGTGTTAGAGGACCATAAATGCCTATTTCCCTTGGAACAACAGGTGGATTTCATGAATGACATAATGACTATTTAAATTTGGTCGCTGATTTTATAGTTATAACTTTCGGCTTTTTTATGTATGGTGAAATGGCATTTCGTCTGTCTTGCCCTAAATACAGATACTGCAAAGAAGTTGCTTCATTGGTTCTTAGAATAAGCATCTGGTCGAAATGTCTTAACAGATGGAAGTACGAACGCTGGGATTTACAGTCCAGGAAGTGTCCTATGTAGATCTCTTTTTGAAATCAGATCCGATGACGCTGAGATTGCAGGGCATTGACATCTTTGCACAATAAATTATATATTCCAATAACTGAACATCGTCTCATCAATATGGGCACAGAGAAACCATCAATCTCCTTTTCTTCCCTTTATAATTAATCCTACTAATATTCACATACGACAAATGTACAATCAGATCAAGACAACAGAGTTTTATCTTCCTCATTCCGTCCCCTAACAGAACACAAAGGAGATGAAGGAAAAGATGAAAGGGCAGAAGAAAATGAAGTAACCGAATCACAACAACTAGAACCAGAACCTGCAATATCAACTAAAAGATCAACAAATGCTCCAACTATAAACGCATGATTCTTCTTCCCATTAACTCTCAAATACCATCCCAACAACTCCTCTAAACACTCCCAGTCTTTGAGGCTGTGAGACTCCACCATCTCCTCCATTGACCTTCTAAAGTCAATGTATGGATCCTCCGACTCCATAGCCAAGACAACGCTTTCTTTGAATGGAAACCCTCCAGGCTTTGCCTCTTCGAGTATCGAGTTCGTGTCACCAGGCTCGAAAAATAGCCTCTCCGATCTCACTACGCCTCTTACAATCGTATCCAGTGATTCTCCATCGAAGTCGTCGGACTGAGTAGGGAAGCTATTGGCCTCTGATGATGCGTTCGTGAACCATGAGTCTGGTGTTTCAACACCATCAGAAGGGTCGAAGAAAACTGAGTTTACAGTCTTGAACATGTCATCTCTTTCCCTGAAAGATAGAGTCTTTGGTTGTTTGCATGAAGGCCATTTTCGCCAAGAACGGATTGTTTGCGTAGTAGTTTGTCTGTTCCTGAAGAGAGAAGCGATCTTCATTGTGCTTAATTATTTGGATCTCTGCAGAGAATTAGTGCTAGATGGACGTTTAAGGCTTCGAAAATACGATTTTGGTATAAGAGGAATGTGAATCTGAATGTGAATGGGTGGAGAGATTTTGCGGTTTTGGCATTAATGTGATGTAGAGGTGATATTTAAAGGAGAGGCGAGACAGAGTAGGAGGGGAAGATGGAGGCAGGTAGGATCTGTCGTGTGAGTGTATTAAATTGTCATTGAATGTCCCCTTCCTACAGTCCATAAAATCAAATTATATTTGTCCACATCAACTTCACAATTTTCCACACAAATATTTTCCAATTTATTATGTCCGTAAACTGACAAATTCTGCTTCCTTCATGTTGGTAGTAGTTGCTAACCTCATGTTTCCTTTTCTTCTTTCATAAAAAAAGAGCAACATCTACTAGTAAAAAACACCACACTTCCTAAAAAAAATGGTTTTTTTTCTACATTTATAAACATTCTTCATTTTTCTTTTTACTTACCATTAATCTGATTTGTGTAAATGGTCAGTTAAGATACTCCTATTTACCTACCATCAAGCCAAACAATCTTTTAACACCGTTAATTTTATTTTTTTTTTATAATTATTAGTTTTTAGTTTCTATATTTCTTCTAACAAAAAAATATTTGATTATTAATATTAATATATTTATATTTTATTTAGTGCTAATATTTTTGTATCAGACAAAAATTAAAGATAAGTTAATTTTATAAATTATTTAATTATTTTATTTTCTTATACAATATTTATTAAAAATAAATAGTGAAATTTTTATAAAATTTTATGCACAGACAAATATTTATTTATTATTAAAATTAACAGCTTCTATTTTCAAATAAAAATTAAAATATGTTAGTTATTACTATTATAATTACTTTTAGTAAATAAATATCAAATAAAATATAGAGATAAATAAATTTTAGAAATAATTGTATTTTAATCTCATATTAAATTATTTATTAATAAAAATTAAATATATTTTATTAAAATAAATAAGTAAAACTTAGTATTTAATATTTTTAAATTATTAAAATTAACCTTATTACTTAGCATTATATATTTATTGTTTAAAAGTTATTTCAAATTTCAAATTTTAAATTTATATAATTTCAAGATATTTAGAATTTAAAATATATTTATAAATCATTACAAAATTATAATTTAATTTTAAAATTTTTAAAATTAAATAATCAAATTATATTATTCATAATTTTTAGCAATTAATATTATATACTACATCAAATTAATGGTAAATCATATTGTAACAAAATTATCTTATCATTTTCGTAAATTATAAGAACTAAAAAAAGCCAAAAATAGAAAGTAGAAACTTAATTAAAGGCTTATTAAAAACCGATAATGACTAAATTTGGAAAATATCATAGAGGAAATGACAAAACTGAAGTACATGGACCGTTAAATTTGTCCTTCCTTTTATTAATCTTTAATTTGTACTATTACCTACTATGTGAAAATAAAATGATTTCTCTAGGTTTGACTTAAAGTGTTCTTGGATTTTATAAATTCTCTATCCGTAGACTGAAATCAAACAATAATATGGCAACTTAATTGAAGGATTAGAGATGCAGGTTACCGTGTCAGACAGTATGGTAAATAATATGATACTTACTTGTGGAAAATTAATTGTCATTTTGTTTTATTTATAAGGCTACTTTGGTTGTCTTACTACTACTTGGTAGGACTAATTCGAAAGTAGGGTTCTAAATTCACAAAAATTTGTGATTCAAATTCTGAGTTAATGTATGAGCGCAACAAGATGTAAAAGGAATTAAAGCATATTTGAATCATCCAATCCAACAAAAGGAATAGATTAAAATACAAAAGATTGAACGACTTTGTCTGAGTTTGATACAATTTAAAACTCTTAGAAAGGTATGCTATTATTATTATTAAATCGAATATAATTTCTTAATAATTTAATTTTATTTGTTTACTAAGACTCTAAATAAAACAAATAATTATGTAGATCTAATTTGCCTTGACCATATTGATATTTTAACAAATTGAGTTTTTGAGGAGCATAGTTTGATAGATGAGAATGACTTAGAAGAAAATCTTGGATGAGAAAATATTGACATATGATTTGGTACAATTAATTTGAATGATGGTAATGATGAAACTCCTCTTAATCATGAAGATTTTGTGCCAAATGAAAATTAAGGTCAATGTGATTTAAGCAGATATTCGATTGAATGAAATTCCAGGTATTCATTTCTTCTCTTCTATTAATTTCACTTATACTGATGCATATGTTAAGTTCTATATATGTAATATAAATATACAACTTATTGCCTATTAATAAGTTTTTTTTCAAGTTTTTCTTCTAGTTATTTGTGTTCTTTGATACAAACTCTTGTTGTAATACTTATAGAGTCTCAAAAATTTAATATTCTTTATATTTGATGTTTTGATGTAAGTATTCTTTATAATATAATGAAATTGTAATATTTTAAAGGCTTTATATATAATAAGTGTAGATTTACAAATATTTTGTATGTAACTATTACATGGAAAGTATATGTGAACTAGGTTTTTCATTTTAATGTTGGATGATTGTGTATATGTTATGCTTGTTTTAGGTAGCTTTACGTTGCATGTGGCCATGCTAGTGTTTAATTATGTTCGAGTATGTTTGTACATGCATTTTGTGTAAGTTGGTGTGCTAACTTTACCATTGCATTGAATGTGTTCATACATAAGTCTCATTGTGTGTGTCGTTATTTTGTGTATTAATTGGCACGTGTTAAGGCATGATTAATTGATTATTTTTGTAACACTCCATTCCCTCTGGACCCGAACCCGATACTGATGGTGATATCCGAATCCGTGCCCCTCGAGGGTGGCGTGTCACATCACTTAACATT
>JANZXR010000004.1:23599668-23611580 GCA_027575705.1 Erythroxylum echinodendron
TGCAAAATCACGAGCTAATTTGAAGCTTTTTTGTAGAAGGAATGAGTTACATAAAGATCTTCGGGCCGGTAAATATCTGAAAGCATGTTACAGTTTGGAAAAAAAGCAAAAGGAAATATTGTGTAAATGGTTGAGAAGTCTAATGTTTTCCGATGGTTATGTTTCAAACTTGGCAAGGTGTGTGGACATGTGGAAGTACAAATTATTTGGAATGAAAAGTCATAATTGTCATGTGTTTATGCAAAGGCTAATTCCAATAGCATTTCAGGAGTTGCTACCGAATAAAGTTTGGGAAGCAATAACAGAATTAAGTTTGTTTTTCAAAAGCTTAACATCATCTGAAATTAAGTTGGCTGAAATGGTAAAATTGGAAAGGGAAATTCCAGTAATTTTATGCAATTTAGAAGGGATATTTCCTCCAAGCTTCTTTGACTGTATGGAGCATCTACCTATCTATTTAGCACACGAGGCTAAACTAGCCAGTCCAGTGCAATATCGTTGGATATATCCATTTGACAAGTACGTAATTTAACAAAATTGAACCTTTCTTGAAGTCAATTTATCAAGTTTTCATAAATCAATTCTTTAACCCTATTCACTCGTATAGGTATTTGCATCACTTGAAGAAAAATGTGAAGAAAAAGGCTAGAGTTGAAGGTTCGATATTTAATTCTTATTTAGTGGAGGAAGCTAGTACATTTTGTTTAAATTATTTTGAGCAGTATGTTCACACAAAAGAAAGAAAAGTTCCTCGTAATGATGATGGGGGAGGAACTACTGATGCTGATGGTAACTTATCCATCTTCACTTATCCAGGACGGTTATATGGACATTCAACAAGAAGAATGTTAACAGAGGAAGAAATTGAGGCTGCCCATAGTTATATTTTATTGAACTGTGAAGAGGTTCAACCTTTCGTGCAGTAAGTATCAAGTGATTATTTTAGTTTTCAAATTGATTACTGTTATTCATAAATTGAATATATAATAATGTTTTTAAATTATACGAGGAATTATTATGGGAGCTCATGTCTGACAAATCACAAGATGATATCAATAAAGAAGTGGGAAGCCATTTTGCTTGATGGCTCGAGCAATATGTAAATTTCCACTCCCAAATATATTGAAAGGATTGAATTATAACATTTAAGTGTTCGGATAACATTATACTATTTAATATGGTATTTTCTTTTCTGTAGGCCTTAGAAAATTCAATAGACAATAAGTTCATATGTGATCTTGCGAAGGGACCTTTGTGAACTGTTAAATCATATCTGGTGTATTTCGTTAACAGATACAAATATCATACAGAATCTTATGGCCATAGCATGGCAACAATAAATAATGGAGTCTACATATAAGGAGAAGTGATTGATTACTATAGAAAAATAATTCAAATACTTGAAATTAAGTACCCTGCATTGCCAATAAAGCGAACTGTGATATTTAAGTGTGAGTAGTTTGATCCAACTCCAAAAGTCAGTACAAAAGTGCATAGTCAATACAATCTAGTTAAAATCAACAAGCGAAGAAGATTTAGACATTTTAAACCTTTTGTGATGGCAATGCAAGTGATTCAAGTGTTTTATGTAGCTTTTCCCAGCTTACGACAAGATAAGTCAGATTGGTTGACTATTTACAAAGTTAAAGCAAGAGGTGTTTTTTAATCACGTGAAAAAGGAGAATAGAGATTTGAAAGTGACGTGTTTCAGGAAGAGACTTATGAAATAAATACATCTGTCGTATATGAGGATAATGAACTTTGAATAATCCATGTAATGAATATGTTGAAATTTTATCTGGAGACGATGAAGAGGGTCAGAGATCTAAAGAAGAGCCATATTTTGATTCAAATTCTTCAGAATAAGAAGATGATTTTCTTTACAATTAAGTGATGATAGCGATTAATTTGTGTTTATAATTGAATATTGTATTAACAAATCAATTATTTCCTTTTCAATATATTATATAAATTATTGAAATGAAAATGTATTATTTCTATAAAATTCAATCAAAATTTAATTTCAGGTTGAAATGTAGCACTAAAGAGAAGAAAAGATACTCAAAGAGCAAGATTTTTTAGACCACAATTTGGAGGTTTTTACTGTAGAGGTGAAGGATCTCGTGCTGTAGCACCTACAGATGAATCACCTCCACCCCCTCCACCTACTACACTGGCAGATGAGGCTACACTATCCACCACTCCTTCATCATTTAGTACCCCTATATCGACAGAGATATTAGGGGTAAATAATGCAGATGAAGGAGACGACCGCCAGCCTAGAGCTATGGGATCTGATGGAAGAAAATACATCACAATAGTCAATAATATCTAAGTGAAAATACATGAACCATTATATGTTATAATTAAGTTATGGGTTAAAATTTTTAAAATGATATAAATTTATTTGTTTTTATATTATAGGTTTTTTCCATCTGGACCCTGTTTAAGAAATATAACATCAAAATTCAAGGAGAAGATTGATCCTGAGAGCTATTGTTGGAAGAATATCTCTCAGGCAACAAAGGAATTTTACTATCATGAGTTTGAGGTACGATAGAAATTATTATTTCGTTTTTTAATATAAATTTTTATATATTAATTTGATAACTATTATTACATCAAAAGTATTTATCAAATTTTTTCTTTTTATTGCAGAAAGATTTTTTTGGGATTATCAATTGGACGAGATCATAAATAAAGTATTGGAGACGAGAGCGCGTACATGTTATGGCGACTTTGTTGGTGCGATACGAAGGGTGGCTGTACGATCTCCTTACATTTTTGAAGAAGTATGGAGTCGTTGGGTGTAATATTAGACATCACTTGAGGCGATATCGATTTCACAGCATAATTCGGCCAATAAATGTAGAGGACCCGAGGGAGAGAGTCTTCTTGTATATACGGGAGGATTTACTAACCACCAAGAGCATGCACAAAGACTTGTAAATATCTACAATTAACAGTTATATTCTCATCTCTTTGCTTTGCTGTATTTTAATTGAATTCCCTACTAACATTTTTATAACTTCTAATTCACTTTGTATTTCTATTGAATTTTATGTGTACATTTTGGAATGAATATATGTGTTTCTTATAGACAATGATAATGTTATACTGGTGCCATATATGGCTGTGGTTTTAGTTTTGTTCTTTGTTCAATAGGGGTTGATTTCATAAAAATAGGGGAAACTCTACCGAAATTTTTATAAAATCTAATTTACTTATAATTAACATTTTATTCCTATGTAGGAAAAGTCTATGGGCGTGGCATCTACACCCCGTCAACTATTTCTGTACACTTACACTAAGAAGCATAACGAGGTGACATTCGTCAACGATTGTTGTGGAGAAGTCAATGTATGTGAAATTTATGATTTAATATTAACAATGCTTAATAATTTATGATTTAATATATAAACATTGCTTTCTGGTAGGACCAAATACAACAAACCATTGAACGGCAGTCTTAACAATCAGAAAATGTTGCTGACATTTACCTTGAAGCAGTAGGTAGTAGGGATCATCCTGGGAGGATATTCAGCCTAGGATCATTTACGAATACTTGTTATTCGCAATCCTCCACGTCTAGAACTGTAGCATCTACTAGGTGGTCCAACAACAATAAAGTGGAAGCACTTGGGAGCACAGTGCAGACATTGTCGACTCAGTTGCAACAGACGTTGGAGTGGTTGCATCAGTTGCAACAGTCAATGGCAGCACAATAATAGTTAATGCTACTGTACGCTCAGCTCCGTCAGGAGATAGATGAATTGAAGGGTAAGGGCATCATGTCACCGCACCAACCAGACGATCCATCATCTCCTGATCAGTAGCGTAGTTTTGGTCATTTAGTTTGTATTACAGATAATTATTATTTACAATGTAACGTTTTTATTATCAATTACGATATTTTAATTTTTAATCATTAATCAAAATTTTTATTTAACCAAATTAAATGTATATTATAAATATTTAATTATTAAAATTATGCACCAACTATAATTTAAATATAATGACAATATATTTTTAAAAAAAATTTAAGCAATAAATTTATCGACGGAAATAAACATCTGTTGGTAACTTTCTAAATAACTTATTAACGGTCAAGGCTATATTCTGTCGATAATTCATAAAATATACTGATGGATCTTAAATTCCGTCGGTAATTGTTCAGTATATTTATGGACAGAAAACATGTTATCATCGGTACATTTACCGACGGTCATAAACATTCTGTAGCTAAATTAACCTACGGTTGAAGAACTTACCATCATTAAATTTAGCGTTGGAAAATGTTTAATCATTAGCAAATTTACGGATGGAACACTTGTTCAGGTCGGTACATTTTCGGTATATTTACCGACAGTTTATCATTTTTCAAGGCTAAGTTTACTGACGGTACCAATTCTATGACGTTTTTATCTGTCGGTACATTTTGTCAGTAATATGTGATACTGACAGAATATATGTGTTTTCCGTCGGTATTTTCTGTCACAAAATGACAGTTTTCTTGTAGTGCTTACCATTGCATTCAATGTGCGCATGCATAAGTCTCATTGTGTGTGTTGTTATTTTTTGTATTAATTGGCATGTGTTAAGGCATGATTAAGTGCTTATTTTCAGGGTTTATTAGCAAGTCAAATGGTACAATTGAGTGAAGGAAGCATGGAATAAAAGCTGAGACATTATAATAGGAATATGACATTGATGGTCACGGACCTTAAAAACTTGGCTGGCACAGAAGTCTTGCACCAGCCACGTTTTGAGGACAATTAACTGCATAAAATTAGGAGCTCAGGCCAGGACAAGAGAAGAAGAACGTGAGTGGGTCAGCATAAGGAGAAAAAGTGACAAAAATGTGAGAAATGGGAGAAAAAATGACAGCTATTAAGGTTTGGTTACCAGCCATGTGGTGAGTGATTTAAGGCTATATAAAAACAAGGAGAGGAGGCCAAAAAGAAGGGATTTTCATGGGAGAATATAGCTAAAAAAAGAGGGGTAGAAAGGTGGCATTTGAAGCTGCATATTGGAGGAGAATGCTAAGGATTCCAAGCCTACACCAAATCTGTCTAGATTTCCAGCTTGCTTCCTCATGCAATAAGCTTCTTTTTCATATCTTTTTCTCATATTTTTCTTTGACTTTTTTGTTTATTGTATGGGCAGAAGTTTGGAACCTGTATTGATGATGATTGAGTTATGTTTGATGGATTGCAAGGCTATTTTAGGATTATTCTTACTTAACCCCATGTAAGACTTCATTTTGTGCAATGTTATGATCATTTATGTGTGTTTATGGTATTTGGATGCTCATGCTTAGTCTACATAGAGATATGGGGCTGAGAAATATGTTGTGAGTGTACCATAAGAGTGGGCATTCATGTAGGACATTCCATTTATCAAGTTACTTTATCATTTGCATAGAGATATGGGATGTGATGTAGCTGTACAAAGCGGTAATCAAATCTAATTAAAGATTAGTTTAGGAATGGAGGTTTAGAGATCACATAATAGATTTTAATTGTTATTTTGGGATTATTTAGTCCAAGTATTGAGAGAGAAAGGGTTGAGACATTAGAAAATACTTAGGACTAATCACAATCTTATTGACAAAAATTGAAAGAATACATAGGGTAGTAAAGGTAATCCTAACTTTAGTAATTCGAATTTTCCTATTTCGGCATCGATTCCTCTTGTTTTTGGGAACTTTAAATCTGTGATTTTTTTTTCCCAATTGCTACTTTGATTGTTTTAATTTTTTATTAATTAATTTCTCAAACAAATTTTCATTTAAACTACTAAGGTGACTACACAATTCTTGTGGTATTTGGTACCAAGTATTGCAGTACTTGGGAAAACCATTAGGATAGTTAAATGCCCATCAATCCTTAATAAATAATAAAGAATCACTGTAGATAAAATAGTTTATGGACGTTATCTAGTGGATAAGAATTTTTGGGCTCTCAAGCCTAAGAAAGATTCATCATAAATAATGTTGTAGTTGTTGAAAATGAGGGATAATTTACAATCCTCCATCAATGTTAGGATTGGAATTGGAGATAATATATGGTTATATTTTGATAATTGGAGAGAGATAGGTCTTTTCTACCTCACTCCTATTTATCATAACTTAAACTGCTTTTATCTTGAAAATGTCAAAATCAAATTACAAGGTTGAACAACTATAATAACATGTGTTCATTATCATGTCCAATTTCATATAGTTTGTGTTATGGTTTCATTTCGAAAGAACAATATAATACTTTAATTTACATTAATATAATGAACCATTATCTTTATTTGTCACACAACCATATGCTTATTTGAATCAATAATAAACTTACATATGGAAAACATTTATATAGCCTTCAAATTTAGTCCTGAAGGTATTAGAATGGGGATATCTTAGGAATGGCAACATCCATTAGTTATAATTAAATGATAAAAAATCCAATGAGAATTTATTTCTACACTTGGCAATTGGCCATAAGGATTGTGAGCAACAATATGTATTTGTACCTTAATTGCTTAATATATCTATTTTAGGCTAATAGGCAAGAGAATATGGTACAATATTAGTAAAAAGGTTGTTAATGTCATGTGAGAAGCTTTTGTAAACTAATAATTTCATTCCATCATCTATTGTTTAACATGAATCCCCATTGATAACTCTTGTTCTTCTTATCCTCTTCTTTACTATTTTTGAGTCTGTCCGATATCGAAATTGTTTAATACTCTCATTAATCTCTTCCTTTTCTTTGGTGTTTGTAATTTTCTGATTGCACAACTAGATAATTTACTTTTCATGGAAGTTTGTAAATATTCAAAAATTAGCATTGCTATTATTCATTGGTCCCTTTTCATCTTTAAAGGTTGGCCGAAAGCTTACATTTCTTTATAAATAAACCTATATCAGCATCCATATGGGCATAGTTTACTCCGTCTCTCCTCTTCTCCATTCCCTATTGTGTTTCTAATTATTTTAATTTGACATTGATTTCTTTCCTGGTCCTCTTTCCTACGCTCATTGTTCTTATTTATCATGCTACTCACATTGCATGCCTTTTAATGTCTTTATATGTGAATTATTATTATTTTTGCCTTTAATTTTATGTTGTTCATATGTAGAATATGAAAAATACATGAATATATGAATTTTCTTTCTTGTAAGTCATCTTCTATGTTGAAGAACGTTGAGATTGTGATCAATTTGTCTTCTTTATAGTTTGCCATTGTCTGTCTATCAAAGTAAGTTGTTAAACTAAGTAATGTCTACAATGTAATTGATTTTGTATTGTTTTTGCAATTTTACCTTTAACGATGAATGACGAGTTGTCAGGTTACGATTTAATAGTCTAAGTTTTTATGTATTCGAATTGTTTAAATTGAAACATAAAAACTTGACAAGCCATTGTGATTAGTTCAAGTCTTCATTTAAATGCTTATATATGAACGTCGATTTGAGTATTGCATGTTTGTGTTTGTGTGTTATTTGAAATTTGGCTGGTGAATAATGTGTTTTAATGTGTTTATGTTGGTGAATAATGAGAAAATACAGTGGTCTTGTTATTATCTAGAGATGAATTCGGATCACCGAAAAAATGTTCTATGAAATGTCTAAATCTATGTTAAGAATTTGGATCACTAAAAAAATGTTCTATGAAATGTCTAAATCTATGTTAAACAAGGTGTCCCTCATTTATGATGAATTTATGCTATGAATAGTTCTCTATATTTCATATGAGAGATATGTTAAGACAGTTGAAGTGTCAGAAAAAAATTACACTAAACAAACTGAAGAAAATAAAAGTTAACAAATTGTCACAATTGGGTTTGCTTCCACTTGGCTTCTCAAACAAGGGGTCATTAGACTTCAAATATGATTATATTTTGTATCTTATGACTAGTTTTATTATTGCGTAACCTATTAAAAATATGTTTGTCCACATGCTTTCTAATCTTAAGGTTTAAGAAACTCATACGACAATGCAACTATCACCTATATTTTTTCTAATATAAGTTCTATTATTACCATCTTTTTGTTTAGATTTGGTATTTGTAAGCAAATTGATAAGAGTATATTATTATTTTTCTTATTATAATCAAACATTCGTATCATATAAAACCTAAAAACTTGGAATATAATTGGTTTGGATAAAACAATGTAAGGCTTATATCACTTGAATACACGTCCTATCAATTTAACTTCAACATCAACCCTCACTCAGCCATCAAAACTAAATCTAAAACATCTCTTGCTTTCTTTGATTTAATGAAATAATATTATTAAGTCCAATTTATGAAATTCTATCACATGTTTTTGTTGAAATTATATTGATAATTGATTGTAAGAGTTTTAAGTGTTAACGCTTATAATGAAATTTTGTATGCAACAAATATAAATACATAACTATTGAATCATGTATTATATTAAATACAAAATTTTCTTTTTCACAGGCCCTATTTTGTGTTAAACAGCATCACTCATCCTTCTTCTTTTTAGTCTGTGGTCGTCTTTCCATCCAGGTAAGTTGTCTAACTAACGTCTACCATATGTTTTACTTTAATATTACGAGTTTTATGTTTGGGCTTTGTGTGAATGCAAAGGTCTTGATTTATGTTGTTATTCAGAATATTCTTATAATCATTGATGAGTACTTATGTTTTTCTTTAATAGTTTATTGTCCTATGAGTGAGTTTTTATCTTCAACTCATTCCACATACATCCATCAGGCCTAAGAGTCACAACAAGAACTTGCTTTCTTGATTCATATGGTGTAACAATGCCACATATTTTAGTATTTATTTTAATTTAAATTTAGTGTACAAACTTGAATAAAAAAATTAAATTAGTAATTTGTATAATTACAAAAAATTTAGAATGATTTGAGGCATAATAAACCCCTAGGATGGTATAAAGGTTGGAAAGCTATGATGCAACTCCCATGAGGCTTATCAGTGAAATATTCCATGAGCCTAAGAGTCAAAGCGAGTACTTGCTTTCTCGATTCATATGGTGTAACAATGCCACATACGTTAATGTTTCTTTTAATTTGAACTTAGTTCATAAACTTGAATTAAAAAATTAAAGTCGTAAGTTGTATAGTTACGAAAAATTCACAATGATTTGAAGCATAATAAAACCCTAGGATGGTACATAGGCTGGAAACTTGTGATGTATCTCTCATGAGGCTTACTAGTGAAAAATTCCACAAGCATAGAGTCACAACAAAAACTTGCTTTTTCGATTCATATGGTGTAACAATGTCATGTACCTTAGTGTTTCTTTTAACTCAAACTTAGTGTACAAACTTTAATCAAAAAATTAAAAAAGTAATAAGTTATATAGTCACGGAAAATTCACAATGATTTGAGGCATAATAAACCCATAGGATGGTATATAAGCTGGAAACCCATGATGCAGCTCCTATGAGGCTTATCAGTGAAAAATTCTAGAAGCCTAGATGTCACAACCAGAACTTGCTTTTTTAATTATAGGTGATAGGTGCTTAATTGATTATGAAAGCATTCCATAACACTTAGTGATTAATGACATGAAATTTCTTAAGATACTCACTTTGACTCATTTATGACTTTAGGCTCAATTCAGAAGCGAAGAAGTTAAAGTGAGTCAAAAGTATGATATTTGGGGCATTTTTTAAGGATTAATATTCACTTGTCGTTACAGAGTAAGAAGAAGAAAACTAAAGTAAGAATAAAACAAATTCAGTCTAAAAGAAGACAACTAAGAAGTTGCTAAAGAAAATAACCCAGTAGCTTGGAAGGAGCAAAATAGATGTAGAAGACCCACACCAACACAACATGAAGCAATACGGTGTGTGCATAGGCATGAGTTATTTCTTATGCTCATGCAGGTGGTGCTCACGCCTGAGAGTGGTAATTCAAAGGCATGAGGCACTTTCACACCTATGAGAGATAACTAACAGGTGTGAGAGGGACACCTCACCACCTTAACCTTGGGTTTTTAATAAAAGCAAATAGTGACGACATAAAAAGGTTTTTTATGAAAATTTTTAGTGAGTTTCGGTCGAGAGAAAAGAAGAGAGGTGTTTTTGGCTAGGCTGACTTGTGAGGAACCTTTGGGAGGTTCAAGAGTGCACCAAGAGGGAGGTAAGCTCTCCACCATGAGAAGTCCCATAGAGCGGTAGCTTCTAGATGCCGACAACCCAAGTTAAGTATATTTCTTTCATTTTATTGTTTCTTTCTCTCCTTAAAAATTGATTGTGTTATCCTATGTTAATTGATTTGGGTTTTGTGTATGGATAATTGTATTCTCGTTATCGTTCGATTATTTATGTATGAACCCATTAGGTATTATGAAAAGATGATTTTAATGCTCTTATTGGATCGTTTATTTACAAACTAATTGCTAGAATTTTGTATAATCCGTAATTATTATATTTGAAATTCATGTGTAGCGACTAATGATTTGAAATCATCAGGGATAACATAACCTAGGTTAAATGATGCATCGTATATGGTTGTTTCCTTAATTAATTGGTGTTCCTAATTCATAATGTGATTACCTAATTGAATCTAGAGATTGTATCCTAGGTTATTCGGTGGCTAGGTTTAATTAACGATCTTGATTAAACATTACCTAAAGGAAAACTCAAATTAATTAATAACCCACAATTAATAGTTTCTAATAGAGGATGAGAACATCAAATCATCAAAATATGTTTAATTAAAGTGTAGGCCGAGATAGAACAAAATATGATTTCAGTTCATAAACTTTATGCACATTATCTATGGGATCGACCTAGATTCATCACTGCTACAGTAGTAGTCTAGTTTATTTTGACTAGCGTTACAACATGCTATCAATTTTGAAGTCTTTTTTAGGGAGTGTAGTGTTTTAATTTTTGTTTGTGAATTTAATTCGTGTTTTGCAATTTGTTTGTTTTCATTTATTTCATTATCGTTTCACTTTTTCTTTCGTGTTTGTGAACAAAAATCATGGATGGAAGTAATTTTTTCTTTAACTCTTACTACTTCTATGATAGCATGTAAGACGCACAACAATTCCCGTATAGACCAAAAGTTTCTTATCATGATTCAGGTACATCGCTAGAAGAATTGATTAATATTATGAACATTAATACTTTGCAATTGCAACAGCGTATGTAGTAAATTCAATAGAATACCACACAATTCTAACAATGTGGATGCCAATTTTGGCATGATACAAGGTCTAACATCCAAGTTGTGGAAAGCCTATAAGTCTCAAGTATATCTCTAAATGAAATTATCAAAACTATTATTGTTAACAATCTTCAATATCAACAAAGTATATAACTGTAACTTCAAGAGGGTATACAATAATTCCAACAGGAAATGATGGATACAATGTCTAGACTCTAAAACGTGGCGGGAAAAATGTTTGAGATGGAAGAGAGAATCGAATGCCTATAATCACAAATCTAAGAGGAGAAGCCATATCAACCTAATGTATACTCTATGGACATTAGTGCGAAGATCTTACAAAGTGATGAGAAGCTTAAGAATTTTAAGTGCAGCACTCAAGGAATTGCTTTATGTGGAAGAAGTTGAGGAGGAGCTTAAAGCCGAAAAGGACATATCTTTTAGCTCAAAGGTGAGTATTGAGTCTATGATTATTTTTAAGTCTAGCTCTTCACCTTAATATAGCAAATTGGAGGAATTAAATGAGGAAGAAAAAGACAAAAACATTTGAGATATTTTCAAAGTGCATGTGTTGGGCCCCGATTTCCTTTTCTTGCTAATAAGCATATGTTCAGTTTATTTTTGAGGTTAAATTGGATTAATTTGTTTTGGTTAGGATTTAATTAGAATGTTTATGGTGTTAGTTAGAATTAAAAGAACAAGATTTTTGTAGGGACATTTTGGGAAGATCACTTAAGTTGTTAAAG
>JANZXR010000004.1:23611680-23622518 GCA_027575705.1 Erythroxylum echinodendron
TTCACTCAATTCATGCAACACATTAAACACAGCACAAATTTTCTATCATTCAAATGTCAATCATTTATCACATAAGGAACACTTGGTTTTCACTTAAGTATAAGGCATTAAGCCTTTCACTCAATCAAATAAGGCATTAAGCCTTTCACTCAATCAAACACATTAAGCAAATGCATATGAAATGCTCATGTGACACTTTTCTAATTATTACGGTGTTGTGACCGAGCGCCTGAACTGTCCCTTATAGGGCTCATTAATCGATGAGTCTGAGGCTCTAAATCACTATTGAGCTCGAGGCTCAAATACACTCGTTGAGGCTCCAAAGATAGCATATTATACATCATTACAAAACTAAGACATTCCTCTACAACTTTCCATGAGACCACTTGAGCTAATTTAATATATTATAGAAATTTTATATAATATATAAATTTTATATTTGTATAAAATAAATAGAAACTTATGATTAAATAGACTAATATATTACATTAGGAATGAGAAATGTTTTCTATTATCTATACACTCATAAATCATTATACTAATTACAATTATTATCTATACATTCATATAACATTATATTAAGTATCATATATAATTATATTTATTGCAATATAATTAAAAATTAATTACAATATAGTAAAAAATGGCAAAGATGATATTAAATATTAATATCATATTCTTAAAAACAATTTAATATTATTAACAATGATTGTAAGGCTAAAAATAAATTTAGCTAACAACAATGTTATTTCAAAAATTTATAAAATTAAAAACATAAAATTAGTTTATATTACATAAATTTATACTTTTTATTCATTTCTTTTAAAATATATGATTTAAAAATTTTATGTGGTATTACAAAACTCCATTTATTATTTATGAATTCTATACTATTTTATATAAATTAAATATTACAAAAATATTGTTAAATATATAAATATATGTGAAAAGAATTGACGAAAATTTACAAAATTGTTGCCAAAAACCTCCTTTAGCAACACTTTTGTAGAAATCGTCACGAATTGTGGTTTTTGTCTACATTGTTGACGCCAATTGTATTGTCACTAAATGTTCAAAATGTTAAATATAACATGAAAATGACAACATTTTTGTGTTATTTTAAACATGAAAACAAAGCCCTCGTTATTTTTTCTTTGTCGTTTTCCTTTCAATTCGGTCTTCTTCTAGTTTTTTGGTCTTCACTGTCGTCTCCAATTTGTCATCTATCAAGGTAAATCGTCCCTCCTTTGCACTTGATTTTTTATGTTTTGCTTTGTTTGTTTTATTTGGTTTTTGTATTCTACTAGGTTTTGTGTTGTCAACCATGTGTGTCGTGGTTTGGTTGATAATGAATGTGTGTTCTAATAATAATGTGTGTTCAATAGAGTGGTGAATGCGTCCATAATGGGTTGAGTTTTGTTTAGATGGATTAGGAAGCTTGTTTGAGTATTATCTATAACTAGTTTGATGAAAGTTCAGCTAAAAGATTTTTTGCAATTTATGGCAAGAGTTTTTTTTACAATGTGTGTCGTGGTTTGGTTGATAATGAATGTGTGTTCTGATAATAATGTGTGTTCAACAGAGATGGTGAATGCGTCCACAATGGGTTGAGTTTTGTTTAGATGGATTAGGAAGCTTGTTTGAGTATTATCTATAACGAGTTTGATGAAAGTTCTGTTAAAAGATTTTTTGCAATTTATGGCAAGAGTTTTTTTTACAATGTGTGTCGTGGTTTGGTTGATAATGAATGTGTGTTCTGATAATAATGTGTGTTCAATAGAGATGGTGAATGCGTCCACAATGGGTTAAGTTTTTTTAGATGGATTAGGAAGCTTGTTTGAGTATTATCTATAACAAGTTCAATGAAAGTTCTGTTAAGAGATTTTTTACAATTTATGGCAAGAGTTTTTTTTACAATATCTTGTGTAGCTTTCATTTTGCAATTTATATTTAAAAACACATTGTTGCTGAATTTCTTCATTTAGGTTATTCAATTTAAAATGAAAAAGATGTTCAATTTACAATGTTATGCTTGTTATAGATAGATAGACAAGAAGTATGCAATTTTTCTAATTGATGATTTTTTGGGTTTCAATTTATTTCTATAAAAGAGGGACTTTATGTATCTTTTCTCAATTTATAATACAAGGTTAGCTTTTCATTGGTTTAATGTAGTTTTTATTCATATGTTGTAGTTCTTTAATTAAGAACTACAAATATTTTGACTATTTTTTCTTTTGATGAAAAAAATATATTGTAGAGGAACCTTTCGCAGTATAAGGATTGGCATGAGTTAGAATCCTTATATATTGATGGTTTGTATTGTCATTATTATAGCATTCAAACACCACTTAGAACTTTATAGGCCAAGTTAAATTATATTCTATATTGGTTGATGAATTAGTTAATGAAAATGGACATTGTTAAATCTATGTATTAATTTTAAAATTTTATTATGCTGTGTTTACAAAGTCAAAAAAAATTTGATTATTTTATTTGACTTGACAAAACATTCACTTATAAAAATATTAAAATTGCAGACATGCAAAAGTAAAATTAAGATATTTGATTTAGACATTAACACAATATATTGAGAGAATTTTTATTTTATAAAATTGGGGGATTATTCATAATTTTAAAAAGTTATTCGAAATGATATTCATTATTGATTGGTATATACCACACTAGAATTAAAAATAATGGTAAACTTGGTTAATTATTTGCAACATTACTTTCTATAGAAATTATAATGCTTGAAATTTCCGAAACAAGACAAGGACTAAACTACTGTAATATAGATATTGTTATAAATAATTAAATATAAAAGTTTAAGTAATTATCTTTGGCACACCAAAACATAATAAAAGAATTTGTGGTTTTATCCTTGCATAAATTAGTATTGAGGAAAAAAAAAGGTGTAAAAAATTTGATTGAAATATCCCCTTCTCTTCCCCTATGGTAACATTGGTGTATGCCCAATTCTTATAGATTCCTCTTCCTTGTTTTCATGTTAATCATCACTTTCCCAGACCATTATTTAAGTTTATTTATTTATGTAGTACTAACTAATAATATTTGCTTTGAATATTATTTTTTTAATTTTAAAATAAGATGCAAGAGTTGCTGCAAACATCAATGTTTGAGGAAAATGAAGCAAAGTAGATGACATTTGCAATAAAGTGCTTGGTACACGATTCAAATATATCAAAGGTCTTAGGTTTGACCTTAAGTCAACTATCTCATCTTCATCAAGATCAATATACGTTCAATGTCTTGAAGAAGAAAACAAAACCCTTAAGGTTAAATTACAACAAACTCAAAAAAAGTTGGCCAAGCACGGTAAGTATCTCAAAAAAATACTTGCCTAGATTATGAAAGCAATGATGAAAAAAACAAGGCTGAGTGATTTGTATTATATTTTGTAAACTATTTTTTATTTTGTATATAAGCATTTTTGAAGTTGTAATTAAAATCTTATACACTATCAAATTCAATGATATTTTATTTTTTATATACAACACTTCAAATTATCCATAATTTTTGTGTTATATTTTGTATAATAAATTAACAACAAAAAGTCTAAATATTATATAAAACAATTAGCTATATTTTTGAAAACGTAGCTAAAAACTTTTACCTATATTTTTAAAAACGTAGCTAATAATCTTTAGCTACGAAAACTAAGCATAGCCAAAAGATATTGATGACGATTTCTCAAAATGTCGTTAGTAGTTTTTCACTATAAAAATAAAGCATAGGAAAAAATTATTAATGACGATTAAGGAAAAACTTCACCTATAGTTTTAGTTATGGAATTTTGGTTACTTTTTTGGCAATGAATATAAATTGTCGCTAATGACTATTATTGACATTTTGAGACTTTTAATGACGAATTCTTATGTTCCCAAGTGTCATTTATGTTGTAGTGAATAACCTTGTTTTTTACTGGAATGACAATTTGACACGTACTCTGGTGGGGAAAAGAATAGAAAAAAGTTAAAATTTACGCAAGTGATAAAGTGCAAAATTCATGTGAGACAATTAATAAACAACGGCAGAATCACGTACAATTGTCCTTCCACTAACTTGGAGGTAACATTGTGGACCATGATAGAGTGCCCCCTCCTCCTTATTGTGGTACTTCGTAGCCTCTTTCAATTTTCACCCACCATTGATCATATAGAAAAAAAAAAAAAGGTGTAACCGAGTGGTAGTTATTCTTGTTGAAGACTCAATTCCGATTTCTATTCCTACGTATTCCAATTTAATACTAAATTTTCTAAATCCCTAATCACTTAATTAAATTTGATTACATAGTGATACTTACTTTTGGGAACATATATTGTAGCTAATAATTGAAAAGTTGTAGTTCAAAATTAGTGGGAGAGGGAAGAAAATCTTCTTTATTAGAACTATAGTGAGAACAATGTGGTAATTGGTATGTTTGGATAACAAGAGGCGCTTATGATATAAGGTGGTACAAATGTGTGGGCAGTTCTGAGGGTAGTCATGTGGGAGCCCCGCCAGTTGCTGATTCATGTGATGAGGGGAAATGTTTGCTCCAGAAAACATCCGAGGCTGATGCTAGTGTTGCCCCTGTAGCTTTAGCTCATCAAATCATTTGAGTAGGAGGACGACGAAAAGTTAACCTGTGATGCAGCTAATGACTGATATTTAGTCAAATGAATAAGAAATAATTATCATCTTTTCTCATGTACTAAGTCAATGAATAGAATGATTTGATGTAAATAAAAGACCATAAGAGAGTGATAGAGGAAAATATTCTTTTGTTACATAAGAAATCATATTTTTAGACTCCTTACGTTTGAAAGGAAGGTTCAGAACTTCATTGATTATTTGTCATTTAGGAACATCCATACGAACTCCATTTTGATGAAGTCGTTTGTTGTTTGCATGAAAAAGGAAGGAGTTCACATCATTTTGTCTTCTAGCGAGAAGCTTCCCTCCTTTCAAATCCGAAACTTGAAATTATCTTCCAACTTTGAAGAAGCTAAACACGAACATAACAATTGGGTTTGGTTCCATCCATTCTTATGATAAAGTCAACTGCAACAGGAAATCGATAATTTGTCGCATCTTGTGGTAGCACAAAGTGAATCAGTTTTGCGATTTCAGATATGTAAAGGTATGCGTCTTCATTTTCCTTTTTTTTTAATAGAAAAAACATTTCGGACAGTGTTTGCTCGTGGGATGAGTGTGTCACAATCTCTATACCATTCTGTTGAGTCCTGGAAGTGAAAATAGGTGTAAATGAACTGGTGTGTTTCCTAGCTACCACGTTTCACCGTTGGCTAAACCCCTGTGTACATGCACATGCCATGTTGACCCTCCATAATTGTTTTCCCAACCACTGCCTTGCGTTCATGATTGGGTCTTTCAACTTCAGGCACCTTAATAAAATGAAAAATAAACATACCCAATTGCTAGGAGGACAAGAAATAGCAAGTGCATATGTACATGAATTGTAGAAGTCAAATGTTGGAGGGCACTGAAATTGCAATGATGAATTAATACGAAGTACGATTAACTCACATTTTCATAGGGAACGAACGTGGAAGTCTAAGTCGATTCGGTGGAATAGAAAGAATGATGAGGCAACAGCGTTTATGTCGTTTTGGATGTATATGTACATAAGCATGCAAATTAAGAATAAAATAAAACACGAAAGGAATCTATCGGATGCCTGGCCACGACTTCAAGGAATGGAAGCTAATGCAATTAATAAATGGAGTATGTATAAGTCCTGTATTTTCTTTTACTTAAGGGGTAGGTTATTTTAGACAACTTTCAACCTACCCTTTAATGGAGGCTAATGCAATTAATAAATGGAGTTAACCATGCACATTGTCTTCTTCGCGAGGTTCACTTAAATTATAGCGAGCAACTTGGAGAATCAGAGAGAAAATGCTTTTCTGTTAAATCTTCTTCGAAATCTTGTGTTTAAATTTAGGCATGCATGTAATGGAACTAGTTTCCTGAAAACCAATCTTAATTTAACCAAATTGGCCACTGATTTGATTATGTAGGAGGATGTGTATTCAACTGGTCTCGGCTCAACATTACCAATTGAACCAATAACATGTTAAAGGACAAAAAGTAACATTAACATCTGAGTGTCTCATCAATCTTTTTAGGTCCAATAGCCATTTAGTTGAAAGACTAAGGAAATTATCGATTCTTTCACTGATTTTCTTCTTTTTCGTTAGTTTTATGAATGAAATAAAAATAAGAGTTAAACCACAATGTCGAGATTTTAATATGTTAAAGAGTAATAGTACTTCCATCCTCTGACCTTACTGGATTGTTATTGTGCATAAGTCCTTACCAAAATGCTTTATTCAATGTGCCTAAGCCTAACCTAATACCAATAGTTGGACATGTCTTCTGATTCTATTGACAACGCAAAGCAATTGTTTCATTGAAGTTATTTGCTTTTACCTACTAGGCATTGGTTGATAGTAGAAAGAGTTTTGCAGACCAAACATGTATTTTTTATTATTATCTAGGCCTTCTCTTTTTATTATAAATTTTTGGTTTTATTGTTGAAAGATGATGGTCTTTTAATGAAAACAGTCAAAAGATTCAGAATGAAACCCAACTAAAATTAAGAGAGGATTTAAAATTTCATTTGAAATTTTAGTAGCAACTCAAAGATGAGAAAAACACTTTGAATGGTAGAGGAACTCTCGCTGGAAGATAGTACTTAACTTATATCAATTTGTTTCAAAAAAGGAGAGGACCCTTATTTATACTACTCAAAGATCTTTCTATTCAACTAATATCTAGAGTTAAGATATTTCTACAAAGTAACTAGATAGTTCTATCCAGATAATTGGATGATATTTCTTTCAAGGTATCTAGATATTTTCAGAGATACTTCTATATAAAGATGTCTCTAGAAATCTAGAACTTGAATTGTGCTTCATATCCTTTAGACCTTCACATGACCCACTTTCTTGACCTAATATATGAAAATCAAAACAAATTTATGTTCCAATACCCCCCCTAAACTTGATTTGTTAACTCCAAGGTAGCTTCTAATTTCGATGAAGATATCCTTCTTCAATGGTTTTATAAAGATGTTGGCTACTTGGTATTGAGTCTTCACGTACTTCATCTCTACTTCTTTTCTCATTATACATTCTCATATGAAATAATATCTTATATCTATATACTTACTCCTATTATGGAATATTGAATTTTTAGCTAAAGGTAATGCAAACTTGTTGTCAATAAGGTTCTTCTTGTGGCATGTGAAATTCCTTCATCTAACTCTTTAGCCAAATAGCATGACAAACACAATAATTAGCAGTCATCTACTCAACTTCACAAATGGACAAAGTAATAATATAATGCTTTTTAGAACTCTAACTGAAGATAGTATCTCTCATGTAAAATAAATGATACTTTTCCTATCATCAATATCTCTAGCCTAATCCGTACCACAATATCCCATAAGCTTGAACTTATTAGATGGTTAATAAAGGAAGTATACCTTTATATATCCCTTTAGCCTTTAAATTTGTGGTTTATTGATGCTTTCTATGCTTATAAGAAATTTATCAACGTTAAAATTGCGAACGTACGACGTAACTGTAGCTAGCACAGGTAAGTATAGGTCAATCTTACGAGGACTGTAAGTATTAGTAATTACCTTTTTCCTATTATCTAACTTTCGATTCAAATTATGGATTTAATTAAAAATTAACCTAAATAAACTAAACTAAGATTGAAAAAATAACGAATTACTTAAGACAAAGGAAAATACTTAGATATTAACCCTTTATGAAGAAATTGTATTATTGGTTATTGGACTATAGAAATTCCCATATTTTGTTAATATCTTTCTCAAGACTAGTAATAACTAATCCATAAGTTGATTAACAGAAGTCTTTCTAGTTAAAACCTATAGAATTACATTATTAATTTATGAATTTCACTATTTGGTTTGATCCTAATCCAGAGGATTTATATCAACTTATCTCTAGGTTTATATGCAACTCCTTTCAATTATGGTAGATCTATTTATACGAGAAGATTTCTTAGTCTTAATCATATGAAATCAAATCATGAAATAATATTCTAGATATATTAGAACAAGCATATAATGCATAATTAAATTTCAATAAATCAATCAATAAAATTGCATTAAATAAAAGAACAAATCATATTGTTATCGCAACTTAGGCTCATCACACCTAAGCACTAAATAAATTTAGTTCCTATTCATAAAAGACAAAACCAAGGATAAACATGAAAAATAATAACTTGAAAACAAAGAAATCATAATTATAAATCTCTCCTTTTTTTCTAATGGATCTTCTTACAAGTTGGATTGGACGTTGTTATCTATCAGATCTTGTGAAGTATTCTTCATATTTTCATCATCCTTTGATTAGAATTATCGCCTCTCTACATTCTTTAAGAATTAAAATTACTTCTAAACTTGTTTCCTCCTATTTTGCCTTCATTTATGTCCTTTTATAGTAAAAACTAGGATTTTTGGGATATAAACGATCACCATACACAGGTGTGCAAGTGACTGTGTTTCTCCAAAAATACCTAATTCATGATTTTACACAGGCACAGAGACTTACATTGGATATATACAGGACCAGAATCAATATTCTTTAAATCTTTGCACATTTACAAAGACTTACGTAGCCATTATACATGGTCATGTATGTTCAAGTGGCTTGAAATCTTTGTTTTATGCCATGATTTTATTCAAATTCTTTGGTCTATGAAGGAAATTATCAACTAAAATACACTTGAAATGAATTAAGCACCAAAAATACTATAAAACTAGTAAATAACAAGCAAAACTCATTAAATATGGGTAAATAAATTTATTCAAATAATCATTTATTAGTCATCCTCACATTTAAGCTTTTACTTGTCCACAAGAAAATCATAATCTAAATTATCAATCTTACAAACATCCATCCTTTATTAACCTAAACATATCCATATACACTTTAAATCATCATATCATATTAATCAAATTAACATACAACAAGATTCGAGTTATCCTAGAACTAACTTTCATAAGTCAATATCAATAATAATCACATCAATAATCTTTTTGAAATCAAAAGCACAAATCTTTACACTGTTACCAAGGTTTCACGCAATGCACTTAAGTGTTAAGGTTGAAACATATTAAAACTCTTAAATTAACGTAAATAAGAATTCTTAACCATAACCTTGCAATATTGTCATAACTCCACTATATATAAGTAAAATAAAAACAAAAATCAAAACATCTTAATATAAGGTTTTAATAGGGCTTAGGTAAGGCATGTTTGGGATAATATAAAGAGTGATAAAATTTGTAGGAAATTTACAAAAACAATAGTACAAGAATTGTAATAAACTTATTCTTTCACACTCAGAGTCCTTCGCATTTTCATCCATTGGTGCCATAACTTAAACACATTTTTTAATCTTAATCATGACCCAACAATTAAAGAAATATTAGACCTTTTGAAAATTTAAGTTCCATGTAAACAATTAATGTAAATAACCTTCAGGGTTCAAATTAATAAAAAGACTTCAAGGAAGATAAGGTAATGATTAATAATGGGTCATAATCAATGAAAAAGAGTAAGGGCCAAAATTGGTCACTCCTAAGGACAAAATATCGTTCGGAAATTATCAAGGAAATAGGCTAAAAAATGTTAAATTTAAGTGTCTTTATCACTTTAATGCTTCTAATTTAACATATGTAGTCTCAATATGCTTAATAAAAGCAAGTTTTAGAATCATCCAACTATGTATGATAACTCACATGAAAGAATAAAAGAGCTTTAAAAAATGATGTATTTTCTTTTAGGCTCAAAAGCTCTTTAAGAATTAGGGTCTTATGTGTGTAAATAATATGCAATTTTTCTTTAAATTAAATCTCTCAATGACTACTAAAAATATGACTTATAAAAGCATATTTATTTTAAATTTCATTCTTTTGCATACTAATTTAATTCAATAGTCAATAATGATTTCAAATATTTTTGGACATATTTTAACTAATTTAGGATATCAGTTAATAAAATGTGATAAAAAAGATTATAATAAGCTTAAGAAATCTATAATTCGTGTTCCCAATGTATATAATATAAGAATATATGAATGAAAAGAAAGAGAGGATAAGAAATTGGTACTTTCTTAAGTAATAAGAATTTTAGAATTCTTATTTCAATGCGGGACCCATGTCGGCCCCCTGAAAATTTTTTCCATTAACTTAAGCATAATAGCTTATGAAATGGAAGCATGAGAAGAAATTGAGGGTATTTTCAGTATATAGCTTAAGAACCAAGGGTAAAGTGGACTTTTGGGAAAGGAATGGTGGACTTGTCTTATTGGCAGAGTCGGTAGCATGAATGAAAGAAGTAAACATAGAAGAAGAGAGGTTTCAGATGAGAGTGGAAAGAAGAGAGTGGTGAGCTAAGTTACAATTTCTGTAACGCTTAAAGAGAGAATCCGAGTGCATGCAAGAGGGGAAAAAGAAAGGAGGAGAGAGCTTTCGTTGGAGTTAAGAATCACACTACTTGGTGAAGAATCACAATAAGTCATTTTAGGATTGTGCATTATGGTTTAGCCGAAACTGGATATTTTGGTTAAATAGGAGTTGTGTTCTTTTATGAAGAAAGTCAAGGAGGGGCTCAAGAGAGGCAAGAAAACCAAGAGGAAAGGCATCTATAAGTGGGATACAGAGCCAAGTAAGGTTCTTAATGTGGGTTACAGTTTTATAATGAAGAAATAAGCCAAAAATGTCTGTTTTCAATGACTACAATTTCTGCATAAATGTGCTGCATGTT
>JANZXR010000004.1:23640622-23656606 GCA_027575705.1 Erythroxylum echinodendron
TCATGTGCATATATGAATGCATGAATATGTCAATACACTGTTGAACACTCCTAACCCGATCCAATTTACCAAAATACTCTTCCCATTGGTGAGGGGATGTTACATAAGTTATGCACTGCATCTTTTGCATGTGATTCTAAAACCTGAACTAGTTTGTTTTAAAACTGTCAAGTCTTAGTTGTGGGTAAATAGGCATGCCTAGAAAAGACTACAACTCTTGATATTGACACTTTAATGTCTCTTAATATTAACACTCCGATGTCTCCTGATATAGACACTTTGGTGTCTTCTGCTACTGACACATAAGTCTCTCTTGTTCTATGATACCAATCATATAATGCTAGATTTTCTAAGCCCTTTTGTCTTGGTTTGTACTTGGAGATACTACTGTATATTGATATACACATGGTTGTATATGAGTTCAAATATGTATTTGAATCCTTTCGGTATATATGCCAGTGATATCTATTGTTATATGCCCTTACATGAACTTAAAGTTCATAGATATGCAAAATCTTGGAGACTTCTGACATATAAGCTTCTAAGTGTGTAAAATCAATTCCATTGGATAGATATGAGCATGGTGGTCAAGTTAAATGTGTTTTAATGCCTTATAGGTGATTAAACATTTTTATAGACTTATTGTAAACTTGAATTTTTCTTAGATTGATGAGTAGTGGCCTAATGTGCTTGGATAAAAATGTGCTCAATTATGCTTTGAAATGTATAAGTATTGGATCAAAGGTATTAAATGCCTTGGAAAATGCAAAAGAAAGCTTATGTGAATAATAAGGGAAGTAACCATATGAGAAACTTCATAGCCGAATCCTATATCTTAAAAATTATGATGTTGAATTTTATACACTTATGTGATGGTGTATAAATATGAGATATTTGAGTAGTAAATACATTGCATTTGTATGTATAAAGGCTCAGGAGTTGTGGATCAAGGAGCTTGTACCAACGATTGTTGAAGTCAAAGGAGTGTACACCTTCTTTTGAGGTGAGTTGGGGAAAACATGCCTCTCAAATGGGACTACGACAACCCAAGACATGCATAATGACTTGTATGTGAATTTTAAACCTAGTTAATGTATAGTGGAATTGATTCTCAAATAGATGCTAGTATACTCATGTATTTAATAAATGACACTGTTTTGAATAACTCTTTGCACTTTGAGTGAAATTGATTTTTTTATTTCATATTTTGAGGAAATTGTTTTCAACAAACTTACAATTGAAGTGCAAAGGATAACGTTTGATTTTCTAAAACTACATTTTTGAATAACTTTGCGCTTGGAATGCAAAAAATAACTTTCACTGCACGAAATAATGTTTTGAAACTTACATATGCATAACCAAGTTATGTATGCTGCATGTATATGTTCTCTTTTGGCTTAGAGTCATGGAAAGGTTCCATGTTATTTGTTGGATTAATAAATAAAGGCATAGTACCTTACTTGATCTTTTTGTACTTAATATTTGTATATGATTTTTTGTCATTGATGAGGAAACGATTGGCCAATCATATGCTGGGCACAATAGATTAAGTGACCCCATACCCCTTGACATTGGTACATAAAAGTTGAGTCCTTGTAATGATACCATTCTATAGGACTTGTGGGTGATTGCACACCTAGAGGTCTGGTCAGCAACGAGGTCATCACCTAGGGTTATAACGCTCTTGTGAACCATAGTCTGGACTCACCACAGATGAAAGTCAAGTCAACACCTAGATTTGGTGGGTGTGCACACTAGTTTGGCCGACTAGTGGTGACAGACATAATTATTTTGGCTTCTTGATGAGACTTGATTTTTACATATGATGCTTTTCTAGTCTTTTGTACTAGAACTGGAACCTATGTTTACAAAATGAGTGATAAATAATTCAAGCCTATATGGTTTCTAACCAGTATGGGATGAGTCATAGATGTCGCATCCCACTATCATAGAGTACATACTCGAATATCCAGAGGATATTCAAGTACATATCCTATGACAATGGTACGTTGGATCAAACCTAATCTCTTAGATGGCATCATAAAGAAAACATAATACTTAAAAACCTCATCTCTTCATTTTTATTCATAAAGGTTTATATGTTAGGTATTAAAATCAATATTTACAACCTTTGTACACAAGTTTTACATGACATATGTAAACTACTTAAAAACAACTACAACTCATCAAATGTT
Organism: Erythroxylum echinodendron; assembly: GCA_027575705.1. Taxonomy (NCBI): domain Eukaryota; kingdom Viridiplantae; phylum Streptophyta; class Magnoliopsida; order Malpighiales; family Erythroxylaceae; genus Erythroxylum; species Erythroxylum echinodendron. Next base: position 23,642,818 of record JANZXR010000004.1, read on the forward strand.
AGCTGACAAACCTTTGAGCCATATCTTAGTCCAAAAAGTTCTTCTAGAAGATTTTAGAAATCTAGGTCTCGTGTCATGTACCTAAAAAGCCACATTGTAATATTTGATGAGTTTTTTGAACTCAATGAGCAAACCATCATTAATGATCTCACTCCAGGAAAACACATAAATATCATACAACCAACCAAATTCATAACATTTTCCATCACAATAAGATATAATGAATGCCATAGACATCACATACATTCTTTCAGAGCTTGTACAACCCAATCAATCACATTATCATAGCATATCACTTTAACATCACAAAAAGATTTCATAAGCATATATTTCATAATCATAAATATACAAATAAAGATGCATATGAGACTTGAGATTTGTTATTATTTGTTGTGACCGAGTGCCTTGCAGATACAGATACAGATACTGGCCCATTGGGCTCAGTGTGATACAGAAATCACGAAGCAAAGCTCTATGTGCATAATTATACAGATATCCGGAAGTAAAACTCTATATGTAGAATTCTGAGCTTATAGCTCTTTTAGACTGGTTACTCTAATCACAACGCCTTTATCTGAACATGCATTTTATAAAATGCATCGAATGACATAATATGTCATGAATAGCGTCCACTTATGATGCACAGGTAAAATCTTATATTCATCTGACCTGAGTCTGGCATTCAACTTTTGTTAAGTATTCAAAAATCAATTGCAAACAGATATCATTCAAATTTTAGACACAAATAAAACACTTCCAATACATTCCCAAATATCAAACTCCCCGTACCTTTAAAATCTGGAATTCACATACAGATCACAAACAGTTCAATAATTGGAAGTTAAACAAAATTAATCATTCAATCCTAGGGAGATCATCTAGTTTGACTAACAAATGCTCCCTTTAGCTTATTGCCTTGAAGTCCTGGTAATGTTTGGAAGCAGTCACTCCATGTGCTCCTCTATAAGCAATCATATATATTTATATGTCACTCATGTTCATTTTTAGAAGAATAATCAATCATAAATACATTTATGGCTGTATCATGTATCATGCATGTTCAATGACAATTTCTCGGGTATGTTTCTTTAATACTCTTTATAGACAATTTACAACACCTTCAAAACATTCTTTTAATCCTTAATACCTTGTTGTCACTTTAATCCTTTCATTCAACATCAATTAAATTCATTTAAGAACTCATTTCAACCTTAATACTTCATATGGAAACATCCTAGCCTTTATTAGTCCGAAAATCATTCAAAAATAACACCTTTTGCGTTTCCTCTTGGGTCACGATCGTGTAAGTGCACGACACAACCTTCCTCTTTTTCAACAGAGTCTCAATCACGTAGTTGAACGATCGTGACTTCCATCTTTTTTAGGACACAATGGTTCAGATGCATGATCGTGCCCTGCTGTGTTTTTCTTCCTCCTTTCTTCTGTTTATCCAAACCTCACATACATTTTAACAGCAAGTTCACTCCAATTTTCTAAATTACTTTACAACAAACACGTCATCATTTGATACTCATTCACATGCGAATTTGTTTCATGAAATTATCAAACTCTAATCAATTGATTATATCTCTTTAATTACATAATATCATTCATGAAACCTATCCTTTTCCATAATATGATATCCATTTTATCAAACACTTCATTATCAAAATTCCATCATTTACAGTTAATGACCTCTTCATTTTTACTTCAGTTTTAGTTCAGTGACATCAATGCACAATTCAACAATTCATTATTAATTATAAACCCCAAAACAATACCTAATCCATATTTTTCCATATCACATGTTCTACATTTTTTCCAGATTTTCTTAGGCAGATTTTGGGTCAGATTTGTATGACCATTATGACCTAGACAATGAGGTATTTATGTAAACTTTCTCCTAATAAAATGTTCTACAATGCCTTAAGTGTATAATGACATCAATTTCATGCATTTTGGTTCAGTATCATGCAAGTTATAAAAAAAATCTATAGACTATTTTCATACCTTGACAGAACATAATTCTCAATGTCAAGACAAATTTCAAGACTATTAAGGACAGATTTCAAATTCGATTCCTTTATGAAAAATGTAGCCATATGTCTCTAGTTTACTCAAAATCAAAATCCATCCAATTTATATATTTACAGATCAAGCTATGTCCAAAATACAGATGCATGTTCAGTAAAAACACTGCATATAACATGCTTCAGCTCACTTCATTGTTAAAATCCTTCATCTTATCAATCATGTCACCGAATTTGCTTCTTCCTTCACCACCCACATATGCATCCACACCATTGATGCATGAATTAATCCATAAACATGGAAACATCCACCACTCACGTACGCATCCAATTTACAAACATTAAAACCTCATCTTAATATCATTTACGCTACCCATACAACTTTAAACATCACTTACTTGCTTTAGAAAAATTTCAGCAGTTAAGAGGGGTTAGAAGAGATTTTCGTGGATGGAGAAAAGATAAAAATAGAGAAAAATATGTACTGGAATGTTTTATTTGCAAGGTGTAACGTGGATAAAATGCATAAGTAAAGTGTTTAAATGATGGATGAGCAAGAAGGAAGATGGTGTTTTCAATGGAGACAAAACAAAGGAGCTGCATAAACTTTCTTACCTAAAAACATGACTAGGTGGCTCCATCCCTCAATGACAAATGTACTTTGGCAAGTCTTACATCTGTCAACCATTTAATTAGCTGATATGTCACTTACTAATTGCTCCACTTGTCACATATTAATTGATCCATTTGTCACTCCATAATTAGTCCATTTGTCAATAATTATATTTATCTCTCATTTCTATATTTTTCTTAGTCCAAAATACTCCAAATTTTTGATAAATTTCCAAAATATACGAAATGTCTCCAAAAATACGAAATTAATTCTAATACACACCAATTTAATTTTCAAGACAATTAATCCATAATTCACACTTTAATCACATTAAAATCACTTATACCCAAAAAATGTCAATGAATGCATGTACAACTATTTTCTTGAGTGACAACATTATTCACATGTATGTGTATGCCATATATTGCACGAAATGAACTTCTAAATTCTCAATAAACTCTCATATATAGTATCCTAGGGTTCTAACCCTAATCATAGGATAATGGGATGTTACAATAGATTAGGTCTATGTGTTTTCATGTCACGCATATTCACTTCATAGGTGGTTAAGTGCATGTTAGATATGGAAAACTGTCCATAGATTATTTAGACCATTTTGGTGTGTACCAGGTTCTATTTGTGATATATATATAGCATGCACTTAACCACATATGAAGTGAATATGTGTGATATAGAAACATATAGACCTAATCTATTGTAACTTCCCATTATTTCATGATTAGGGTTCTAACTGTCCATAGGTTATTTAGACCATTTTGGTGTGTACCAAGTTCTATATATATATATATCTTTTTCCTGCTTACTGAGTGCATAGTGTGCTCACCTCCTCCGCTTTCCAACCATACTGGTTATTTGAGTGAACTTGAAGTTCTGAGTGATTCGTGCGGTCTTTTGACATATTTGGGACTTTACCGCATATGGGCAGTCTCTATTTTGTATTTTTGTTGTATAGTGGCTGATGAATTTGTTGATATGGTTTATAATTTTGTAAATTTCACTACAAAAAAAATGTCAATTAACGACGAAAATCGTAAACATTCCTTCAGTAAGTCAGGTTAACGACGGACTTTATCGACAACCAAAGACATCGTAGACTCTGCCATAGGTAATAATTACCGAGGAAAAATAGAAACGAAAAATTAATTTTTCGTTGGTAAATATATCTACAGTTTTTTGTGATAATGACTATAGGTAAATATGATTCCGTTGACATATTTACTGACGATTTCTTACTTTCTGTCAATAAGTTTGTTAAAACATTACCGAAGGTTAGCATTAGTCCATTGGTGAGTTTACCAATAGTTATTTTGTTGTCGATAAATTTTTGACATAATTGATTATTTTATCCGTGATTAGTGGTTTTCCATTGGTAAATTTTGCGATGGAATTGGTTATTCCATCTGCAAATACTGACAATGAGTGGTTTTCTGTCGATAAATGGTATAGATTTTATCGATGGAACAACAACTGTCTGACGATAAATAAACCGAAAAATTTAAAAAAATATATACCGTTAATAAATTTTATTTGATGATGTTATGGTTGATGCATAATTTAAATAGTTATTAATTTAATAATATACATTTAATTTGTTTAAACAAAAATTTGATTGATGACATAAAGTTAAAAATATCTTAATTGATAACAAAAACATTACATTGTACATAATAAGTATTTGTAATTAAAATGAAATGACCAAAAGTACACTGTTGTTCTGGTGACGAAGGATGCTCTGATTGGTGCGATGAGGTGCTACCCCTATCCTTCAACTCATCCACCTCATTATGGAGCTAAGTTATGTACTCTGTCAATGTTTGCACTGTGCTCTAAAGCTTTGGACTTGATTGGTTGTGGACCACCTATGAGATAATGTTGTATTGGACGTGAAGAATTGTGAATAACATGTATTCGCAAATGAACCGAAGCCGAATATCCTTCCACGACGGCCCCTACCACCCACTGCATGAAGATAGGTTTCAGTCTCATTAACATCTTCAGAGTGTTGAGACTGTCGTTGAATGCTTTCTTGTATTTGGTCCTATCAGAAGGCAATGTTTATATTAGTAAGTGATATTTATTAAGTATTAATATTAAACTATAAATTTCACATACATTTAGTTCTCTACAACGGATGTTGACGAATGTCATACCATCATCTTTCTTAATGTGAGTGTGCAAAAAGAGCTGACAAGGTGTAAGCCTCATACCTATAGACTTTTCCTGCATAAGAATAAAATGTTATAAGTGAACTAGAATTTATAAAAAATTTTACAAAGTTTTCTCTATTTTTATCACATCTACCCCTGTTGAACAAAAAAAAACTCAAAAGCACAGCCATATATAGCACCAAAAATTTATAATATTATCGTTCTCCATAATACACATATATTCATTCCAAAATTCTCACGTCAAATTCAATTGAAATACAACAAAGTAAAGAAATCAGAATATAAATACAAAGTGTAGATACTTACAAGTCTCTCTGCATGCTCGTGGTGGGTAATAGATCCTCACGTATACTCTATAAATGATCACGTCAAATTAAGAATCCCAAAAAACTCCTTTCTGAAACAAAAGGAAAAATATTCAATAAATACTTATGATGTAATAATATTTATCTAATTAATGTATAAAATTTTAACTAAAATAGATAATAATAATTTTTGTTGAACATCAAACTCCTAATAGTAAATTTCCTTTGTCGCTTGGGAGATATTCTTCCATAAATAACCCTCAAGATCAATCTTCTCCTTGAATTTGGATGTCATATTTCTTAAGCACCGTCCAGATGGAATCAACCTAATATAAAAATAAATAAATTTATGCCATGTTTAAAATTTAAACCTATAACTTAATTATAAACATATAGTGTTTCATATATTTTCACTTACATATTATTGATAATTGTGATGTAAGTTCTTCCATCAGGTCCCTCAACTTTAGACTAGTAGCCACCTCCTTCATCATTATTGTTTACCCTTGATATCTCTATCGGTATAGGGGTAGTGAATGATGTAGGGGTAGTGGATGATGTAGCAGTAGGTAGGGAAGGTGATGCCTCATTTGTAAGTGTAGTAACTGGAGGTGGAGAAGGTGATTCAGATCCAGTTTCTACACCATGAGATGCTTTACTTGTACAATAAGTATCTCCAAATTGTGGTCTACATCTTGGTCGCATCGTATCTTGCCTTCTTTTTGATGGTATATTTTAACCTAAAATTAATATTTGATTGAATTTTCCAGAAATATTACAATTTGATTTCAATATTTTATGCACTATATTGAAAAGGAAATAATTGATTTGTTGAATATAATATTCAATTACAAATACAAATTAATCGCTATCATCACTTAATTGTAAATCAAAATCATCTTCTTTTTCTGAATAATTTGAATCAAACTCAGATTCTTCTTCAAATATCTGGCCCTCCTCATCCTCTCCAGATAAAATTTCAACATATTTATTACCTGGATCGTTCAAAGGTTCATTATCCTCATATACGATAAATGCATTTATTTTATAAGCATCTTCCTGAAACGTTTCACGTTCAATTCCCTATTCTCCTTTTCCACGTGATTCAAAAGCACCTCTAAGATTAAATCTACAAATAGCCAACCAATCTAACTTATCTTTTTGTAAGTTGGGAAAAGGGACATAATACAGCTAGATTCAAAATGTCGAAATCTTCTTCGCTTGTTGATTTCAACTAGATTGTATCGGCTACACACTTTTGTACCAATATTTGGAGTTGGATCAAACCAGTCACACTTAAATATCACACTTTGCTTTATTGGCAATGCATTCTATTCAATTTCATATATCTCAATAATTTTGCCATAGTAATCCAGTAGTTCTCCCTGTATGCAAACTCCACTATTTATTGTTGCCATGTTATAACCATGATATTTAATATGATATTTGTATCCATTAATGAAATACATCGGATATGATTTAATAGTTCTCAAAGGTCCCTTCGCAAGATCACATATGAACTTGTTCTCTATTGGATTTTCTAAGGCCTATATAAAAGAAAATATCATATTAAATAGTATAATGTCATTTGAACTCTTAAATCTTATAATTCAATCATTTTAATATTTGTAAGTGAAAACTTACATATTGCTCGAACCATCGAGGAAAGTGTCTTCTAACTTTTTTATTTATATCATCTTGTGTTTTTTCAGGCATCAGCTCGTGTAACATTTCCTCGTAATATTATTATGTATTTCAGTTAAGAATAACACTAAATTTCAAAACCCAAACAATCACTTTCAACTTACTGCATGAAAGTTTGAACCTCTTGACAATTAAATAAAATGTAACCATGGGCAGCCTCAATTTCTTCCTTTGTTAACATTCTTCTTGTTAAACGTCTATATGTTCGGCTAGGATATGTGAAAATGGATAAGTTACCATCAGCACCACTAGTTCCTCCCCCATCATCATTACTAGGAACTTTTTTTTCTCTTGTGTGAACATGTGGCTCAAAATAATATGAACAAAATGTACTAGCTTCTTTCACTAAATAATCATTACATATTGAACATTCAACTCTCAAATGATGCAAATACCTATATGAGCGAAAAGGGTTACACTAATTTAGTTATTAAAATATGTTATGACTTTAATTACAATCATTTTTGTTGAATTACCTATAAAATTGATACATCCAACGATATTGAACTGGACCAGCTAGTTTAGCCTTTTGTGCTAAATGGATAGGTAGATGCTCTATATGGTCAAAGAAGCTTGGAGGAAATATCCCTTCTAACTTACACAAAATTACTAGAATTTCACTTTCTAATTTTTTCATTTCAGCCAACTTGATTTTAGATAATGTTAAGCTTTTAGAAAACAAATTTAATTATGTTATTAATTCCCAAACCTTATTCAGTAGCAACTCCCAAAATGCAATTGGAATTAGCCTTTGTCTAGACATATGGAACTCATGACTTTTCATCACAAATAATTTGTACTTCCTCATAGCGACATACCTTGCCAAGTTTGAAACATAACCATCGAGAAACTTTAGACTTTTCAACCATTCACACAATATTTCCTTCTGTTTTTTGTCCAAAGTGTAACATGCTTTCAAATATTTACCGGTGTGAAGATATTTATGTAACTCATTCTTTATACAAAAAAGTTTCAAATCAGCTCGTGATTTTGTATTGTCTTTTATCCTCCATTTAATGTTCATTATGGTATTGAAAAAATTGTAAAATATATATTTTTCAATATACATCACATCTAGATTATAACGTATCAAATTAGTTTTCCAATATGGCAAACCTCAAAAGATGCTTCGTTTTCTCCATCCAAAGTTTCTATTAATGCTTGTATTAATTTCATCAGCTTTAAATTCTATAACTTTCAACAAGCCTAATTCCTCAATCTCTTATAATATCTCTTCACCAGCTTTATAAGGAGAAAGAGGTGCTTTTACTATCCTATTCTTAATGAAATTTTGTTTATTACACCTAAACGGATGATTTGGAGGGCGAAATTTTCTGTGGTTATTAAACTACCTCTGTTTGGAAAATAAAATGCATTAGAATCATTGCCATAATTAGCACAAGCCAATTTCCCTACTGTGCTCCAACCAAACAACATGGCATATGTCAGAAAATCACTAATGGTCCACATCAAAGCTATTCTTAATATAAAATTTTGTTTCATAGACACATCATATGTCTCAACACCACATTCCTAAACATACTACAATTCAGATATCAATGGTTATAAAAATACATCAATTTTATGCTTTAGATTTATAGGCCCTGGCACAATCACTGTCAACAACATATATGTCTCTTTCATACACATCCATGGAGGCAAATTATAAGGAGTAATTATGATTGGCCATGATGAATATTACTGGCTGGATTGCCTAAAAGGTTAAAATCCATTCGTCGACAATCCCAACCTAACATTTTGACTTTCAGTAGCAAACTCATAATAGGTATCATTGAAATGTTTCCATGCCAGTTAATCTGATGGATGACTCATTATTCCATCTTCCTGTTCATGTTTATTATGCCATCTCATGTGAGATGTAGTAACATCATAAGCATATAGTCTTTAAAGTCTAGAAGTTAGCGAGAAATAATACATCTGCTTCCAAGGTACTAATTTATGTTTCATAGAACACTTTCTAGGCTTGAACCTAGATTGACTACAAAATTTGCACTCTTGTAATTCCACGTCATCTCCCTAATACAACATATATCCCAATTTACAACAATCAATCTTTTCAACAAGCAAATCAAGACCCCTAATAAGTTTCTTTATATTGTAAAAACTATCAACCATTGTATGATCAGGAGGCAATGATTCGTTATACCATCTAAGAATTTTAACAAAACTACGTTCAAAAATATTCCCTTCAGACTTTATGTTCAATATTCGACCAATTGAAGACAAATGAGTCATTGTCTCACAATTTTGTCATAATTTTTGGTTAGCTAATTGTAGTAAGTCAAAAAACTATTTTGAATGTGGGTTTTGTTCTTCTTCAAGATTTTCTATATTTTCGTGAAAGGCATAACCAACTGCATTATAAATCATTTGCATGTAAGGATTTTCATTTGCATCTACATTATTTGTTCTAAATCTAATCCCCCTTCAAAATTTAAATTCACTTACGATTGTGCTTCATTACCCCTTGAGGTGCTATAAATCAATGGTTCCCCATATCGTGTCCACTCAAAATAATTTGGGATAAACTTTCATCTACCTATTTAATCCTTTTACTAGAGTTATATTAAAGGAGAGACATTTGAAAAAAGACATTTAAATTACTAGTGTTAGAGGCTTATAGCATGATGACAAAGTTGAGTAACTATACATATAGTTCAATGATGCCTGCTAGTTTACTTTGACATGCATAACTAAAAACAGGTACTAAATATCTAATATTAGCACATCTATTGTAGCCATCACTTTGGGGAAGGGACTAAAGAAACATTATACACTATAGAGATCCCTTCAAATGAACATAGCTCAAAACTTTGAGGAGGTTAAAGTAAGGTGCCAAAATATATAGTCTTGAAAGAGGCATAATTTAACCTTGAAATGACTATAAAAATAACATTATTGGAGCAATATCACACACTAACATTTCACAAAATAAGGAAAAAAGAAAATTTAATTGTAAGTTCGAGCATAAAACCAACAAAAAAGGAAAAGAAAGTAAAAGAAAGGACAAAGGAAATAAATCTCTAAATCAACTGCTCTATAAGAGGTATGAAGATTCTTCTGGATTTAATAAATCCATAAAAATAGATCCCTCTTACCCAAAAAAAGAATCCCTGCATTTAATCAAAACCTAGATCATCTCACTTTATTGCTTACAAAAACACAAACAAAGAGAGTGAAATTGCTAGAGAGACTAAGAGAGTCATTTGGTAAGAGGGAAGCAACAGAGTTATATTGCAGCAAAACAACAAATTGGAAAATTAGGTTTTCTACTTTTGTTTTTAATTTAAAATATCAGTAATGAAAAATGCTTTGTCATACGTAACTCAAATTTCAATTAAATAAAATAAATCAAACAAATTTTATATAATAAAAAAATTGTATATTATGATAGAGATGATTGTAAATATAAAGTTTTTTAATGGTAGTTATTAGGCCTCAGTTCTAAAGCTAAACTACATTACAGAAGTACAGAAATTTAGAATTGAGTAATATTGGAGTTATTGGAAGTTCCTAAAAATTCCAAACACTCAAATGTAATACAGGTTAGCTATGAATTCTATAAATTTAATTTTGATAGTTTGAAAGACTTTAATTTGATACATGACCATAACTTATTAAAAATGTTAATGACATGGAAACTTGTAATTGGAGAAGTAGAAGTATGCTTTGATCAGATAACAAAGGGACTTAAGTAAAAGACAACATACAAAAGTCTACATTGATTGCATTGATGATGAGCTAGATCCTATATGTTGTAATGATGAGGGGTATTAGCAAGTTAGGGAGAATTCTAAGAGATATGCTAGATATGATTGGGCGTGAATATTATAAAAGAGTAGTTCATTCTGATTGTGAAAAGAATGTTCGTATAGGTGTAATGAGAGAAGTTATTGATTAGCTTCATTCTAAGTATTTGCTTGAAGATATAAGAATCTATCATTAATATGCTTAATGATATAAGAGTGTAAAAAAAAGGATATGTTGTTAAACTATAATATTGTTATTTCTCATATAATTAGGAAGACGTTGGAAGCATTAAAGATTGAATTAAGGTGATGCATATCAAAATATAGTAAAAGCCTAAAGTTTAGGGTTTCTTGTTTTGGTAATAAGATTGTGCTTGATTTGAAGAAAAATATATGTTGTTGTAGGTACTGGAATATGAACCAGATACTTTGATAACATGCAATCAATTACATATATTTTCAAAGACTTGATCTAAAAGATTTTGTCAATAAATGACATAGAAAAGAAACACATCTAAAGATTTATCATATCATATTGAACCATTGCATGTTCCAAAATTATAACATGTTATGGAATATAAGTTAATTCGCCTACTTAAAATGAGAAAAAGACTTGAGAGACTTAAAAGGAATAGAAGGAAAAGCAAAGATGAACTAACAAGGACTGCAACCAAGATAAGAAAGGAAAGAGTCAAAATAAAGTGTCAATATTGCAAAAGAAAGGACCATCAGCAATTTATCCTTATTGCAAAAGAAAGAACAATTGCATGTTCCAAAAGGGGTTGACTTAAATAGACACCAACAATTTATCCTTGAAGTGACTATCAAAATAACATTATTGGAGCAGCATCACACACTAACATTTCACAAAATAAGGAAAAAAAAAGAAATTTTAATTGTATGTTTGAGCACAAAACCAACAATAAAGGAAAACAAAGTAAAAGAAATGACAAAGGAAATAGATCCCGAAATCACTTGCTCTGTAAGAGGTATGAGGATTCTTTTGGATTTAATAAATCCACGGAAATAGATCCCTCTTACAAAAAAAAAGAATCCCTGCATTTAATCAAAACCTATATCATCTCACTTTATTGCTAACAAAAACACAAATTAAGAGAGTGAAATAGCTAGAGAGACCAAGAGAGTCATTCAGTAAGAGGGAAGCAATAGAGTTGTATTGTAGCAAAATAACAACTTGGAAAATTAAGCTTTCTCCTTTTATTTTTAAATTAAAATATCTGTGATAAAAATACTTTGTCATATGTAACTAAAAGTTCACTTAAAGAAAATGAAAAAAAACACATTTTATATAATAAGAAAATTTTTATCACATGTAGAACTAGAATTTTATAATAAACGAAGGATAAAGAAAGATTATCACAAGTTGTAAATGACAGATATCTACACATTTAAGATAGCAATACTAGAACCAGATTTGCTTATTATACATTCCTTATAAACTAATATTGTTCATTCCTTATAACAAAATTAATAACTAAAATAATTAAGCTTGAATGTTGTAGAATTATATTTAAATGAGTTTACAAATCAATAATCTAATTATGTTAACCTATACAGACGTTCAACATAAAAACAAACTTATACCATTTTGTAAACAAATGGAGTTTTTTCCCTTAAGTACAAAACATTCAATTCTAACACTATTAGATTAACTAATTAGATTGTATATTAACTTTGATCACTTAACATTATAAACAATGAAAATACTACAAAACTAGACCCAAATTTGAAATAAAACATCATTCATTATACAATTTTAGTAAATAGGAATGTGAAGAAATCTCCAATAAATGGTAACTATTTATAATGAAAATGGAATTGTAAGTGAACATCTAATTCATTCATTACATATCTAAAATCTCATTTAAAATCATGTAAGAAAATAATCCAATATTCCTAATTTTAATATCAAAATATAAACAAAATTATACCCAAGTCTAGCTATATCCCAATGCCAAATAAGCATTAGGTTAAACTTAAAAATCTATAGATGTGCATGAAACCTTAATCAAAAACCCCAAATTGAAACAATAATCAAAATCTCCAAATTAAAACCTTAATCAAATTCAATCCCTAAAAACCTAAAAATTAATAATACCTAAAGTAAATGTCTTTTTCAAACCTTTAATGAAAACTTAAAAGTTTTTTCAGGCAATACATCCAAGAGCAAGCATTTCGTATATTGTTGTGCTCGGTTAACAAATGATTATTAAGCTTATAACCTTATAGTCTTAGAAAATATTCGTATATTATTATGTTTTCATTAAAAAGTGCCCTTTAAGAATAATTAACAAGATGAAAACCATGTCAAATTCAACTCAGACAAGAAAAGCATAAGTTAGCAAGTCATATAAAACTCAACAAATGGAGAAACATAATTGTAAACTTACATAAATGGAGAATCTATAGACGTGCAACGAATAGCGACGACAAGGAGAGGAGAAGCTGCAGACGTGCAACAGATGGCAACGATAAAGAGAGGAGAAGCTGCAGACTTGCAACAGATGGCGAAAACGAGGAGAGGATATGCAGAAGTGCAACTACAGACGGTGACACAAAGAAGGAGAAAAAATAGAGAAGGAACAGAGGAGAAAACGAGGGGAAAGAAACGACGTCATTTTTAATTTTTTAAAACGACTAATTTAAAGTTAACGACGGTAAGGGAAAACCAGCGGAATACATTACTATTGGTAAAAAACCGACACTGTGTAAAATTCACCGACATATATTATATCCGTTGGTAAAATTCTGATGCTATTTAATTGCGGAAGGGTTCCTGCCTAATTTACCGAAGGGTGTGGCATTTTCGTTGCTAAATTATGTTGGAAAATTTGGAAAAATATTTTCCCTCCACCTTTACCGACAACAATTTTGTCCATCGCAACATGAAATTTTTCATGACAATTTATTGACAGATATTGATTTTCTGTCTATAATTAGCTACGGTATTAGTTCTGCCGGTAATTTTTGAAGTAAATCACATGTTAGTAAAGATTTTAAGTTCAAGAAATTAGATACACAAGAAGGTGGGTTGAATGATGTATCCTCCTTTTTTATTATAAAATCTAGAAAAGAAAACGTTTCTTTCTTATTAGAAGAATATCACAACTTATTACGTAGATAAATCACAAATTACTTCTCTAAGAGTTTTAACAAC
>JANZXR010000004.1:23659297-23685828 GCA_027575705.1 Erythroxylum echinodendron
GCCCCTGCCCAGGGCCCACTTTAATTTTTAAAATAATTTACATATCTAATTTATTTTTAAAAAATTTAATTTATTTTTTAATTAAAATGAGAGGTCCGCATCTTCTTTTTCATCCTGGGCCTACAAAATCTCAGAACCGGCCCTGATGGTGTTGTAACACCCACTTCTTATCTAGTCCGCTTCCTCTGAATATTCTATTGTTTCTTTCTCTCCACATAACATAGATACAGCAGCTGAATATTGTTTTTAGGAAGGCTTGATCCTTTCCTAATTTCTTTATCAACTAGTTCCTCCCTCACATTAGTCTTTACTGGACAAATTTGTCTAAGTAAATACTGAATGGTAGACTAGATTGAGATAGAGAACTGACATGGAAAAAACAAATGATAACATGTTTTTAGATTCCATTCCACAGAATACACATAAACCAGCCAGATGACCATGCATTATATTCTTATTGTTATGTCTATATCTGGCAGCTAAGTGGGCAATAAATGAGGCCTTCATTTCAGTGAACCTTAGGAGCTTGAGGTCTAGGAAGTGATAGGCAAAAGGCACCCTAATTAGAGTTTAAATCATCATCATCACCCAGTCCGAAATCTCTCAACAAAGTGGGGTTTGGGGAGGTCTGATAATAGCAGCCTTACCCCTGCAAAGTAGAAAAGCTATTTCCAGTAGACCCACATGTGATTATGACATGAAGGAAAAAAGTAGTATAGTAATAATACAAAAAATACAAATAAGTAATGTAGGTTAAAAGAGTAAATAAATAAAATTAAAATAAATGCATAAAAACAAATAAATAATAAAACTAATGATAATAATAATAATAATAAATACTTAATAATCAAAATTAAAATAAAATAATACGAATCACACAACTTGCTCAAAGTAACAGAAGGAATAGGATTTGGTGTAGACTTAGAAAACTTAACAACATATCTGTGTTAAAATGTCTGTGCAGCAAGAGAAAAGAAAAAGGGAAAGCAAAAAAATATCTGTGGGAGATACTGTAATGACATAATCTACAATATGATATGTTACAGACTGAGTTGACAAGTGACACAGGTATAACCTAATCATTTAATAAGACATGAGTTTCTATTTTCAAGAAAAGTATTAAAAAGGCAAGTAAAGGGCTGGCCAAATAGCAGGGCACAAGGTAGGTGATATTTCCAATGAAAGGCAAACGTTTGATGTAACAGGAAAATTTTGTTTACAAAGCTTACTAAATGCCTTGATAGGAACAACAATAAAACTATTTCTAAAATGAAGTTGCGCTTCAAAAAGACTAAGTCGAAGTCTAATTGTAAAGAATGTTGTTGTTTGATTACCATAAATTAAAAGGCAAAACCCAAGTGAAATAAACTCAGGCCCTCCAAAAAACAATTAACATATACTTAGAGAGAAACTTATGAAGAGTAGCAAAAACAACGTATAATGCCAAGAACATAAGTAGTCTCAAACGTATCCAATGAATCTTGAACTCTCAATCAAAATAATAATAATAATAAAATATGGAAATCACTAGACTAACCACAAAAATCACAAAAGGAACATAAACAAAAATCAAAAGATGTAATTGCAAATATTTAGAAAGTAAGTGGAGAGAGAAAATAGCACTTACTTGTTTCATAGGAAAAGAAAACGTTTATTCGCTAACATACTCTTGATTGTTCAAGACAAATCTGCATACATGGTCACTGTTATCTGCATCCATTTTCAAGTAGAGAACAAGCCAACCTCGAAAATGTTTTTTGATGTCGATGCTAGAACTAGTTGAACACCTCACAGTATTTTGAATATAGACTCTCCGCAAGTGATATCAACTGACTCATTGTGACCGGCAAGTGTAACCTTCTCCTTCTTACACACTGAGGTTTCCCTCTTTTACTTCCTACCTCCGGATGGAAAACAAACCTAAAAATCCCAGTACTTTCCTCAACATGAACAAACACATTAAAGCAATTCACACCCCTGAGTAGAACCACACAAACCCAGAAAGCTCCGGACTTTCCTCAAAAAAAGGATAATTTCTTGATATATGGTTGAACAAATAACAAAATAATAAGAACCGCTAGAAAGATTGAACATATCTTCCAAAAAAGAAACAAAAAATCAAAGCTAATCTTTTCAATAAGCAAATATTACAATATCAGTACTTCCAGCTTCTGTGCATCCCAAAAGAAGACACACCAAAGATAACGAAAGAAAAATGACATGAAGGAGAAGAAGGGTAAGAAGAAGAAGGCTTTTAAAGATAATTAGAACTTGGAAGCGCTTTACCTAATATACTTGATAATACCTTTTAAAAAAACACTAATATAATATTCTACTCCACATTCCAAATATTAGTTTACCTTGAGCTACTTCCCTTGAACTGATGCATGTAGCTGTCCAACTTGTAAAATCAAGAGCAGTCATCTCTTGATTCCATATCAACAAGAAACTCATTCCCAAACTCAGATTTCATACCTATTTCTTAAGTTAATATTCGAAAAAATTAGGTTTTCAAACTAAGAAATAGATGAATCTTGAAGTTCTTCTACTTACAAACAAGAAGTTGATGAATCAGAGCATGGGGTCAAAGGCTCCCATAGGAAGAAAAAAAAACCCTTAGTTGCTAAACAACTGAAGATGATGCACTTTCAATTGAAACCCCAATATGATTCTAAGCAATTTCAGTATGAAAATAATTTTAACAATGAAATATCAAAGGAAAAAGCACTCTACAACCAAAAATGGAAAAAAAAAAAAAGAAAACCAAATTGAAACCCTCTTGTTAAATAGCGACAAAACCCAGTATCCCTTACCTCAAGCTCCAACACATCAATCTCCAAGCAACTAAAACAGATTGAAATCAAAACCAACATCAACAAAAGTAAAGCAAGCATCTTGGAATGTGTACGCAACAAAGGAAAAGATGGGTTATCAAAAAGGAACCTCCTTTATGCAAAAACACAATCAAAAGGGTTAATTGAAACGAACCTCCCTCGCCGGAGGAGAGAGATAGAGCAAAACCTGAAATTGTAGCTATCTAGCCACATTGTTTACGTAAAATTAGTTAATGGGTTCCAACAAACTATGGCCTTTGACTCATCCTCTTCCAAACGAGCTAAGAGTCTACATTTTAGCTACTCAACATTCAAAACAACTCAATCTGTCATATAATTGTGGTCACATCTATAGATGAATCCAATACAATGACTTCAACATCAGTCCACAATTATCAATCTGCATCACACCTAGAACAAAGTGGAATTCCGATCTCATATGGCTTGACCTTTCCCTTTTTCCTTCAAACATCTCTTCCACAACAGAAAAATTGATAAAACACTGCAGAGCTTAGGCAATCCAGATCAGCCATAACACAATCACCCAAACCACATCACATTCAATAAACTTGGTTCCAATGGTATCAATACTAAATATAGAATACATAACAACGTCAAGTTGAAAAAAAAAAAGCACTTTGACACACAAAACAGTCCAAGCCAAGTCTCAACAAACACAACCCAGATCTCTAAACAACAAAGCCAAAAAATGTGCATATTTCAAGCAAAATGCGATAAAAAGCAGAAGAGAGAGTACCATTTTGAAGTGCTTCTCTGAACTATTAGCTTTCTGAAGTAAAAATATCACATTCGACATATTTAAATCCATTATATTTATCATAATAAATGAAAAATCGACACTTTAAATTTCATTCACATTTGAGAGAGAAAGAGAGAGGGAGAACAAATTAGGTTGACCTTTTTCCACTGCTTTACCGTCAATGGCCAATATCCTTTACCTTCCGCACCACCTTCGCCAACGTGACGTCGGCGACGACTCCCAACAACTTAGCCGCTGGTATATTGTTTCCTTCTTGCCCTTCTTCTCTTCCTCTCATTCACCAAGAGCCCCTTTCTCCAATTACCGACAAGCCCAACTCTCCAATTTCAACATTGGGGAAATAAATGAAGACGAAGATGGCGTCGCCGCTATGGATCCCGATTCCGTCGTCCTTAATGATCGAGATTGTTTGATTTCTTTCTCGAAAAAGAAAAAAGAGTATAAATTATGATTATTAAATAAATATTTAATAGCCTGTAAGGCTAGATAATTTATTTATTTTTATAATATACAAACCGATAGAACTACGAATCAAGTTTTTGGTTATCCAAACGGACATTTCTCAATAAAATACAATGACACTTATTTAATAAGGAGATGAATAGTTCCTAAATCATTATTGTTATAAATTGATATTGTTGTCTACCTGTCATTACAAAAGCAAACTTTGTTTTCAAACAATATGCTTCAAACCAATTATCCGAATCAACCTCCACACCCCCACTCAGTTTGAGCGTCCCAAAATGGCTAGTCTCATGTCAAAGCTCTTTCATCCATGACAGTCTCTCTTGGATAAGAATATTACGGAATAAATCAATCACTCTAAAATGAGTCAGAATGATTGTCTTAATGACAAGTCGCTTCTTCTCTAACTTGTCTAAGAAATAAATCACCCGTTCTCGTTATTTTATATTTATCATATTCTATAAGCCTTCATTTATCTAATAAATAAGACTTATAAAAATTAGATAAATAAATGCTCATAAAATAAAATAAGCACAAAATAACATAAAAAGATGATAGCTGTAAAGTCTCTAATTTGCGTCTTCTTGTGCATCAGCTCGATGAGACTAGTAATTGGCAGGTTGCGAAAAATAACGTTTTTCTAATTTTAAATCAATTATATAAATGCCTCGTGAATTAAATAATTCTAATGATGCGACATTATGACAAGAATATTTTTATTATAAATTCAAAATTGTTGATTATTAATTATTAATAATTATTATTATTATTATTATAAAATTAAATAAAATTTAAAATTTACATCATTTGTGCAATATGCTGCCGAGGAAAGATCGATACTGTTGTGCTATCTCATTTTGTCCCATCATCATTAGGCTTTTAACATTACAACCTTCATTAATGATATATATTTTTCTTGCAGAATGGCTATGGATACTTCATGCCAGACACAATTCTTCCACAAAAAACTTTTAAACTTGATCTGAATGCAAAAAAAAAAGAAAAGAAGAAGAAGAAGAAATAACTTTGACAGAGCATTTGATTTATGGGTTTAGCAACAGTCAACTTATTTTCCTCTAAAACTGAGATGAAAGATCTGTACCTTTCCTTTTGCTTATTCATCACCTTTACAGAAGTAGTTAATATACACAACCATTGCCACCATCACTCTAGTAGTAGCTATTTGAACACTAAATCAAACAAACAAATGTGGCATAATGCTAGACCTTCCTAGATGTTCAGATTTACCGTTTAGAATCATTTAAGGTCTTACCCTCAAAAAATTCACCCAACATCCTTTCCAGATCTTCTGCTGTGTACTTTATATACTTTTGGGGATTTTTCCCACTTTCAACCAAAGGCCTGTAACATGACATGAATTAGATGCCGGTATACATCAGAAACATATTGAGGTTATGTAGATATGAACAGATATATGAGGGCAATATCAAAAGGGGAACAAAAATATCAATCTAATATATGATCTAATCTAGAAACTTAAATAAAAGAAACAAACGGATGTAAATGTTCTATTAGAAGAAACATACCCAAAACGTTTTACAAAAGACCTGTAAGCAGGCAACAAGACTTCAGCAACTGCAAGTCTTAAAGACTCCCGTAACTCAGTATCAGGAATGGTCCACTGAGATTGCTTTTGATGAAGCTCCTCAAATTGCATGTTGAAGCTCCTGAACCTGAAACATGGAATTGCTTTCCATCCAGGTTAAAAGTTTCTATGAAAAATGCTCTGTAAACACCACTTAAACACTAAAAAATGGTTTCCATTAGTTCATCTGATCCTAACCTCTCCTTAACCTGACCTCTTGAGGCTCCACTCCCGCTTCCTCCTTCACCAGGCACGGAGCCACTCCCACCAGATGACGTCAGGCCTTGAGTTGAGAGGCATTGAAGTATCTGCAAGCTCCAAATTAAAGTGGTTGAAATCCAGTTATGTAAACACCACCATTTAAAGTGACTGTAATAGAGCATAGCTAACAACTCTACTCAATTACCCAAATTTCTCCAGTTGAAGAATCAGTGTAAGGAATCAAAAGATGAACGCTGCTTAACATTATCAGGCTGTCAAAAGAATCAATCTCTGGATGTAGGATGGCCACAGAATACACCAACTATTTGATAATAGAACATATGAACTGCAAATCTAGGGCTATTCGAACTTTTTAGTTTTGCTAGAATATAGAATTTAGGTGGAATTTTACAGAATTAAAATAAAGGAACAGGTATGGGAACTACTATCAAGGTTTGTTCAAGAAACTACGAATCACATCTTGGAAAATCAAAAGTATTAGTCTTGCACATATAGATTCAAAAATCAGCTCTAGGGTTTACACATCACTCCCAATTCTCGTCGTCAACTCGTTACTTCCCAAGGCTGAAATTCAGAGTTTCCAAAAAAGTCACTCTTCTTCTCCTCCATAAACAGAACTTAAAATCAAAACATGCAGACTTGCCCAGTTAATCCTACTAAAGAATCAACTTTATATTTCGCCTAACAGCAATTAATCCTAACCTAACAAGAACTCTTTAAAATAAGCCTATATTAATTTAACTTCCATGAAGGAAATTGACAGATGCATAAAATTAACAAAAACAAACTATTAAGGAAAACAGCCCCAAACTAATACAAAAATAACAAGGAGAATAAATGCTATCACACATCAATGCTTAAGTTAATCTCATTCTCCATCAGGTTCTAAATAGATCCTGTTGCCTGTGATAAGACAAAAGATTGATCCTGCCAAGGCCATAAAAAAGAAAGGGGAAAAGAAAGATGGAGATTTTCCATAAAAAAACTTCATAGCATTTCTTCTAAAACACAGGAAATCATGCTGGTTCTATAATTTGATTGTCATTTTACCCATTTGGCTTTACACATCACTCCCCTCTAATTTTAAGAGTGTCTAACATCAGGCTCTAAGAATCAGAAAAAGAATTTTTGGATTACTAGAAGCAAGACAAAAGGTTCTACCATGTATGGTATCTAGGTCCAAGAGCCTAGTATAGTGAATGAAACGTACAATAGCAAACCTTCTGATACAAGAACAGGATTTCAATTGCGTCAAACTTTTTCTTGTTGTTGATACGCATTTCGTTTCCCCTAGTTTTACGTTAAATTATTCCAGACAATTTCATTACTCTATTTCAAATCGTGTATGTGTCATACAATTTCATCCACATGATGAAGAAATGCAATGGTATTGGCACCTACTCCTACTTAGCCAACTGACTTGGTTTGGATTCTTAAGAGTCAACACCTTAAGGGTGTTGAATTGTATTTATTGTATATATAGCTTATTTTGTATTAGTTAGGTTCACACTAGATTTTCGGTTTGTCCCATATAGTTACTGTATATATATTATACTATAAGCCTAGTAAAATAAGCAGAACAATAATTTTTCTTCTAAGGTTGTCTCTCATTCTCTAATTTTTACATGATACCAGAGCTAGATTGAGAAAACCCTAAAATCTCTCTCCCTCACTGACGGCAGAAAGTTTTTATTATTTTCTTCTCTCTCCTCCTCCAGCGTCGTCTTTAGATCAATCCCCTCTTTTGTGATGGCTGTTGGAAAATCTAAACACACCACCGTGTTCAGGATCCTTCCGTCAACCTAACCCTGAAGTGCCGTCGTCAGAATCGCTGCCATGCGCTGCCAATCACCGCCGAAGTCCACTGCTCTGTCGCAACTTTCGGAGCCAAATCTTGCCAAATCAGTGACCGGTTGAAGTCCCGACCACACCATTGGAATCAGGAGGTCGTGGCCGGCCTATCCTTGAAATCCGGCCGCCTTTCCACAGCCAGACACGCCGCCTGTATCCTAACCGCCGACGCACTTGCCGTCGTGCTTATTCCAGTCAGTTTCTACACCTGTTTTGCGCCGTTTTCTGCACTTTTCACTTTCTTTGGATCCTTCTTAGAGCTGCCTTTGATCCAAACATGTCGGGTGCTAATTCATCAAGCAAGTCCGGTCCTTTTTAGAGCATGTTCTCTCCATCTCCAACAATTGCTACAGATAAGTTGATGGGAAGCTCTAATTATGTCTCTTGGTCAAAGAGCGTTGAATTGTGGTGTATGGGTCAAGGCTTGAAAAATCATCTAACCACCAAGGCTAAAGATGTGAAAACAGAAAAAGAAGCATAGCTGAGAGCTGATGCCTTGTTGTGTAGTCTCTTGTGGCAAATGGTTGACCCTTCTCTTCGCCCAATGTATACCAATTATACAAATTGCTATGACTTTTGGAATCAGGCAAAAACCACTTATACTAATGACATCCAACGCCTATATTCTGTTGTGCCTGAATTGATTAATTTGCGGCAGCAGGGTATGACACTTCCAGAGTTTCTTGGTCGGATGGCGTCTATCAAAGCTGAGTATAATTCTCTTTTACTTGCGGGTCAGACTGCGTCAGAGGATCTGGCTCAAAGGGATAAGTTCTTTATGGTGTGTACCCTTGCCACTCTGGGCCCTAAACTTGCTCCGATTCGTGACCAGATTGATGATGTTTTTGCTCACCTTCGTGTTTCCTCGATTCCTACAATATCGAGTGGTTCTATCTCACCTTAGCTTCTCAAGCTCAGGATAGTGGTCAAGGTAAACAGAAGGATGATCATGGGAGTAATCGAAGTAATCGCCCCAAATGTAATTATTGTCATAACTGGGGAAATACGAAGGAGAAATGTTACAAGCTACATGGTCGTCCTGCTCGGGCCAATGTTGCTCATTCTGAAGATTCTCAGGCTGATGCCCAGTCACTGCCATCCTTAACTCTTACTGGTGCTGATTATGAAGAGTACCTCAAGTTCAAGCAATCCTCTTACTCTTACCACCTCTTCAGTCACTGTTGCCCACACTGGTAGTCATCTTCCTTAGGACCTTGGGTCTTTGATTCATGTGCTTCAGACCATATTTCTGGTAACCCCCATATGTTTCCACAATTTGCTACTGCCACTTCTTTACCTTTTGTTACTTTAGCTAATGGATCCAAAACAGTTGCTAAAGCTATAGGCAGTGCTCATACTCTTCCCTCGTTGCCTTTGGAGTCTGTCCTTTATATTCCTCATTGTCGATTTAATTTGGTTTCTGTTAGCAAACTTACACATGCCTTGGATTGTTCTATTATCTTTGACCGTGATTATGTACTTATTCAGGACCGAGGTATGGGATAGATGATTGGTGCAGGGTGTGGGTCACAAGGCCTTTATCACATCATTCCTTCAATTGCTTGCACTGTTGTCAAATCTCCTGCTCTCCTTCACAACCGTTTGGGTCATCCAAGTTTGGTGAAGCTTCAAAAGTTTGTTCCTAGTCTATCTAATTTGTCATCTTTTAACTATGTCTTGTTAACTTGGAAAACAGTCCCGAACTTCGTTTCCAAAGCGGGTCAATAATCAAGCTACTTCCCTATTTGAGTTAGTTCATTCTGATGTTTGGGATTCTTGTCGTGTCAACTCAGTTTTAGGCTTTCAATGTTATGGAAGCTTTATTGATGATTACTCTCGTTGCAGTTGGTTGTTTTTAATGAAAAGTCGTTCAGAATTGTTTTCTATCTTTGAATCTTTTTGTGCTGAAATTCAAACCCAATTTAATACATCCATCCGTATTTTACGTAGTGATAATGCTCGAGAATACTTCTCTGCTCCCTTTAATACTTTTATGTCTTCAAAAGGAATTCTCCATCAATCCTCATGTGCTTATACACCTCAAGTTCCCTTTCTTTTTTGGGATGATGCCATTCTCACTGCATGTTACTTGATTAACCGGATGCCTTCTTCTGTTTTACAACACAAGACTCCTTATTCTATCATGTTTCCTGATCAGCCGTCATATCTTCTTCCTCTTCAAGTTTTTGGTTGCACTTGTTTTGTACATAATGTTGTCCCTGCTCAAGATAAACTCTCTGCACGTCCCACCACGTGTTTGTTCCTTGGTTACTCCCGTCTTCAAAAAGGCTACAAGTGTTATTCTCCAGCTACTCAGTGTTACTTCATTTATGCTGATGTTACATTCTTTAAGACATCTCCATTCTTTTCTTCCCATTCTTCTGAGAGTCACTCGATGTCTGAAATTCTTCCTGTTCCTCCTCTTGTGCCTATTTTGTCACATGAAACTATTCTACCTTCTGCACCACTGCAACTGTATCATCGTCGTCCTCCCCCTCAACCTTCTGTAGACATCGACTCCTCTCCTACTTCGAATCTACATAATACTTCTGACGCCGCTGCTCCTTCTGCACCAGATGGCATCGCTAACTCACACCCTGCCTCAACATCTCAACCGATCGAGGCCCTAACCATTGCTGATCAATTTCCTATTGCTCTTCAAAAAGGTACACGGTCTACTCGTAACCCTCATCCCATTTACACTTTCCTTAGTTAACTCTTCACCCTATTTTGCTTTTTTTTCTTCTTTATCTTCTATTTCTATCCCTAAAATTGTTGGTGAGGCACTTTCAGATTCTAGGCGGCGACAAGCTATGATAGAAGAGATGACTAATTTACATGATAATGTACTTAGGATTTGATTCCTTTGCCTCCTGGTCATTCTACTATTGGGGATCGTTGGGTTTATACTGTTAAGGTTGGTCCAGATGGTATAGTTGATTGTTACAAGGCCCAACTGGTGGCAAAGGGATATACCCAAATTTATGGGCTGGACTATGGTGATATATTTTCTCCTGTTGCCAAAATGTCTTCTGTTCGACTGTTTCTATCTACGGCTGCTATGTGGCACTGGCCCTTACATCAGTTGGACATTAAGAGTGCCTTGCATGGTGAGCTTGAGGAGGAAATTTATACGGGGCTTTGTCGCTCAAGGGAAGTTTGGTTTGGTTTGTAAACTTCTTCGCTCACTATATGGTCTGAAACAATCTCCGCGAGCTTGGTTTGGTAGCTTTAGTGCTGTCTTGCAAGAGTTTGGTATGATTCGAACTGAGTCCAATCATTTTGTTTTCTACAAATATTCGTCATAAGAGGAATGCATTTATCTTGTTGTCTACGTTGATGATATTGTTATCACTAGTAGTGATCAGGATGGTATTGATCAACTAAAAGCAACACCTATTTAGTCATTTTCAAACTAAGGATTTGGGATTACTCAAGTACTTTCTCGATATAGAAGATGCACAGTCTAGCTCTGGTGTTGTTATTTCTCAAAGAAAGTATGCATTAGATATTCTAGAAGAAACTGGCATGTTAGATTGCAGACCTATAAACTCTCTATGGATCCTAATAGATTATAGACCTATAAACTCTCCTATGGATCCTAATTTAAAACTTTTACCAGAACAGGGGGAGCCTCTTGCAGATGCAGGGAGGTTTCGGAGACTTGTTGGTAAGCTCAATTATCTTACTATTACTCGGCCTAATATCTCCTTCGCAATTAGTTTCATTAGTCAGTTCTTACAGTCTCCATGTGATAGTCATTGGGATGCAGTTGTTCATATTATGAGATATATCAAAGGGGCACCAGGCAAAGGACTATTGTATGAGAATAGGGGTAATACACAAGTGATTGGATATGCTGGCTCTAATTGGGCAAGATCCCCGTCTGATAGACGGTCTACTTCAGGATATTGCATCTCTGCTGGAGGTAATCTAGTATCTTAGAAGAGCAAGAAACAAGTAGTTGTTGCTAGATCAAGCGCAAAAGCAGAATATCATGCTATGGCTTTGGTAACCTATGAACTCCTATGGTTGAAACAGTCGATTCATGAGTTAAAATTTGCAGAAGTGTCACAGATGAAGCTTCTTTGCAATAATCAAGCTACACTTCATATTGCCTCCAACTCAGTATTTCATGAGAGGACCAAACACATTGAAATTGACTGCCATTTTATACGAGAGGTCTTATCGGGTTGTATTGCTACTAGTTATGTCAACTCTAATGACCAACTAGCGGATATTTTCCGTAAGTCTTTACGGGGTCCTCGTATTGGGTTTATTTGTAACAAGCTTAATGCTATATGCTCCAGCTTAAGGGGGAGTGTTAAATTGTATATATTGTATATATTGTATATATAGCTTATTTTGTATTAGTTAGGTTAACACTAGGTTTTTGGTTTGTCCCATATAGTTACTGTATATATATTATATATAATCCTAGTAAAATAAGCAGAACAATATTTTTCTTCTAAGGTTTTCTCTCATTCTCTAATTTTTACAAAGGGCATTTTCCCCTTCTAACTTCTTGAGCTCAGAAAGAGTAATCCTAAACATTGGCACAAATTCATTTTTTATGAACCATTTCCAACAATACACCTAAGCAAACAAACCTTTGCCCAAGCATTCCTTTTGTATTGGTTAGCATGCTGCTGCACAATCCTTCTATGTATTTGAACCCAATCATCTCCCAGCAAGTCCTTGGCTTCAGATCTGGGGACACAGAGAGAGAAAAGAAAGAGAACGAGATCATTAATCTCTGTATACATTTAAGGCAGGAAACAAACTAGTGGTGCAGGTTCATCACAAACCTGCGTACTGATCTGACCATGTAGTGTATGTTGTTCATGAGAAATAAGTGAGTGAGAGCTGGATCTTTATAATGCTTTGATTTCCCATCAAGATTGGTTTGAAGAGCCTGCATTATTTGCATTGTTACAGAAGCTAACTGTGAACTTGTCTCTCCTCTATTTTCAAATTCTTGAAACAGTTGCATCAAGGTTGACTGATAGCTGTTAAAAGCAAGTTTTTAAAGCATAAGCATCATAAAGAGAGGTCAGGCCAATTCAAGCAAAAGAACAGATGATTTGCATAGTAGAAAAAGAAACATCTAGAAGGATTTGATAATCACAGAAATGTCTCTCTTAATGTAACAAGCTGAGAAGCTTTTTCTGTCATAAGCCCATATTAAAGCCCATGGTAAAGCACTGAAGCCAATCACATAGCTTCAATTTGAAGTCAGCTTACAGCTAAACACAAAAAGGCAGAGCCAACTTATTGCACATTATCAATGAATATATTTTGTCGAAATAGAGTAGTTTCTGGGAATAAATTTAAAGGCTTCTCTTTTATTTTCTTTTTCCTTTGGCAATTCACCAGGTATATTCAAATATAAACTTGCTTAAAAGGTAATCCAAAATAATCAAACTTGTGACAAGTGTGAAATATACAAACTTCTCAGTAGGCAGAGAAGGGTGTAAGGAAGCAATATGAATCAGTTGAAGACACAAGATTAAAGAAAGGCAAAGATGACCATGTATCAAGTATGAGGTAAGAAATAATGGCCAAAAATCTATTTCATCAATTCAATGTAGAAAATAGAGATGGGAAAAGAATATAGTACTACCAGTTCAAGAGGCTATTCATTGTGTTAAATTCTAAGTACGTAGGTCAATCTTTATTAAAGTTCAGCATCTAGAACCAGTTAATAGAGGATTAAGCTTATTGTTACTGTTACAGCCAAAAGTCTGCAGTCAAATCTAGGAAAAATGGATATCATGCATGAGCATGATGCATTGCCGCTGCTGGAACAAAACTCTATTATGGTCAACAAGAAAGAAAGTAGATTTCTGTCTCAATGGAAAAAGTAATTCATAGATCTAAAAATTAGTTCATCCTATCAAGTGCAAAAGAAAATCAACTTACAGACATTTACACGGTTTTTTTTTTTTTTAGAATTTGTCGTTTACACAGTTGAGTGTTAACTAAGTCACCGGGAAGCAGGTTAATGGGTTGTTAGTTATGAATTAGAATCTAACATCAAGAACTTGCATGCCTGAAACATTGCACTGCCCCAACTGAGAGAACCATAATACCAGTAAAACAGGCAGATGAACTTACTCAAAGAGAAATTTCACATAGTTAATCACATAGCTAGTCAAAGGATGAACTGTTCCATCCGCTACAGCAGTTCTTGTTGCATCTTTTTCAACTGCTTCTTCAAAATCACCAAAAGTTTCTTGGGCTGTCTGTGCAAGCCGTTTGGTCAAGCCATTTGTTGATTCCCTAATTTGATTGCAAGCTTTACTACCAAAAAGTGACTCGATCTGGAAAAGAAAAAAAAAAAACTCATGTCCATAAATATCCCTCTGGCACACCAAAGCCTTGCTTGTCGATAAAATTATCATCCTAGTGAAATCAAAATGATAACAGCAGTAATGATCATGATATGTTTTAATTGAACATATGCTCTTTTAATAGTGTTAAAGGCTTATCATTCTTGCATGGAAATGAAACCAAAACAGGATATGATGGATCATAAAAAAAAACAAAATTCAGAACACATTAATACCTCAGTGTGAAGTTCCCTCATTATCTCATACATGTCCAGAAGTACAAATAGCTTTTCTGGAGATCTCTTGCTATTGGCAATTGCATCCCCAAAACTCAGAAGCATGGAAATACTAGTAGTAGTGCATTCGGCAAAACATTGATCACGAAGGGAAGCAAACCCATCAAATATTTGGTCACAAACTAACCTTTCTCCAATAAAAAGGACTTTCACCTGCTCAAAAGGAATCAAACCCACCAAATATTTGGTCAGAAACTACCTTCTCCGGTAAAAAAGACTTTCACGTGCTCAAACACAATAAGATATGTAAACTAAGAGAAGAAAACAGTCATACAAATTCAAATTCTTACAGCAATACGAATGAAATGGATCCAATTTCCAATCTTGGCCTCCAACAAATCCCATTGCATCTTTTGTACATCCTCTTTGCTAAGCTTTTCAACCCCCAGTTTGCGCAGGCTTTCTTCCAGAACTGAAGAACGTGTATCCCTGAAGAAGTGAAAAAGACATGGATGAGCTGCTGCAAATGTATTGGCATTTATCATAGAAAGAAAAATAAAGATACATAATTTGATGAGCTTCATTCTCTAACAATGTTGGAAAACATAGAAAGGTTTACATTTGTAATAGTACACCACCATATTTTTACTGTACACGCAATGAAGCTCTTACCTGTAAACTTTAAGCAGTTGCTGGGACTGTCCAGCTTGAATCATTTGTTGGGCTAGATCATGCAGCAAAGGGAGAATTCGAGGAGGTATTAGAGTAAGAAGCTTGAAACCTCCTGTTTCAGGTTGGTTCTCGGAATGATTGTTAGAGGAATGATTCTTTCCACTAGAATCACCCTGGTTCCTAGGTGATGTAGCAGAAGGTCTCATTGATTCAGGGAGGCACTCAAAGAGACGATCAGGTTCCACAGGCTTGCTAAAAATTTGAAAGAAAGAAACTGATTAAACAAGCAATATTATGAACAAAGCTAACTTGCAAGGTAAGGCAAAACACATACACCACATCCCATCCGAAACCATATGGAGACTACCAACAACCATACATCTACTAGCACCCAATTATTGCAGGGATATGTACAATGGTGGAACGTGAATTATATCTTCAATTCTTAGTTTCATCTCCATGTTCCGTTTATCAAGAAACTGAAAAATGAAAGAACTATAATTTGTTTTACAAGATAAAGAAATTCAACTTGCCAACATATAAATTGACATAAGATGCATTTATTTTTCCTGGTAATACGCCATATCAACTCAGTAACCATCACACACCCATCAGTTCCCAAAACCAAGCCTTTTTTATTATTATATCTTTCTTAAGGACTTTTCTTCAAGCTACAATATAGATATCGTAATATGAAAAACCAAATAATGGCATAAAAATAAGTACTACATTAGTGGTTCTTAAATATATGAAAAAGGTAAAAGTTAAAATTTAGAAAGAGTTCAATTTGATTAAATTCTAACAATGTTATTCCCCCATAAAAAACATCTTCAACATAAAAGACAAACTTAGAGTGGAAGAGATGATAATTATCGTTATATGAATGATCCTAACATTGAGATAAAAGGGAGAAAAAAATAATGTTGTAACAGAATATATTTAGATATAATAGTGTTGCATCAATAAAATTTAGGAATACTTACTTCATAGAATGCAAAATAAAGTAACCATATTAGCAACCTTACAAAAAGAAAAAAAAGTGTTATTGAAACACGTTACAAGTATGTTCCCAAAATTTGGAAGAATTGAAAACTTGACGGAAAGAGGATAGGACTTCCACTTGTCTTCAATCTTTCCAAACTGGACAGTGGCAATTTTAATACAAAACTTCATATTGGAAAGTTACTGCAGTACTCAATAATTCGTAGACCCTCAAAGTCTAAGTTGATATTATGCTTACTAAACAGATTACAGACAGAGAGTGCAAAATTCTAAAGTAAACTTGCATACAACTCTTTTTGTTAGAGCAATTTTCACAAACAACACTGTAATCTCAATTTCATCTGAGAAACCATTGTCGCTTACAACTTTTTCAAACAATGCTTCTGTTAATTAAAGATTTTAATGCAATTAATAGAAAAATTTAGCAATGATCCTTGATTATTTTTGTAATGACAGCATGTCAGTTGATTTTTCAAGGATTCTACACTCTAATCAAATGTACTGATACAAAAACAATAAACAACAAAGGATTGCTTGTGAATCTTTCCACTAACTTTACCAACTAAATCTTTTATTAACTGAAGAGTCAATTGTAAAACTGAAAACCAAAAGGACCTGCTGCAGAAAGACAGGTTGATATAGGAACACTAAAGAGAAGTCATAAGCTAGTTGGCAATCCAATTCAATTATTAAGAGATTAATTCAAGGCTCATGCTTTTGGTTCCTTAAGTGTTATGATCTTCCATTCTCTACTTAAATGTCCTCCTATAAATAAAGCACCAAACCCATATAGCAGCCAACTTAACGTTGGTTCTGAATGTTAATTGTATTGTACAGCTGTTACATCTTTTACCAGCTGTGTATTGGTGCACATTCATACTTAAATTGCATGGGAGATTATGAGGGATTACAGAAACAAACATTGAACTGCTATCGGCTGTATGTTGATACTTACCTTATATAGGAGATTATGAAGGATTATGGGAACAGATTTTTAGGTTTAATTAAGAAGAATGTTATCTATTTAGTGAGAAGAACTTCTGAGTGCAGGGGCATTGAAACCGTTTGACATGGTTTCAAAGCCCACTCTTTTTGAATTTTCTGTTCAAACTCTTCGAGTACTTCTGGTTAAAGGTTTCTTATTTTCTAGTTAGTTGGAGCCCTCTGTCTTATTTTCTGGTTGAGTTTCTGGGCATGTATTATTTTCGTTTGGGGGGCAATATCAATTTTTGATTGTTTCTATTGTTTTCTTGTTGAATATGCTGAAAGAAACTATATCTATCTGTTGACTGCTGAAGATTTTTGGAGTAATTGCGGAAGACTTTTGGAGTAATCAATGATTTTTTATTGGTTCTACTGTTTCCTTCTGTTTCTTCAAAGCATGGCTGATGGGAAAAAAATCATTGCTGAAAATAAGATTGGTTTGATTGGTGAGAATCCCTCATTGCAAATCAGTCCCGTAAAGCTAGATGGAACTAATTATCTTGCGTGATCAAGATCTTGCCTATTATTCATCCAAGTTAGAGGTCTGCAAGGATATATTGCCGGGGATAAACCAAAACCAGATGTCACCAGCCCCACCTACAACCAGTGGGAATCTGAAAATTCCCTTGTCATGTCTTGGCTCATTAATTCTACGCAACCACAATTGCCAGAGATTATATATTACTAAATACAGCTTTTAAGATTTGGAAATACAGCATCTCAAACCCATTCTCAAGTGGCCAATGATGCACAAATCTATGAATTGCAGAATAAGGTGCATGAGACAAAACAAGGTAAGATGACTATTGCTCAATACTTTGCTGAATTGAGTGGTTATGGCAGGAACTTGATTACTATCAAGATTTCCGAGCTGCATGTTCTGAAGATGCAGCAAAATTCCGGAAATTAGTGGAAAAGGAGCACATATATGATTTTTTGGCTGGTTTGAATATGGAATATGATCAAATACGAGTTCAAGTACTTCGTGCGGATCCTTTACCTTCTTTAAGGCAAACATATTCCTACGTACAGCAGGAGAAAAGTTGAAGAAATGCCATGATACACACTGTTTCAGTTGACAAGGCATGGCTGGTTGCTAATTCCTTTCGTGAGCAGCTGAAAAACAGCAGCCAAGGTCCATCAGAGAAGGACCATTTGAGCTGTGACTATGGCAGAAAGCCACGGTACACTAAGGAGAATTGTTGGAAGCTAAATGATCGACCAACTAGGGGTCGTGGAGGAAAACAGATGGGCTCAACAAGGCCACTAGAAATACTAGTGATGACAAGGAACAAGCTAGAAAAGGGTGATTATAGACTAGATTTGAAAACCTATACAAGAAGGGACAAGATAGATAAAGCCATCGAGCACGTTATACCTAGTCAAGCGCTACCTCTGACTTCAGTCCCTAAGAATTCATGCGGTGAGTCTCCCTTACTTGTTGACTGTCCTAATTCTAGTTCTAGTTCCAGCGCTAATGATCTTGATGTTCCTATTGCTGTCAAGAAAGGAGTCAGAACTTGTACTAAAGATCCTATTTCTAACTTTGTTTCCTATGACTCTCTGTCTACTTCCCATAGAGCCTTTGTATCATCTGCTTCTTCCGTTTCTATTCCATATGTAGCAAGAAGCATACTATGATCCAGATTGGGGAGAGACAATGGTTGAAGAGATGAAGGCCTTCGCAAAAAAATGAGACATGGGAATTTGTTACTCCTGTATAGGGAAAGAATCAGTTGAATGCAAATGGGTGTTTACAATAAAACATAAGGCAGATAGCTCAGTCGAAAGGTACAAAGCTAGATTGTTGGCAAAAGGCTTCACTCAAACTTATGGGGTGGACTATCTGGAGACTTTTGCTCCTATGACAAAATGAGTACCATCAGAATCATCATCCTCATGTGCAACTACTAACAACTTGATGTCAAGAATGCCTTCTTATATGGAGACTTGGAGGAAGAAGTGTATATGGAAATTCCTCCAAGATTTGATGATGCAAAATCTAAAGGGAAAGTTTGTAGATTAAAGAAGACATTGTACGGTTTGAAACAATCACCCAAGGCATGGTTCGATAGGTTCAGTAAGGCTATGATCATTTTGGTTATTTTCAAAGCAATGTTGATCATACCTAGTTTATTAAACATTGTAGTGGTAAGGTCACATTACTTATTGTTTATGTTGATGATATAGTTGTGACCGGAAACAATAAGGAGGAGATTGGCCGACTCAAAGAACTTTTAGCTTGAGAGTTTGAGATTAAAGATTTGCGTAAGTTGCAATATTTTATTGGAATAGAGGTTGCCAGATTAGAAGGGAATCTTTATTTCTCAAGGGAAATATGTTTTAGATCTTCTTGGAGAAACTGTTATGTAGTAAACCAATAGACTCTCCATTGAAGCTAATCACAAATTACAAGCAGGAGTTGGTGAGTCAGTGGATTTAGGTCGATATCAAATGTTGGTTGGGAGATTGATTTATCTCTCACACAGCAAACCAGACATAGCCTTGGTTGTAAGCTTGCTAAGTCAGTATATGCATGACCCTCGTGATTACCATCTACAGGTTGTTTTCTGCATTTTAAAATATTTAAAATCTACACCAGGAAAAAGGCCGCTCTTTTCTAAGCATGGTCACCTAAAATGCCACATGACACTAAAATGTCATATTGGTCGAAGCAAAAGAATTACAATTGCAACCATTAAAGCACCTGATGTACAACATTTAAAATAGATTGTGTATGTCATACCTGTAAGATGTCAATAGCTGCTTAAACTCATCCCCTAACTTTGAAATAGCCTTAGCAAGTAAATTATTTGCGTTATTGAGCATTGCATCAGTACTCTTAAAGCCTTTGTTACTGCTAAAGAACTGAATATTTCTTCTTAACTGTTCAATTGCTTCAAGGTAACTTTCCAAGTCCTCGTGCGGTCCCTTAAGTATTTTAGCCTCTGCCTATATAGTGAAGGAGATAAACAAAAATTCAGCACAAAACACAGAAAGCATCCGAAAGATTAGTTAAGAGAGCATTTTCCAGTGTTCAATATGCAGAATTCAAATATTTTAAAGATTTATCTGTTAATAAATTAAACAAACAACTGCATGAAGTACTTGAGTAATTCAAAAGAGCAGAGTCAAAAAGGGTAGAATGAGAACTCTTTTAGTCATGGCAATCTCAGACAAACACATTAATTTGTTATGAAAATCAGAAAGATATCCCAAGAACACAGACACTTTAGAAGTTTTAAGAGACCAACCTGCCGAGTTACATCAAACTGTGACAAGAAAACCTCTGCAGCCTTTAAAGTCTTATCAATATTCTCGTGAGCTTTCCTTATAGCATGAGTCCTGATCTACAAATTGAAATCACAAGGGAATGAGTGTATGGAATAAACAGAAAACCGAATTAATACAGCTGGCCAATCAATCAAAACTGCACGATCTCATCGTCCAATGAACCACGATGAAAAGCCTAATGATTTTAGGCACTAAAACGTAGGAAATACTATTTCTGTCAACCAGACTAAGTAGTCAACCTCCTACCTGGTCAGCGATCATTTTAAAGCTTCAAAAAAACAGATTTGAGTCTCATCCACAACCACGAAAAAACTGAGAGGCGAAAAGAGGCCAATGCTTCCTAACTATCCAATATTCCGTTTAGTTAGAGAGTTTAGCCATAAAAGAGAGCAGTAGAAAATCAACTAAAACTCAACAAAAGTAACTATCTTGGTCATCTGGGTTTCTCCATCTCAACGTCATAAGTCAACCAGAATCCAAAGAAATCCAAGACAAAGAAGAGGGGTGAAATACCTGAGTGGGTCGCATGGCAGTTTCGAGAGCAGAAAGGCGACTATCAAATGAGCCTAGAATTGAGACGACATTATCAGTGATGGTTTGGCTCTTTTGCAGCGCCTCTCTCATCTTAGCAGCTCTCTCGCTCAGAGAATCCATGGCGGTCACTACAACAACCATCTTTTTCTTATGTTCCCTTTCTCCTCCTCAGTTTTGTGGCCTTTCACCAAGAACCAGAAAGAAACCAAAAGGAGAGATTTCTGGGGTGCGATCTCTTCTGGTTGATTATTTTGACAGTTCTAATGGGGCCTTTGACAGGTTGTCTACTCAATGTCAATGTGATCTCTTTCTAACTTCTTTTTATTTCCGACCAAAAGTCGACGGATATTTTTCTGTTAATGACCATAATCTTCTTAATTATTTTAACCTCATGCCCTTTTCAATTTTTTTAATGGGTTATAAATAATTTAAGAATAGAAAAAATATATAATTATAAATTTATCCCCATCTTCGAAATTTCTTCTTCTTCTAACCTAAATGCCAAATTCCTAAAACTTGGCTTGAATCAAAAGGGATAAAAGGAAATATTGTTAATGGAGAATGAAAAATTATGATGACTATGGAGAACTAATTTCAGCCTACATAATTTTTACCATAACTAATTATTGTTGGACTGTAACCACTTACAGCTCAGCTATAACAATTTATTGTTACGTAGCCATAGTTTCTAGATGTATATAAATGATGTTTATGTATTTAAATTCACTGTACAGAATGAAAGGAGAACAACAATATTCGTTCCTTTTGCCTTGTCCGTGTTTCTCTCTATATGATATCAGAGATACACAAAGCCTAACGGCAGTCTCCACTATTTTTTTCTTTATCTTCTCTGTCGTCTTTATTCGACTTCTTGTGCTATGACCACTCCAGATGATTCTTCGAGCACTACAACTCCTACAAATACCATACCCTTAAACAACTCCTCCTTGGTTGTTTTGAACACAGCTTCCATTAAACTCAATGGAGCTAATTTTCGGGCCTGGCAAGTGCAGATGATGGCACTCCTCATTGGCTACGGTTTACAAGGTTACACAGATGGATCTTTCCCATGTCCTTCAGTTACTGATCCTGGCTATATCCATTGGATTCGACAGGACCAACTCCTGATTGCTGCTATTATCTCATCTGTTGCTGATAACATTGTCAACTTGCTTGGTTCAGTTACCTCGTCTAAACAGGCTTAGGAGGTGCTAGGAAAAACTTATGCGAGTAGCTCACGTTCCAGAATTTTTTCACTGAAAGAAAGACTTACTTGCCTTGAGAAAGGAGAGCAAACAGTAGTTGGTTATCTAAGGCAACTTAAAAGTATTGCTGATGAATTAGTTATTATTGGCAACACTGTTGACAACACAGACCTCATCATACATGCTCTAAATGGCATTGGTTCTAAATTTTAAGGATATTGCAGCAGCTATACGGGCATAAGACATTTCGATCTTGTATGAAGAACTTTATGAGAAGCTCATTGATCATGAGACTTACTTGAACCAGATGGTTCGTTCTGATTCTACCCCTACAACTACGTTAGTTAGGTATAAGTCAAACTGGAATTGTCACAGACGACGTACTATGCCGTAGGGGTCCATGACCACCTCCACCTTCCAGCAACGACGAAGAACTACTTCTTCTGGTTTGCCTTCTGGAACTAACAATTCATTGTACTCAGCGCAGCCCCGTGGTGGCAGTGATGGTTATTCTTCCATCATCTGCCAATATTGTGAGAAGCCGGGACATACAGCTCATCGTTGTTTCAAGCTTCATGGACGACCTAACAACAAGCACCCTTCGGCCTATCACATTCAAAAGCCAGCTGAGCATTCTTTCAAAAAGTGGATCGTTGATTCTGGTGCCTCTCATCACATCACCAATGATCTTCATAATCTTTCACTTACAAACCCTTATAATGGCCCCGATCATTTGGTAGTTGGCAATGGTATTGAATTACCGATTTCTAACACTGGTACCACCATCGTTCGTACTTCAACTAAACCTTTATCTTTATCTGATGTTTTACATGTTCCCACCTCAAACATAATTTACTTTAGGTTTCCAAGCTTTGCTCAGCTAATAATGTTTCGGTTGAATTCTTCTCCACTCATTTTCAGGTCAAGGATGTCACAACCAAGGAGTTACTGATGCAGGGTCACTGTGCTGATGATTTGTATTACACTGCCCTTCCAAAGAAGCTCCATCTTGCATATGTTGCTACTCACACATATGTTGCTACTCACATCTCTCTTCAGAACTGGCATCACATCTTAGGTCATCCATCTGCAAAAATTCTTCAACATCTAAATAAGTGTTTTTCCTCTTCATCTTCGTGTCAGTCCTTGTGTGTCTTGTGCTTGTGCTAAGATTCATAAACTGACCTTTTCAAATAAGCATATGTCTAGTACTCATCCTCTTCAGTTGCTATTTAGTGATGTTTGGGGTCTGCTCCTTTTCAATCTTTTGATGGTTTTCGTTATTATGTAGTGTTTATTGATCATTTTTCTAAATATATTTGGTTGTACCCCCATTCGCCGTAAATCTGAAGTGCTATCCATTTTCACACATTTTAAATCTCTAGTTAAAAATTTCTTTAACACTAAAATCACGTCTGTCTATAGTGATAATGGTAGTGAATATGTTGCTCTTAAAACTTTTTTGAGTCATCATGGGATCACACATTTTACTAACCCTACACATACACCTGAGTTAAATGGCACAGTTGAAAAACGTCATCGTCATATTGTCGAAACTGGTAGAGCTCTCCTTCATCAATCCAACCTACCACCCACCTTCTGGACTCATGCGTTTCAAACAGTTGTTTACCTTATCAACAGATTACCTACATCAGTTCTCCAACTGCACTCCCTATATGAGGTTTTACACAAATCCCCACCTAATTATCATAATCTTCATTCATTTTGTTGCTTATGTTTTCCTTGGCTCAGACCTTATAAAAATCACAAATTACAACATTGTTCTACACCTTCCATATTTATAGGTTATTCAACTTCCTAATATGCCTATCTTTGTTATGACCCTATCACTCACAAAACATATGTCTCTAGACATGTCACCTTTTATGATAATTCCTTTCCTTATGATCGTCTTTGTAGCTCCCCTCCTCTTTCCACATACACCATTACCTCCTCACTTAACTCACCTCACACAGTCATTCCACTTCTTGACCTCAGTATATCTATTCATACCTCTAGCTCATGTATGTCACCTACGGAATCCTCCCTACCTTCACCTGAGGGTTTGGCCCAACATGATCTCTCTAACTCTGATCACCCCATCTCTTGCACCAACAGCTTCAAACCAATTAGATACTATGTTGAAACCTCCTGCTCCTACAGAATGGGACTGTAATATTTCTCATCATATCACAGATAACGTTGTCTCAGTGCCGTCCTTGCCTACTGCCTCCTTGATTGCACCAACAGACTCGTCACAGTTCTCATATCACCATGCACCCCCGTCCTCAGTTGTTCCTGCCACTACCAACACACACCCGATGCAAAAACGAGCAAAGAACAATATCCATAAACCGAAAAAGATCTATCAGGTTAGTAAACATCCACTACCAGTTAACCTTGAACCATCATGTATTTCGCAGGCCATAAAAGATCCATTATGGAGGACCTCGATGAATAAGGAATTTGATGCTCTCATCAATAATCACGCGTGGGATCTTGTTCTAGCACCTCAGGGCAGTAACATTGTTGGAAACAAATGGTTGTATAGGATCAAAGGAACCCCATATGGTTCTGTGGCACGCTATAAATCACGGTTGGTTGCAAAAGGGTTTACCCAGAACCCAGGCTTAGATTTTGATGAAACATTTGCTCCAGTTATTAAACCCCAAACTCTTAAAATCATTTTTTACAGTTGCGATTGCTCACAGTTGGTTCATTCATCAAATGGACGTAAACAACGCCTTTTTATAAGGAACCTTAACATAAACTATTTATATGCAACAGCCACCAGGGTTTATCCTTCCTGATCATCCAGATTTTGTTTGTAAATTATAGAAGGCAATTTATGGTCTTCGCCAGGCTCCTCGTGCTTGGTATGATTCACTGAAAAACTTCATTCTCTCATATGGTTTTCGCAACAGTATCAGTGATCCATCATTATTCATTTATAATGATAACGGTGTTGTTGCATATTTTCTGGTCTATGTGGATATCTCCTTCTCACCGAAAATTCATCAATGTTCTTATCAAAATTCATTACTGATTTATCGCTCAAATTCTTGTTAAAACAACTGGGATTTCCGTCTTATTTTTTGGGGATTAAAATTATTCCTACTGCTACTAGCTTATTTCTCTCACTTCCACCCTGCTGCGCCTCAATGACGGTACTGCTCCTACAGATGTCTCGGTTTATAAACAAATGGTTGGGTCTCTTCAATATTTAACTCATACTAGACTGGATGTGGTGTTTTCGGTAAACAAATTTTCTCAGTTTATGCATGCACCTACAGTCACTCACTTACAACAAGTGAAGCGGGTGTATCGCTATCTCAAATGAACAATACAGTTTGGGTTACAACTTCATAAGCCAAAACAAATGGCTCTTCGAGTATTTGGAAACCTTTCGTCATCTCATCAAGCATTTCGTGATGCCGACTGGGCTGGAACAGTGATGACAAAACCCCTACTCAGCTTATCTGATATACTTTGGTGGGAATCTAGTCTCATGGCACTCCAAATAATAGCGCACTATTGTGCGTTCCTCAACTGAAGCTGAGTATCGTTCCTTTGCAACAACAGTGGCTGAACATTAATGGTTGCAAAACTTATTATATGAATTTCATCTTCCTCTTAAAGGGTCACCGGTCCTCTTTTGTGACAATCTTGGCACTACATATTTATGCAAAAACCCAGTTTTTCATACTAGAATGAAGCATATTGCTCTGGATTATCATTATGTACATCAACTTGTTGAAGCGGGGAAACTGACAGTTGCTCACATTTCGACCTATGATCAGATCGTTGATGCCCTTACCAAGCCATTGCCTTCTCGACGACATGCTACGTTAAGACACAAGATGCATGTTCTCGACGGAGACATGCTCTTGCCAGGGCATATTGAGGACTAATTTCAAGCTACGTAATTTTTACTGTAACTAGTTATTGTTGGACTATAACAACTTACAGCTCAGCTATAACAATTTATTATTACGTATCCATAGCTTATAGATGCATGTAAATGATTCTTCAGAATTTAAACTCACTGTACAGAATGAAAGGAGAAAAACAATATTCGTTCCTTTTGCCTTGTCTGTGTTTCTCTTTATAATGACAACCAAAAAGGAAGGAGGATAGGATGAAAATGGAGGACATTGGGATATAGATAAATTTTCGAGTTTAGAAGCACATGCATTTGCATGTACTCTATTTGGCAAACAGCAGATTGCATTAGCTATTAGCTGATAGCTGATAATATCAGCTGATTTGACTAGCGGATAATATCAGCTGTTTATTAAAGATGTTTGATAGTTAATTATATCAGTTGATTTAACCAATGGATAGGATCGGGTGTTTATTAAAGATGCTTAGTAAAATTAGCTATTTAATATTAGTTGTTCATGTAGAAAATAACTTATAAGAATTTAGATTTAGACATTTAATTTTACAAAAATTAAGTTTATAACTTTAATAATAATAATAATAATAATAATAATAATAATAATAATAATAA
>JANZXR010000004.1:23689821-23704881 GCA_027575705.1 Erythroxylum echinodendron
ATGAGTTTATTTGTTTTGAGTTTGACCTGGTGGGGAATTCCTCCCTCGTGGGACACGCGTCAAGATGTCACGTAGGACGTCGGACCCGTGACCCGCCCGGGGATGGGTTCCAGCAAATTAATAACATTAACTTGATTGTATTGTAGTTACGCTAACTTCTCCTCCTCTTGAAGTATAGTGCAAGTTAGGAATTATAAAAAGCATTTTTGGATACTTTCTAGTTTATCTTTTATCTTTTTCATAACTAGTTATATGTTAATCAATCTAAACTCCTTAAGTTCATTTTTGATATGTTTTAGCTTCTTCATATAAGTATAAATCTTGCTTCCATGAATGTTAGCATTTAGTCTTTTAATGAGAACCTCTTTAAACCCTATTACTTTAACTATGATATTATTATATCTAAAGGAAAAATTCGATGTTTACTATTTAAATATATTATGCAATAGGATATGAGTATAATCTGACAGTAGATGGTTATTGAATGCAACATTGCTTTCTAGAAGAGATGGCCATCCAATAAGCATTACCTCATTAACCAATTATGTTTTTGCTTATTGTTCTATATATAATAATTCTTAAATCGATAACCTATATGTGACATAATTATGACAAGCATCATAATGGTTTCTTAGGCTTATATTTCTCTCAGCTTCATTCAAGTAAATCATACTATAGAAGTCTCTTATAATCATCTAGGGTTCCATCGTGCTATTTTTAATCTCTTGCAACTTATTCTATGAAGGAATTCTTTGGAAACTAAGGTTGAAAGCCTAAATAAAGAAATGTATAAGATTATATTCATGTATTTCGATTTTGACATGTAAATGAATCAATTTTTATTCGATATTTAAGGGTGTTGCCTCCAAAATACTATGATTTTAAACTACTATTAGCTTATCATTTTGATGTAGTGATGACTAGTGGTGGTAATCTAACATCTCTTTAGAAATCTCAGTGTATTGTATATATTCTCAATAATTCTAGTTTCCAAAAGCCCTACAAGAAAGAGCTAGTTTCCTTAATAATCTAAAACATTTTTTGGAGCTATTGAGCCCCCTTATATTCTAAGCTAGGATAGTCGATTGGGAAAAGTGATTGAAGTTTTCTGCTTCCTCCTAGAATTTCTCCTAGTAATTCTTTGAAAGTTAATTTTAAGGTCTATCTCTTTAGTGGTCTTGCTTGTTACTTTTCCATAGGTGATCAATGAGGATTTAATTGATTCTTTATCTATAGTATGGTTTGTTAAGTTAACCTCACTCTTCTACATTATTACTTTGTTATTGTTCTTTGTTGCCTTAGTTGGTCTTGAAGCTTCTTGAGTATCTCGCTTCTACAATGGAGTTCCCTTTTTAATTTGTGGAGTTTATGCTTTTTCAAAACTTTCAGTACCACTGAGGTTACTTGTTGGAATATGAGTGACGTCAATTATTTCCATGTCATTTTCATCTCCACGTGGAGTTAGTTTTATTGGAAAACCGGGTCAGGATCTGATCTTGACTATAACAGAATAATCACAAAACTTTTTTGTAACTTTTGATTTCTCAAAAAACAAGATCTATTTAATTCTATAAAATGATCAACACAAATCATAATAAAGCGAAAACTTAATTTGTACCTTATTTCGAAGCTTAATCTTTATCTTGTCGTATCCCTCAATCCGTTCTCAAAACCGATCTGTTTTAACCACCGTAGCTGCACAAATGTCCAACCTTTAACAGTATCCACAACATGAGTTGAGAAAACTCTGTAACTCTTACAAAGAAGGATGAGCAAGAAGTGACAAAGAAGGATAAGCAAGAAGTGCTAGCTCCATAGAGCTTAAGCTTATTTATAATAAGCTTTGGATGTTTTAATAATTTAATTAAAATTAAATTCTAATTTCAATTAAACTTTAATTAGAATTACAAAGGTAACATCTCATTTCTATACTAAGGGTTAGGACCTTAGATTTCTGTAAATGAGAAATAACAATGAGAGATTAGAAAAATGCATTTCATACTCATGCATAATATTAGTATACACACAAATGAATTTAATTGTTTTGCACATATTTCAATGACTGTACATGCACTCATTTGACATTTTCTGGGTATAATTGATATTTAATGTGATTATAAAGTGAATTGTCGATTACGTGCCTTAAAAATTAAGTTGATGTATATAATTAGTGATTTTGAATTTTTGGTGAAATATGAAAATTTTCTGATAATTATGAGTATTTTTGGACTAAGAAAAATGTCAAGTGACAGAACAATTGATAAATGGTAGTAGAATTAAATGTCAAATGATAGCAAAAATTATTGATAAGAGACATTAAGATTTGATGACAAGTGTCATTGAAAATTAGG
This sequence comes from Erythroxylum echinodendron, assembly GCA_027575705.1. Classification (NCBI taxonomy): domain Eukaryota; kingdom Viridiplantae; phylum Streptophyta; class Magnoliopsida; order Malpighiales; family Erythroxylaceae; genus Erythroxylum; species Erythroxylum echinodendron. Next base: position 23,692,173 of record JANZXR010000004.1, read on the forward strand.
AGACAATTGGATTAGAAATTGAGGGACAATTTGACTGATCATTAAAAATCATATGGTAGTTTTAGTAAATATCCAATTTAACCTTTAATCTTTAAGTGGAAGGTGTCTTGACAAGTGTCATAACACGCACCACATTATTTTTACTAGCCCACTAAAATGTTCAAAATGAAAGACCATTTTCTTTTCTTTGTCTTTCAATTGTTAAATGCTCTCTTCATTTTGTTCTTCATCTTTTTTATTTGTCTTCATCCCCGATACTCACTTCTTACCCCATCCACGTTGAAGCTTACTTTCTCCTTTCATTTGCTACTATTGTCTTATTGTCTTCTTCATTTCTTGCTAAAGACCTAACCCTACCACCTTTGAATATCGATGATCGAATGATACTAGAGAAGCTAGGGTTAAGAGTGTTATTTAAATATCATGGAGTAAACAAGTAAGTCTAAAGTATTACTCTTCCTGATTTGTTACATCAAACATGTTTGATGATAGTTAAAGGTCAAATGATCATGAAATGGTAATATGTATATGCTGAAACATTAATGAGAAAACTTAGGTATGTTCATGTGTTGCCTTTATATAGGTGATGATTATTTATCCATAAGTTGATATGGAGATGATTTTATAACTGAAAGATCATTAAAATGATAAGTTAGGGATAAAATGAAGGTGTTAATGAAGTTGAACATGTGCAAAAATTTGGTGATGAATGTGTATATGTATGTGTTTTGTTTTTGGTGTTTATGATCACTCATAGATCTTGATTGGTTTATGAATGATATTGAGTTGAAGTGGAAGTCGGAATGAAGAGGAAATAATGAGGACATAAGCTGGAAATGATAGACTAAGAAAAAGAGATGAACTAGGATGAAAATGATGATGAACTGTGCTGGAATAAGTTAAATGGGGTGTTTTCACTGGACAAGCATCTGTTTTTTGTCCACACCTTAATCTATAGTTATTCAAATGGGATTATTTTTAATTAAGAGTAGACATACAGCTACAATTTTCATGAAGGAATTAAGTTTGAACTCTGTCCCTAAGGGTTTTAAAATTTGACTTGAAGTTGAGTACTGAGTGTGATTGCAGTTTAAGAATAGTCTTTAGCATTTTGGGTATAACTCTAGGAATACTGAACCGAATTGTATGAAATTTAGTTCATTAAAAACTTACGACATAGAGGAACATTTGTTTAGAAGAAAATATTGCCTAGAAACCTCAATTTCTATGTCAAAATATCCATACAAAATTGACCCAAAACTTATAATGAGGAAATCTGGAAAAAAAAAGTACAGGAAAAGGGTGTGGACAGAAGCAACAACTTCTGTCACATTGTGGGGAGGTACACCACGATTGTGGGCAGCATTTTTTCATGGTAATGTTTTAATTTATGCAAAGGTTGAACCAATTATGGATAAGGTACTTAACTATGATGCATTTGGACTTAATTAGGCTTGAATGAAGCTTGATTGAACCTAGAATGATGCTTGGATTAAGTGACTAAATGTGTGATATATGTGAGGTGATAACTAAGGTTATAACTTAGTGAATGAATTATTGATATCAAAGTACCAAAGGCATGAGTACAATGGGAATGAAGATGGTCATATGATTATAGTTGTGATTCAAAGGAGTTGAGTAATATGTATTAAGTAAAGGTGAATGAGAATTAGACATTATGAGAGCATATAATGCTAGAAAAGAAATGACGAGTGATTGATTTATGATATTATAATAACCAAGTGTTCTTGAGGTGTAAAACTAAGAATAAGCCAGACACATGCAAATGATAAGGTTTGAATGATTAAGAGACGTGATTAAGGAAACATACCCGGAATAGTCAATTTGAGCATGCATTATACATTACACATATGCATATGTGTATAGTTGAATGTTTATGTGATTGTGCAATTAATAATGTATGTACAATATGTGTATTGCATGATGTTGATATACAGGATAGAACGTCTGCATCCAGACGCTTTAGGATAATGGAATCAAATGCTATTTTGGAGCGTACTGTGAGTAACCTAAGATGGTCTCACATTGAATTATTTTTTTGCTTACATTTTGTATTGAATTATTATGTGATGTGAATATGTTGATTCCGAACAATAAATGTCTAAGGTGTTTGATGCATGAAAAACATGTTGGAAGTGCTCATTACATGTGAACTTGACTAAATAAGTGATACTCAACTTAATTGTTGAATGTTGGACTAAGGTCCGATGAAAAATGTAAACGTGAGTATGAATGTGAATGATTGAGCACTAGACATTGATCGAATACTTGTGATGCATTTCACTACATGAATGCATGATAACATAAAGGCAATTATGACTGGAGTAGCCACCACAAAAGAGCTTAAAGCTCGGAAAGTGGTAAAAGTCTCTAGCTCACTATATATAATGAGCCCCGTATCTCCAACGAATACGAGACATTTATTAATGAGCCTAATATCTACAATGAATATGGGACAGATATAGGCAATCAGTCACAAAATTTTAATAATTGAATGTGAGTCTCATGAGCATTGCATATACATTTAATATATATGTTTTGAATGATTGAAATGTATTGTTGAATTGTGTTGAATGAGAAATATGAAAATTGTGAACAAAGAGTTTTGTGATGCTACATGATGATAAATGAAATGATGTGGATTATGTGAATATATGAATTGATGCGTTATATGATATGAGTGAACCATCGAGGATGGTTAACTCACTGAGTTCGCAAAACTTACCAAAATTGCAATGTTGACTTGTCAAGTTTAGAAATCTCGAGTTAGACAAATTAGAGTCTAACTACTGCATTCAGACAAAAGATAGAGGTCGGGATCATTTCAAGTCTATATATATTTTCCATTATTTTGTATTAAAGTGTGTATTACCGTACAATGTATATGTGAATGATTCTGTAATGAAATGACATTATGACTAAAAGTGTTTTGTATTTATAATGGGCCCAAAATGATTATTGAAATTCTGATGATATGTTTATTATTTGTAATGCTTCTAAATGAAAATGCTATGAATAAATGGGCCGAAATGGATTAGTGGTTTTCTGTAACATGCATGTGATGTTTAAAAAATTTATATTGAGTTTAACTGACTGTCCTAACACACCACCCTTGTAGAGTGTATTCTCGAATACAGTCTATATGTTCGAGAATATGCCCTATGGGAGTGGGATGCTACAATAAACAATTATAATTAAGTACCAATTATGCCCATGTAAGATTCAATATCTCATATTGATCCTTATTTATTAAATATCTCATATTTAATCATAAAATTTCTCAAATTTTATAATCATGTCTAGCTTGATTAAATTAACTTTGCTCTCTTTAACCCATTCTAAATGTGAGACCCATTAGGTTCCCAAATATGTTGACAATGATTATAAATTATAATTCTAATTCATAATTAGAATTAGATAAATTAAAACTTCTTTTAATTTATCTTTAATTCTCTAATTAACAATTTATAATTATAGATCAAGATTGGCGTCCAGCAACGCATCATGACCACCATAATATTTAGGAATGTCAAAATGGTTTTGACTAACCTTTTCATGCATGATTTTTTCATATAATTCAATCCTTTTATCATATAATATTCTGATTAGACATAAAGTATGGAATTGATGTCTACTCTATTTTGAGTCCAATCACATTAGTTCTCCGTTATTAGCTATCGCTTCAATTAATGACATTTGTAAACTATTTACAAAATGTTATTCCACCTTGGCTAAGGATTTCCCGAATCAATACTAATCAAGAACGACGAAACGTTCTCGCTAATTATTTTAGAGTGATGAATCCTATCTTGATCACTATCTTCATATAATTCATGCTACATCTAATGACTAGTGATTGAACAACCCGTGATTAAATAAGTCATAAATAGTATCAAAACGAAGCAATTCCTACATAAGATAACTTTGGTGATCTCGATATAATCATCATATTGAGAATTCTATAGACATACAAGTAACGTTCCAAATAGATTTCTCATATCAGGTTTGTTCGGTGAATTTGTTCTCTAATAAGCACCCAGACGTTTTTTTAAGTACCTTTATACTTTAACCTATGAGATCGACTACTTCTTTCATAAGGAAAAACAAAACATATGCTATTTTTTTTACATTCTATTAATGTCCAATCTTAATAGAACAATGACTAGGGACATTTAGGAATAATACATAAATGCAATATGAATCTCATAATTATAATCTCATTATAATTTCATTTGCAATGTCCAATTATCTCATGGACTGTATCATATACATCTAAACATGTACAAGATAAAGAATGCCTTTAATAATTTATCACTAAACAATAACCAAAGCGATTGGCTATAGGGCATAAACCAACAATCTCTCACTTGCACTAAGCCAATCATTTAAATATCTCATACTATATCACCATATGACTATTGTTCTACTACTGGCTTAATGAGAGAATTCTATAAGATTCTCTATAGTAAGCACTTGGTTAAATCTTACAACTCTAATCTTAATTATCATCATAATTAAGAAAATTTTCCTAATCACATTCTTAGATCTTTGATGAGACATTAGCTCCTTATGCATGCCTAATGACTCTAATGTTCTACAGTACATTACTGTCTTAAACAATGCAAGGAATTATATCAAGTTCACTATAGAACTTGTTGATCCAATTAATCATTTCTACTAAATGAAAAATGTATTAAGGCTTGATTAACAACCATTGCTACATTGGAACCTTTCCAATCCTAAATGATATTGTTCTAAGTAAATAAACCTTAATTAGGATTTACTTCTAAAGTTATATCCTTATCATCTTGCACTCAAATATCAACTCGTGCATAGAATAATAAATATCATTAATACTTCATAAGTACCTAATATTTCAAATACTAAACATCTTTATTACATTATTTATGTACTTGGACTTAGAATAAGTTAACAATATCCAATGTATCCCTATAGATCTAATTCACATAATTAAGTTGTTACCTTTTCTTATCCAATAAAATTTGTTCTTAGACAATTATATTTTTAACAATTAAAAGTTAAAATTACTATTCTCTGTGAGCAATATGTCTTCACATACTCCCACTGAAGAGGATAATTATACTCCCACTGAAGAGGACAACTATACTCCCACTAACCTTCTTGTAGACATGATAAATTCACAATTATATTCAAAACAAACTCTTTGAATTCATCATGAAAGTGAATCTTTCAACACCTTGTAACTTTCAACTATACATAAAATGTATCAATAAAGGCAATAGTTGTAATTAGATGTATTATCATGAGATTTGAACCTTTCAAATTTCATCTTACTCCTATTACTTATCTTGAGAACCATTCTCCTATAAGCATACATTGAAACAAACAATTTGTTTAACAGGTCTACAAGATTATATCCAACATTTTGGATATCTCATAACTCTTTATTACCTCTTTTAGTTCTAAACTTAATGGATTATATATACGCTTTAATTAAGCATCACATCCTTGAATCATTAACTTTGAGTCTTCTAAAGACTTAGCTTTTCATATCTAATATGAAATCTTGCTAATTGATTCAATTGGAACTATAGAAGGTGAGTTATAGTACAAGGTATAACTATAGAAGAAATAATATTGCATCATATAATATCTTATATTATATTTTTACTCCTTACATAAATCCATACTTTTATGAAATTTTTGTTATGAATTCACCAGAGAATCTCATTCCCTATAGATAACTGAAAATTTAAAATTCACCAAATGATCTCATTAAGGTGATTCGGCATTCTTAATCCTTAATTTTTACTTAGATTTAAACAATTTGAACTTTTCAAAATAGTAAATCAACATTTCATTTAATACATATGACTATATCACATAAAATCATTAGTAATATAATGAAATATAAGTATCATCCTTTCATGAAATGTTACTCCATCCAATACATCACATGTATAAATTTAACAATTCAATACCATCATCATCCTTTCACCAAAGGTTAATTTGGTTATTCTTCAACTTGACAAGTTTCACAAGTTTTATATGATTCATAATCTTAATATGTAACTTTATGATTCCCGTTATGTTGATTTAACCAATATGGCACACAAGGATAATCTTAGTTATCCAAGTTTTAATTCTAGCCACTTATGTTAAGCGTAAGTATGATTTAATCCAACACATACAAACTCTTTGTATAAAATTGGATCAACTACTTTTTCTTAACAATTTTCTAACCATGCATTGAACATTACAATAATATTGAATCTAAATTCAGTATCAAATACTCTTAAACATGAATTATAAATACATATGATCTCTATCATATCACATATAGGCAAGAAAAGTTATGCAATCGTTTTCTTTTAATGACAACTATTATAATACTGTTGCTAAGCCTTTAATTGTAGTCCACAATTATACTTTTAGTAGGCTAAATTAAATGGAACAATTTCATCAAGGTATTATACCTTTTAGCTATACTCTATGCAACCTTTATATCTTGTTATCATAGTGTTGAAATATATCTTACATGTTGTCATTAAGGTTTATGAGACATTATTCAACTTAAAATGTCAATGCATTTTATCATCAATATGATTTTGACATATCTCTAAAACTTTATCACTGAATCCTTAACAGGGATTATAGCATAATAACATAATGGACATATAACTTTCTATCTAACTTTTAAGAATTCTTCTCAAACATAATCCTATGTCTAAGAAATTTAGTTCACTAAGTATCAACCATACTAAATAAGATAAATTCCACTTAGAACAAAATAAATGTAAGAATGTAAGTAATTAATTATATACCATGGCTACCAAATTAGATTAGGATTTTAATCATGTATTTGGTTACTCCCACTATTTTATCCGAAATAATGGCTCTCACTACTATTTGGAAAGATTACTCTGATCTTTCTAGTAGGCTAGGATCCAATTCAAAAATAGTTGATCTTGAGTTTGCTCAACAAACCAACTAGACCTAAATTAGGTAGAAAACAACTTTATCAATCACATCTCATATGACTCCTAGATCCATTAGGTGACAACTCTTGCCAAAACATATTTAATATATTGTTCCTAACCTTGCTTCTAAATTCATGTGATAATGAGTTTACTCATCCAATTCACACAAATTTAGTTAAGTAGAACCCACTGTCATAAGATTAAACATGTTCGAGTTAAAGCGGCCTTAAGTTTGCTCAACATGCCAACTATAAACAAAACTTTGGTTTATTCTTATAACAATGGAAGGCAACAATCATGTTCTCAACGTGAACTTAATAATTTAACGAGGGATTTAACTTTATTTGTCTTATCAAATACAAGTTGCATGTCAAATATCACAAATATAAAACATATAATTTATCATGCATCCAATATATCTATCAACCATATAAATAAAGTATGCAACTTATGCACTCATAATCAAATTATAGGCATAAAATATCAAGCTTTGTTTGATTCTAGTTATTGATCTTCATAATCTAGAATGACATTTCCAACTTCTTGGAAAAATTAAATTAGATTAAAATCATTGATTCCTAAATAAATTAAACTCCTATTCCAAATAGAAAGTTAATTTGAGTTGAAAATAATTTTCAAATCTAATTGGAAACTATTTCCAATTTATCTTGATTCCTTTACTAAAATTTAATTGAAAACAATTTTCAACAAATTATTCTTCCTACTTATTATAATTTAGAAAAACTCCTTTTCCAAAATTACTTAAGTAACACTTTTTAATCTGATTAAAAATATTTCTAATCTAATTAGCAATTAATATTTCTAATCTCATTAGAATTTATTTTTTCTTAATTAGAAAACTATTTACTAATATTAAAAAGAAACTACTTTCAAAATTAAATAAAACATTTTTTAAATCTAATTAACAAAGTTTTTATATTATTTATTCAGAAATTAATTTCTTTATCAATTTAGAAATCTTTCCTTAATTAATTAGAAAAATATTTTCAAAATATTAAAGAAAGCATATTTTTCTTAATTAATAAATGAAAAAATTTCAAAATTTAATCAAGAAAAATATTTTTTAATAAATCAAGAAACTTATCATTTATAAATAAACAATTTTTAAATAAATTAAAAATAATTCTCTAAACAAATAAAATTATAAATTTAATTTATCTCGATCAAATTGAAATAAATAGATTTAATCAAGAAATACCATTCCTAATTGCTTAAGAAAACACTTTTCTTAATTTTAAGGAGTCAAATTAATTAATTTCAATCTAATTGAAAATAATTAATTAATTTCAATCTAATTAAAAATAATTAATTAATTTCAATCTAATTGAAAATAATTAATTTTAATTTTAAAAGCAACTTTTCTAATTAATTAATTTCAATCTAATTGAAACTAATTAATTTTAATTTTACAAACTACTTTTCCAAAATTAATTAAGAATCAATATAATTATTAATCTTAATCTTGTTAAGAAAATAATTACTTTAATTTTGGAATTGTTTTAGATTTTAAAACAATTTTAAAATTTATGTTTGGAATAAATGTTGGAATATTTTATTCCAAACTAAGGATTGGATTACTTTAATCCAATAGCCAAACAAGTCTTATGCTAGGACTAGATTAAGCGTATTCTAAACTTAGGATAAGATATGCACTAGCCAAACACACCTTTTCTTAATCCAATTTCCAAACACACTTCATCTTCTTCTATAAGAAAACCCTAAAATCAAAGAGGCCAAACCCTGGCCATTTACAATATATGTCGCCGCTGACCACCAGCCTTTTCTAAGACTGTTGTCGAAGACCTCGACTTTACCAGTGGCAATTTGCCACTGGTTTGAGCCACCACACCGTTGGTGTGCAACTCACTAGTGGCGATTTGCCACTGGTTCTCTTGGTTACGCCACTGGTTCTAAGGCCGCTGGTGGGCAACTCCCGCTAGTGGCTCGTCTATGGCATCACCGATTTCTAGCAAGCCTTGCCACTAACGACCCCATCTCATGGAATTGCACAAATAGAAATCGAATAGTATTTTGGGTCTTTTATAGGTTTAATCCATTCGGCAGCCACAAAAACATAATGTTCAATTATTATGTCAAAAAACCCACATTATGGGAATGGTTATGGGTTGAAATTCTACAAGTTACTTCCAGAGAGTGTTCGTAGAAGCTATGGGTTTCCAAAACCCATTCATAGGACCAGTTTTGTTTTCTTAAAACTCTAGCAGTTCTAAGTAAACCAGTACACAAATACAATAAAATCCATTCCAAAAATCACAAACTTAAAGCGTTATCTCCATCACCAAATTTTCAGAACCCACATTATAAACACCTAGCAAAAATAAGGAGAACATGGGATGCGTTTTTCAAAAGAAATATAACCAAAACTGTAGCAACCACAAAACCAACGTTTTTCAGAACACATACAATATCTAAAAATGCACTGGTTATGAGCTTCTTAAACCTAGAACACAACATATAATCCATCCTGGCCATACACATGTTATTCTTATTAAGAAATTGAAAACGCCATCAACAACACCAAACAAAAATGTGTCTGGGTTTTTAGGTTTCAATTTAAAAAATGGGTTTTCAGGCTATTGAAAAAATTCCAGATTTGCATAACAATTATGTTCTTTGGGTCTTTTAGGATTAAATTGTGAACTTTTCAGATTTTTATTTATAATATGAACTCTTCATATTTTTCAATTCCAAATTATGAGATCAATCATAAGTAAATTATTTTGTCAGATTATGGAAATGAAATCATCTCTGATACCTTTGTTGGGAAACCAGGTCGAGATCTGATCTCGACTGCAGCAGAATAATTACGAAATTTTTCGTAACTTTTTATTTCTCGAAAATCAAGATCTATTTAATTCTATAAAATTATCAACGCAAATCATAATAAAGCAAAAACTTAATTTGTACCTTATTCTGAAGCTTGATCTTTATTTTGTCATATCCCTTAAATTGTTCCCGAAACCGATCCATTTCAACCACCATAGATGCACCAATGTTTGATCTTTAACGGTATCCACAGAATGAGTTGAGAGAACTCTGTAGCTCTTACAAAGAGGTTAAGCAAGAAGTGCTAGCTCCATAGAGCTTAAGCCTATTTATAATAAGCTTTGGATGTTTTAGTAATTTAATTAAAATTAAATTCATTTCAATTAAACTTTAATTAGAATTACAAATAATTCTAATTAAATACCAATTACGTCTATATAAGATTCAATATCTTATATTGATCCTTATTTATTAAATATCTCATATGTAATCATAAAGTTTCTGAAACTTTACAATCAAGTCCAACTTGATTAAATTAACTTTGCTCTCTTCAACCCATTCTATATATGAGACCCATTAGGTTCCCAAATATTTTGGCAACGATTATAAATTATAATTTCAATTCATAATTAGAAATAGATAAATTAAAAATTCTTTTAATTTATCTTTAATTCACTAATTAAACAATTTATAGCGTCTAGCAATGCATCATGACTACCCAAATATTTTAGAATGTCAAAGTGGTTTTAACTAACCTTTCCGTGCATGATATTTTTGTATAATTCAATCCTTTCATCATATAATGTTCTGATTAGATATAGAGCATGGAATTAATGTCTACTCTCTTTTGAGTCCAATCATATTATTTCTCTACCATTTGCTATCAATTCAATTAATGACATTTGTAAACTATTTACAAAATGTCATTCCACCTTGGCCAAGTATTTCTCGAATCAATAATAATTAAGAACAACGGAGCATTTTTCCTAATTACTTTAGGGTGATAAATCCTATCTTGATCACACAACTATCTATATATAATTCATGATACATCCAATGACTACTAATTGAACAACCCATGATTAAATAGGTCATAAATAGTACCAAAACGTGGCAATCCTTATACATGATAACTTTGATGATCTCAAGTCAAAGGATCATTGATACAATCATCATAACAAGAATTTCATAGACATACAAGTAATGTTCCAAATAAATTTCTCATATCGGGTCTGTTTAGTGAACTTGTTCTCTAACAAGCACCCACACATTTGTTTAAGTATCTCTATACTTTAGCCTATGAGATCGACTACTTCCTTCATAAGGAAAAACAAAATGTATGCTAGTCTTTTTACATTCTATTAATTTCCAATCTTAATAGAACAAAGACTAGGAATATTTAGGAATAATACATAAATGCAGTATGAATCTCATAATTATAATCTCATTATAATTTCATTATCATCGTATATATCTAAACATGTACAAGATAAAGGATGCCTTTAAATAATTTGTGACTAAACTAGAACCAAAGTGATTTTCTGTAGGGCATAAACCAACAAGTTCCTCCCTAGGGATTTCCCTTGACATTTCTTTATAACAGTTGTCTTATTACTATCTTCTTAGTTTAACTCGAGTTGCTTAAATTCTTCATAGTTTTGAAATATTTACTGTCTGATCTCCGTGACTGTTTTTGTTGACTCTTTTTAGGCCTCCAAGTATAGGTAATATTGACTCTATCTTCAAATAAGTTATATGCTTCATCCAATCCTAATATTGGAATATTTTTGCTAGGTTTTCGTTAATATCAATGAGCACACAAACATGAGCATGATGTACCCTTCTTATGTTGGCTACTGATTCATCTAAATAGAGACAGTTTCTAATAAAACTTGTTAAATGACTTAATCCTCTAGTTGTCCAATTTTTAAGAGAAATATTGAGTATACTTAACCAAATGGATATTTGTTTATACTTTAAATTGTTTAGCTTGATTTTAGCCTTCAATGTTTGGAGGAAAATTAACTTAAAGTTGAAATTCTAGGAGGTGGATTCTATGACTTGTTGGGCTTGTTTAGAGAGTGTAATTGAATGAGAAAGAGTTTCTCTTTAGTTAGTAAAACCTACTTTAGATATGATTGACCTAAGCTTGCCAAACCATAAATAGAGGTCTCTTGTTTATGAAAAACCTGATCAGAATAGGCTCCCATATTGTGGCTCCTTCTTTAGAATGTTAATTTCTAGAGTCAAAATTAATTTTCCTTTTAAAGAACAAGGGGTTAATGGTGATGCTTCAATGTTTGAGAGACATCCCTCTCGAACTATCTCAAAGTCTTTATATTAGGAGCATTGTTTTAGTAGTTAGGCGTAGGGATAGAACTTGATAGTGATGAGTTCAGGACAATCTGAGTGTTTACAAGAGACTACTGAAAGGATTGAATATTGGGAGCTAAAAGAGGAAAATCCACAGAGGATAGAGTTGTAAGGTCTTAAATAAGGTAAATAAATGGAGAAAATGTGTTGGGTTGAGCGAAAATATAGGTTACTAAAAGAGGAAAGAAGTTCAGTAGAGTTAAGAGAGGAAAAACCAATAGAGGAAGACCACTAGAGTTGATACAATCTAGAGCAATGTTTGAATACTGTACCGAACTTGGTATCGAATTGGGTTCTGGTACGGTACTATACCGGTACCGATTAATATCAGGTACCGTTTTGGGTAATTTTTTAATTTTATAAAATAGTCCCTAAATTTTTAAAATTACAAAATAGTTCATTATCATATTGTATAGTTGTAGTTTATTTAATTTAGCTTTTTTTATATCTTATCCATTTTAGTTTATATATATATAATAATTATCTATATATAATATATATCTATATATAATAATTATCTAAATATAATAATTTATTGTAAAATA
>JANZXR010000004.1:23708396-23794911 GCA_027575705.1 Erythroxylum echinodendron
TTTTCTCTCTTTTTCTTCATACAAGGAAGAACTATAAATCAAAAGTAGCACTCTATATAATGTAGTCCACAGGCAGAAATATATTCAACCTTTCATGGTGTAAATTTAACACAATCCCAACTAATGTTTTACTTAATACTCTAGTAAGCTTGTGGAAGGGTAGGATAAAGGGATTTAAAGTTTTTAAAGTTTGGCTGCTTTCACAAAACAAAAGGTTAAGGCTTAATAGGGGTAGCAAGGGATAATAACGGATAAGTCATTTAAGCCAAGGTTTAACACAAAAAAAGGCCTAGATCATCTCTATTAAGCATGCATCCAGTAGACTCAAACCAATTCAAAGCAAGTTCTGAAGGTAGTAACCTAAGGAAGTAATACTCAACGAAGAAACAAAATGACTATAGACGGATTCATGTGGCTCAATCCTCAGTTTGACTCAGATGAAAACTCACTATACATCTCTACACTACCTCATTTTTCAAATGTTAATTTATGGCTAAGTTTATGTAACCAACTACTTTTCATCACTCTATATGGTTCACTTTCTACTCAAGTAGCCTAATCCGAGTTCAAGCATGCATTCAATCCAATTCCAACTATATGACAGAATCTCATGGCAATATTTATCAAAGTGACTAAAGTGTAGTTCCATTGCTAATAAAAAACACCATTACTGAAACCAAGAAAATGATATGCCTGATATACATCCTACTCAACACAATGCGCACAAGGCAATTAAGAATGTCGATGTCACCTCCCCACACTTAAAGATCACATTATCCTTAATGTGACAAGTTAACCCCCAAGTGAATGAAAATGAAAATAAACCAAATAAAATAAAAAATGAAAACAACTGAAATACAAGAAATTGAAATCAACATATGATAGCAAACCAAACAGAACAAAATGAATTCACACCAAAATTAAAGAAATTAAAACTAAAAAAAGAAATTAAATGCAATCACAGAAAAGAAATGACAAATTTAAAAGTTAAATGGTAAGAAAAGCTTATTCAGCTGATGGTGGTGACGATGATGGCGTAGGAGCTTCAAAATTCTTCCTCCTACAGAAGTTGAGGAACCTTCTCTTCAAGCTTCATTGATCCTTATAACCTTCTACATTTGTGTGTCCAGCTCTTTTAGTTGAGATGTCATCTGTTGTTAGTTGGAGGCCGTTTGCTCAAGGGTTTCTAGTAGTTAATCTACCTCTGCTGGTATGCTAGGTTATGTTACTTCCACTTCATCCTCTGGATTATGAGCTGCTCGAGATGTGGATGGGTTAGGACATGATTGTACTAATGCTTCTCCTATTCTTAACTGCAGCATGTATTTGAGGATTATTGAGTTCCATATAATGGATCTCCACAATCTCGAGACACCTCAAATACGATATGTCAAAAATATCGTAAGGTGCTATACACACCTCTTCCAAATTGTAGATATAAAAGCAAGCTAAAGTAGTAACAATATGCCCCATTCTAAAGTATGACCTTTGCTTATTGACTATACTGACAATTGATCTCAAAATTCTAAAGGGCATTTTGATTCTAACCTTGCGATCCGTGCACTATAAGAAGAAAAGTTCTTTTACTCAAACATTTTCTACTTTCAATTTTATTAAACACAGTTAAACACATGAATTTATGCAAAAGCAAATGTTCTACACTACATATTAAAGCATTGGGTGCATTATGTGATTCGAAATGTTCCTCACTCGTGAGAGTGTTCCAATAATAATCAATATCAAAATCACTGTGACCATCAACAACTTTTGTATTCGATAAATTGAAAATTTCACTCATAACAGGATAATCAAGTTTAAAAACATTTCTACCTAACCTAAACCAAAACATATCCATTTTTGTGTTATGTTGGACTGTTGTAAAGAACTTTAAGGTTATAGTAAAATAAATAGGTACATCGCATCGAACAAACGCATTCCACCCTATGTTTGCAGCTAATTGCTCAAGTCGTAGTCTCACTCCTATGTTCTTTGCAATTCAAAATCAAAATACCTAGGAGTGACTATTTTTTTATTTATAAGGTCACAGCAACGTGTACCTTCTTCTTCTGAGTAAACCGGGAAGGGAGAGTGGTAAGTTACCGCTAAATTATGCTTACCTTCACTAGAAACTTTACGGCATAATTCATCAGTTGGGTCGGTTGGTCTCTAAACCATCCTCGTCCTTAGTGCCATTATAAGAGGAAAATCCACAAAAGTGAGAGAGCAAGAGTGAAGTTCAAATTTTTGAGAGAGAGAGTAAAATCTTACCCAAATTCTTATATTTTTGAATGATTAATGCATGAAAAGATGAAAGGATTGTAAGAATAATGAAAGAGTTGAAGAAAATACCAAGAATCTAGAGGAAAATTGAAGAGTGTTAGAGAGTGGGAGGAGAGAATTTCATTAGAGAGAAAAGGGGTGAAAATTTGAAGATAAGGTGAGAGGAAAAAAAGGGGAGGGAAACTTTCCCACACTTGTGGGAATTCCCATAATTCCCACGAGCGTGGGATTCCTCTCCAGAAACTTTCTGGAGAGGATTCTCACTTTTGTGAGGATCTCCATAATTCCCACAAGCGTGGGATTCCTTTGTAGAAACTTTCTAGAGAGGATTCCCATGTTTACGGAAATCACCACAATTCCCACAGACGTGGGTTTTCTCTCCAAAAACTTTCTGGAGAGATTTCCCATGCTCGTGGGAACCACTTCAATTCCCACAAACGTGGGAATTAGTGATCCTCATAATTTTAAACCTTCTTCCAAGATTAAATGAATTCTCTATGATCCTAAATCCTACAAACACTGCAAGATAATATCATCAATAAGAAATTTGAAAAGAAAACAAGTTGAAATTTAAACAAAATCAACATGAACATCAATCAAACTCAATTCAAAAATGATCATAACTAAAGAAAGCAAACAAAAAAATAGGTAATCAAAACAACCGAAAGGAAATAGAATTCCATAGGTTGCCTCCTATGCAGCGCTTCTTTTAATGTTGGTAACTCGAAGCTCTTCTTTCATGGGAAAGTCATCCAGGATCAATTATAAGCAGCTTGCTTCTACCTTTTTCATTCAAAATCAATTTTATGGCCTGTAAGTAAGCTACAAATTGCAAAATGAATAGAAGGACAATATTGATAAAGTTAAGCAAACCAATTAATTTCATCAATGTCTTTTTCATTAATAAACTGTAAATAAAATAGGGAATAACAAAACTCTCTGAATCTTCCAACAAATCAAATAGCTTGTTCTGTATGAAGGTAAGTTGCTCTCTTTCTTCCTTAATCACCTTCGTCTCCTCTGCTTATTCCTTTTCACGAACAGAGACTTTCATAACTTCTTTAAACTCGATGTCTGTTGTCATTTTTTCTTCATCAGTTTGTTCTTCAAAAGATTTAAACTCATCAATTGTCTTGAATGAGCTACTATCCTTTGGATTCTTTGATATATCAAGAACTGGTGAATAATATGGAGGGTTAGCATTTTTTTCTTCAATCTCTTTTTTCATCTCTTGTTCTTCAATAAAGTAGGGTTTAGCATGGTGTTCCACTGGTTCTTCTAGTTCTTCCTCATTCTTAAGTGTGATAGCCTCATATTGCCCTAGTTGATGTAATTCCATATTTCTCAAAGATTCTTCCACACTTCTCATACAAAATTCACGAGAAAGTTGTTTTACTTGAATCTCTAGGCTGTGAATAGAAGTGGCATCATTTTTAAGAATTTGATCAAATTTCTTTTCCAGTCTCTTCTGACTTTCCTCCTGGCTGGAAAGCATCCTTTTCTGGTTCTCTTCCTGAGCTGCTAGTTTAGAGCCAAACGTCTCCATAAACTTGTCCAACTTACTCTCCATTGCCCTAATTCGATCTTCTTGAAATTCAAATAGGTCTTGATGTCCTATGTGAGTACTTACATTATTGGACCAATAAAAATTTTGGTTGTTCTGCCATCCTGTAATGTATGTGTTCCAATAAGAGTCTGTACTTTCCCAACCATACTACGCCTCATTAAATTTGCAAAAGTTACTTGCTCCCTATAATAATTGTCTTCCATCATTGTTCTTTCTATTTCTTCTCAACCTCTAGCTCTTTAGATGTCTCTTTCCTCATTCTAAGATGCCTTGATGTGTTACAAAATTCTATCATTCTTCAAGTGTTCGTTGTATTCATGCAGTTGCAATTACACAAGGAAAAATATCAAAAACTCTTAAAGCAAAGCAATCGAAATTAAGCACAATGCTCAAAAATCAATCCCCAACAGCAGTGCCAAAAACTTATTGATAGTAAAACCTATCTACTTGTTTTACGCTAAAAAACTGCAAGCGAACGGGTCGTGACTTGTAGTAAAAAGAACATATATCGATCCCATAGGGATTAATACCTAGACATTGCTTAATTTATACACAACTTTGTTTGAGAAACTAAATTATGAAATCCAAATAATCTAGAAAATTAAATTAAAATTAAAAGACTAATGTAAACAATGGACAATACCGAAATTGTAGAAAATTTGAATTCAAGAATCTAAATACTGGAGATTACTTTTTTCCTATTTTGTCTCCCTCTTATTTTATCGATTGAATTATGTCTCACCCTAGATGTCCAAATGTACTAGTTACCCTCTCTCAAGGTGTAACTATTTATCCCTAATCGAATTAACGGGAATCAATTGGATGATCTCTCAACCTACCCAATGACTTTACTGATTCAATTATTTATCAAACTATCCTATGGGTGATAAATTGACTAGTTGAGATCTCTCTTCTAACTATTCAATTATTGTGATGATTGCTAGTCTATAGGTCGCCAACTCTCGTTGTACATTCCTACACAAATTTTGTCTCACTCACTCTCTCGATTTGTTGCAAGATGACAATTAAATACAGTAATCAACAAAGAAAATTGCACTCAATTCAATAAAATAGGAGTTCAACATAATAGTTCCAAAAGTAACCCTTAAAATAAAATCAGCCTAATATGGCCTCCATAACATCATCAACATTCAAATAATCCATTTTCACAAAGAATAGAAGAGATTAAAATGACAAAAAAATTGAATAGAAGGACCCCTTCTCTTCTTTGCCAAAATCTGGAATTTTGGTATTGATGTGCTATTATGCCCAATCTTAATGATGATCCTTATCTTCAATCCTTCCTTAATGCTCCGAACAAGTGTTCTTCACTCAAGGATGGTGTTTCTATAGGTGGGTGTCGTCTCTCCTTAAGATGGAGGCTTAATTCTCTTTGTATAGTCCAAAAACCCTAAGTTTATTGAAGCCTCGCAGATTGTCTCAAATTATAATTCCTACGCTCGTGGGAATTGGCATGATTCCCACGAGTGTGGGAATTTTGTCATAGACGCATCTATTATTTTCTTCTGTAATTCCCACGTGACGTGAGAATTTGAATGATTCCCACGAGCGTAGGAATTTGTCATAGATGCACTCCTCATTTCTTCTCCTCTTTGATCTCTAGTTCACCCTCCAAGTTACTCCTTCCTTCTTCCTACATAAAAATAGTCAATTCTTTCCCTCAGTTAACATCAAACACAGAAAAACAACAATGAAAAGCAAACTTAACAAAAACATACAAAATGAATCATAATGCATACCTATCAATGGACTAATCTAGGTCTCTTATTGAGGTTCAGGAGCGTAACACCTTAAAGAGTTCCATACTAGAAGACTATTCAATTCAACAAGCCTTAACTATTCATAAGGATGCATTAGCAAGGTTGGACTGTACTCAAATTATTACAGTGCAGCTAATTAGAGAAAAGGAAGATGGGGTTAAGTGGAGGAATAGTAAAAATGATGAATTCATAAACAAAACCTATAGACAACTAATAAATGGAAGAAGTTCCTAGGTCTTATGGCCCAAAATAATTTGTTACATATATGCTTTTCCTAGTGCATCATTTGTATTATAGCTATCCATCAAAAGGAAATTACTTAATTCTTGATAATGAAGAAATTTTTTAGAGTGTATGAAATGTGTGTTCCATGTAAGTGGAGACAATGAGTTACTTATTTTTTAAATTTTAGTGCACATCAAGTGTATAAGAGTGACCTAAAAGATTGAGTGTCGTTCCTTCTTCATTCTCGATTTGGCATGTTCTAATATAGTGGTGTAGAAGAAACCAAAAAAAGGAAGTATTAGACTAGTTAGTAGTAAAGCTAGTACTAAGTAATACGATTTACAACATTTAGCTTAAGAGAAATTGAATAATATTCACAAAGGAATCAAGTAATACGCAAAGCTTAACTATCACAACAATGAATGCCATAAGGAACAGTTAATAACTGATCAAAAGAACCTAGAGTACAATTAAGAAACAGTCCACATAGAGAATTCCACAACATTCATAAGTCAGGCCAAACATGAAAGCAGGAACTATAATTAATTAAGGGTAATAAGTCAGACAGTTAATTGGACTTCTAACTTCATAGAGACATAAGAACATATCATCAGAAAGGTATAATCATACTAGCTAACCATATATGCAACCTAGAAATATAGTTTTACATAAGCAAGAAAGTATAAGGAACTCGAACATACTCACCCATGAAACAGATAAGTTAAGCAAAAAGCTAAGTTGTCTATTTTGTATTGGTTTATTTCTATATGTACTATAGATTGACATGCAAATTAAGAAGAAGCTCATTATTAGCTTATGTTTAATAGTCAGAAGGGTTAAACAAAGTGAAATTAAGCTTTAGTTAGTGAATTAAGCTAAGCTTACCTGGGCCTCTAGGAACAACAAAATAGGCAATGTCGAGTGTATTTGTTAAGACAATTGGGCTCTTTGTAAGCACTTTTTTATCTTAACATGAATAAATTAACTTTTATAACATATTGATTAAATCAACATAATGAGAATCCTAAAATTGTATATACGGATATATGTATCCTTTGATTATGAATCATTTGATAGTTATGAAACTTGTTAGGTTAAAGAGACCAATTCAACCTTTAATGAAAGTACGATTATATTAATGAATTATTTAATTGTGTACATATTAAGTATCGGACGTAATAATAATTCATGAAAGAATGAATTTTTTTCTTAATTAAATTTAACAATGAATTTGTATGATATTAATCATATTATTAAATGAAATATTTATTTAAAATTTTGTAGATTTTAAGTTATTTAAATCTAGTAGAAATTAAGCATTTAGAATGTTGAAACCCTTTGACAAGATCGATGTGATCAGATTCTAGCAGTAAGCACCTTGACAGGCGCGTTGTAACGTTAGTCAAAATAAAATAACTAAACTATTACCGTAGCAGTGGTAAGTCTAGGTCGATCCCACAGGGAGTGTTTGGTTAGCTTAAAAAATGAAATTAATTGATGTTTAGGTAATGGGGGTTGGATTTAATAAGAGAATAACATAAAATAAACCTAATGAAAACAAATTAAAGAAAAAATGCAAAAAATGATAAAATTGGAGAATTCGATAAGGATTCAGTTCTATGGTTCAATCTCATCCTACACCCTAATTAAGCATACTTTAATGATTTGTTGTTCTCAAACCTCTCCTAATAACTATTAATCGGGTTAATAATTAATCCGAGTTTTCCCTTAGCTTTTGTTTAATCAAGATATGATCATTAATTAAACCTAACCACCGAATAACCTAGGATACGATCTCTAGATTTAATTAGGCAGTAGCATTACAAATTAGGAAATTCGATTAATCAAGGCAATAACCACATACGATTTGTCGTTTAACCTAGGTCATGTTATCCCTATTGATTACGAATCAATAGTCGCTACACATAAATTTCAACATAACAATTATGGATTATATCAAATTTCTAGCAATGGGTATTCAATTAAATGATTCAATAAACGCATTGAAATCATCCTTTCATAATACCCAATGGGTTCATACATAAATAACCGAACAATAACAAAAATCCGATTATCCATACACAAAACTCAAATCAATTAACATAGAATAATACAATCAATTTCTAATGAAAGAAAGAAATAACCAAAATAGGAAAATGCACTTAACTCGGGTCGTCGGTGTTAATGTCAACTCTGAACCAAGATCAGGAAATTTAGCCTTCCATGAGTCTCCCAAGGAAAAGCTTCAGCCCCATAAAAATTACCCTAACTAAAGACCCCTTTGTTTCCTCTTCACTATGCAAGTTTCTTCTCCTAGCTACTATTTTTGATTTGACAAATAAAGATGGTGGTCCATCTATACTATTCACGTAACTCTTCTCTTCTCTTCTCACACAACTCTCTCTATTTCTATCACCACTCCTATGTTTTCTCCCTATCCACGACTACGTGGTTCTTAGTCCACCGTCACTATTCATCTAACTTTAAAAACCTAAGCACTAAATGCAACATATGCGTTGTAACATCCCATGATTAGGGTTAAAACCCTAGGATGCTTTATAAATAAGAATTTGTTGAGACTTTAGAAATGCATTTCATGTATTATATGGCATACACATGCACGTGAACAATATTTTCATTCATGAAATAATTGTACATCCATTCGTTGACATTTTTCGAGTGTAAGTGAATTTTTAATGTGATTAAAGTGTGAATTTTGGATAATTAAATTGGTGTGTATTAAAATAATGATAACAGTTATTATTTCAGAATTTCAATGTATTATGGATTAATTGTATTAGATAATTAAATTGGTGTGTATCAAAATAAATTTCACATTTTTTGGAGACATTTAGGATATTTAAGAAAGCTATTAAAATTTTGAGGTATTTTAGATTAAGAAAAATAAAAAAAAATTAAGAGACAAATTATGGAGTGACAAATGGACCTATTAGTGTGTGACTTATGGACCAATAGATAAGTGATAAGAGGTAGCCTTACATTGATGACAAATGGGCTACAAGCAAGAGTGACAAGTGGCATTGTGTGATGAAGCCACCGAAGTTATGTTTGAGTAAGAAATTTTCTTCAGCTCTTTTGTTTAGTCTCTACCGAAAGCACCATCTCCTTTCTTCTCTTCACCATCGCCAAAAACATATCTACCCATTTTCATCTATTTGGTTTTGGATAATCTATCAAGGTTACACCTTGTCAAGTTTCTGTCATTAGAGGTTTTGATTACCGAAACCAGTTGTTTGCTTCCTATGTTCTAGAAAAATTTCTGAAGAGAGAGAAGCTTAATCAAGTAAGTTTTAGGCATGTTTTAATGGTTGCAACTAGATGCATCCATAAATGGAGTCCATTTTCATGCTTGCGGATTGTTGCATGCGTAAATTGTGTTAATGCATGTGTGGTTGGTGATGGAAGAAGCAGATTCAGTAATATGAATAACCAGATGAAAGTTTGAAGTGAGCTAGAGTATGAGATATACAAAATTTTCTTGAACATACGTCTGTATTTAGGGCATAACTTAATCTATGACTAACCAAATTGGAGATCTTAGAGTCATTAGAAACTTAAGACATGGGAAAATAATTTTCCAGAAGGAAGTGTTACCAAATTACTTCATTTTTCTGATGTTAATAATCATACAAAGTAGACCCGAAAGTATGTTTTTAGAAAAATCTGGATTGATCAATTGAGTATTGCGGTATAAATGAACATTGTGACAAGAAATTGAATAAAGAACCCGAAATTTGTCATGAACATGCATTTTACATATTTAGTATACATAAATGTGCATTTATAAATTCATAATTGTGCAAAACTGTGATGTGTGTATGTATGATATGTTATAGAGGATCACATTGAACGATAGCATCCAGATATTGCCGGTACTTCAAGGCAATAAGCTAAAAGGAGCATATGTGAGTCAACCTAGATGATCTTCCTAGGATTGATTGTTTGATTTATTCTGTTTAACTTCCAATTATTGAACTGTTTGTGATTTGAATATGAATTCCAGACTTAAATAGTCAGGAATGTATTGGAAGTGTATATTTGCATCTGAAAATTGAATGATATATGTTTGCCTCTGAGTTCTGAATGCTCAACGAAAGCTGAATGCCAGAATAAGGTCCAATGAATATGAGATTTTGTCTATGTATCATGCCATGAATTTTATTCATGGCATAATCTGTTATTTGATGCATTTTCATAAAATGCATGTTCAGTTAAAGGCGTTGTGATAAGAGTAGCCACTTTGAAAGAGCTATAAGCTCAACATTCTACATGTAGAGCTCTGCTTCGTGATTTATGTTTCTGATTGAGACCAATGGGCTAATATCTTCTTTTGTATCTTAAAGGCACTTGGTCATAACAAATAATAATGAATTAAGAGTCTCATATGCATCTGCAATTGCATATTATGATTATGAAATATATGAACGTGAATTCTTTCTGAAGTTGTGATGTTAAAAAGATATATCATGATAATGTGATTAATTGGGTGTTCAAATTCTGAAAGAAGGTATGTGAATTATATGACATTCTTATGGCTTATTTTTATATAAAATGTTGCGAATCTGATTGGTTGTATGATATCTATATGTGCCTAGAGTGAGATCATCAATGATGGGTCTCTTATTGAGTTTGCAAAAACTCATCCAAAATTTGCAACGTGATTTTACAGGTACGAGACAGGAGACTTATATTCTAAGATTTTCTAGAAGCACGTTTTGGACTAGATATGGATCAAAGGTCTGTCAGATGACATCAAAGGAGTTGTAAATTCAATTTTATAGTTTCTTTGATATGTAGAACTTTTGTTATAAAGTTTTGTAAGCTACTATATATTAATGCAATGACAAGTTGAGTTTGTTTTTAAACATTGTATTTTGTCACTGTTACTTATATAGTCGATGCCATGTTTAAGTTAGATATATACTACCATGTCATAAGGCAAGGTGAGATAGTTAACATGCCATTATTATAGATTATGTACTGGAATGTCCTCAGGGTGTTCTGGTATCTAGTTTATGGTAGTGGAGGTGCTACATACGTTGCGCTGCGTTTAATGCAACTTTTCCCAATTACGACTGGCTGCATTTTATTCATTTGCTGCTCCTTAATATGTTGTCGTTTCACTCCTTACTTGTCCACCTTTCATCATCCAACCATCACTCCATTAAATTCACATTTCCTTTTTTTCTCTCCCTGCCTTTTAATTTTCTTCTTCTTGCACCATAAAGAAAAGTGAAAATTAATCTTCAGAAAATAACCCAAATGTAGTGCTTTCGACTCACTTTAATTTCTTTACTTCCAATTATACCTAAAATCATATATGAATTAAAGTGAGTATCTTAAGCATTTTTGTATCACTAATCGCTAAGTGTAAATTATTAAATGTATCATCAATTAACCACATATCACTCCTCAACCTAAAAAGTCTAATTTGGAAGAAATAATATTGAAAATTGCTCAAGACTTTAATGTAAAATAACAAAGAATAGAGGCTTCCATACATAACTTAGAGATTCAAATCAACCAATGAGTTAAGAAAGTGGCAGAAATACTGACAGGGAGTTTGCTTAGTACATTAGAAACAAATCCTAAGGAAGGCGTAATTGCCATCACCTAGAAGAGTGAGAAAAAGTTCTAAGAAAAAAAGAAGGTGACTACTGAGAGTCACTCAAAAGTTGAAGCTGAACAAAATCTAGAAGAAGTCAAGTAATATTATCTTGTCATCCTATATCCTGCTAAAGTGAAGAAAGATTGAATGGATGCATATTTAGGTAAATTTCTTGATCTTTTGAAACAACTCCAAGAAAACATACCCCTTGTTGAACCTCTTGTGTAGCTACCGAAGCGTGTGAACCTTTAAAAGAGCTAATATAGATATTGGAGAAGTTAAAGACCACTAAACTGAGCAAAAGGAGCTTAGAAGATAACAAAAGAAACTACCAAAGAAGCAAACAAATCCAGGAAGTATCTCTATTCCTTCCGAAAAGGGTAGCTTAAAATATATAAAGCTTTAGCCGAACTAGGGGCTAGTATCAATATGATACCTTTATCATTGTTTGAAAAATCAGGAATAAGTGAACTTAAACTAACTAGGAGTGTGCAATTAGTTGATATATCAATTAAATATCCTAAAGGAATCGTAGAAGATTTTTTTTTTTTTAATAAGAAGGAGGCCGAACAGTAAAGTTACACAACTAGTCTAGGGAAACAAATTCCCGACAAATCCTCTAGTAGGATAAGGTGGCACCCAATCGGTGAATGATGAAAGTACATAACTCCCACAGCAAAATGTCTGGCATAGTTAGCTAGCCAGTCGGCACATCTGTTGCTCTCTCGATACACATGTCGATGAACAACAGTCCAGTTCCGGGAGAACAGCTCATGTATACTCCGGACAAGAGGGTTAAGTGTCCGGGATCGCCGGTCGGACGAGGCGAGGAGATCGGATACCGCTTTAGAATCAACTTCCAGTTCCACCCGGCGGTGGCCCAAGTTCCAAGCCAGTGTCAATCCGGTATAAACTCCCCAGAGTTCCGCAGTCAGAGGCGAGCACCAGCCAATGTGTTGCGAGAAGCCCCCCAGCCACTGTCCCAAACTATCACGTAGAAGGCCCCCAGCTGTGGCGGTAGATGAGGCCTGTTTTGCGGTTCCATCGGTGTTGAGCTTGATCCATCCCGTGGGAGGTGTGCTCCATCCTATGAGCCTCTCTTGCCGAGGTGGGGGTCCAGTAGGAATCGCGCGATGTTGACACCGGATAGCATTGCGGAGAAGACCTGCATAAGACAAAACAACCGAATGAGGGGAGGAAGGCCAATTAAAATTAACGTCAAAGAGAGTCTTGTTCCTCCATTGCCAAAGGAACCAACAAGTAATTCCGAATAATAACGCCCAATCGTGCCCGAGCACTTGTTGGTGTTGTTGAAGATTGTGGAGAAGCCACTCCCGATGCTGGGTAGTAAAAAAAACTGCAGGGACCAAGTGTGAAGGGAATGTGTGCCACACTTGTCGGGCTTTCGTGCAGTCGCGAAAAACATGCAGCGAGGATTCCTCTCCACCACAATGAGAGCAAGTACCATCTGTGTTGCAATGTAGTCGAAGCCGATGCTGATTGGTGAGAAGCCGGTCATGGCCGAGGAGCCAGAGGAAGGAACGAATGCGTGGCGGACCCTTCCACTTCCAGAGAACCGGCCAAAGATCATGGGCCACGGTGTCATCCTGATCCAGGCTCATGGTATATGTGGAGGCGACAGTGAAATGTCCAGAATCAGAGGGGCCCCAAATCCATCGATCCGGCCCAAAAACGGGTTGAGGAGGGAGTGTACCGGCGATTAAACGACATATTGGTGGCGGAAGGTAGGATTGGAAAGAATTCCAATCCCAGTGACCATCCTGAGTAACAAAATGTCGGACACTGAGATCGCGGATGGAGGCTGGGATCGGGCTGACAACATGGGTAATAAGAGGTCCTGTACCCGAAATCCAAGTGTCCAACCAGAACCTAGTGCGCAAACCATCGCCTAGCATCCACGTCAAACCCTGCAGGACCAAGTGCCACGTAGCCTGAATGCCCCTCCAGACCATAGATCCACCAGGAGCATCCAAGGAGGTGGGAAGGGTCGCAGGATCGACGTTATACTTAGTGGAGAGGACGGAAACCCAGAGGGAGTTAGGTTGGGTGAGCATAGTCCACCCTAACTTCGCTAGAAAAGCATCGTTCATAGCACGAATTTTCCGGAGGCCAAGCCCCCCTAACGGCGGAGGTTTACAGACGTCCTCCCAATTGACCAAATGGATTTTCCTGTTGCCATTTGATGAGCCCCAAATAAATTGTCGCATTAATTTCTCCAGCTCGTCACAAAGTCGACGGGGCAAACGGACAGTCTGCATAGTATATGTGGGGAGAGCAGCCACAACGGATTTGACCAGAGTGACACGACCAGCCAACGACAAGAGATTGGCTTTCCAGCCAGAAAGTCTCTGTTGGACCTTGTCTAGAATATGTTGGTAGGTACCGCCACGTACTCGTTCGTGCAGAAGCGGTACACCGAGATACCGTCCAAGATCATTAGTCTTCTGGAAACCGAGCGCACGCGCTAAACTATGAGTCCTGGAAGGAGGAACATTCTTGGAGAAGAAACATCGCGATTTGGCTTGATTGATGCGTTGTCCCGACGCAGTACAGAAATTATGTAAGACAGTGCTGATGGCAGCTACTTGGTCCAGTGAGGCTTCGGCGAAAAAGATGAGATCATCAGCGAAGAAAAGGTGGGACAGAGGAGGACCCTGCCGGCTTAGACGAATGGGCTTCCAACGGCCGTGTGACACCGCTTGCGAGATAGATTGACCGAGGCATTCCATGCACAGCACGAAGAGGTAAGGGGAAAGGGGGTCACCCTGTCGAATGCCTCTGGAGGTGTGAAAAACGTCACTAAGTTCGCCGTTCCAAGTAACTTGGAGGGAGACACTAGTCACACACTTCATGATAAGCTGCAGTAACGAATCAGGGATACCAATATCAATGAGGGTGTCTTGTAGGAAAGCCCATGATAATCTATCATAAGCTTTTTCCAGATATTTTAAGGTTATTGTTCACTATACTTTCACATATGGGGACATCATTGATGATGATCACTTCCTTCATAGGGGGACAAATGAATCTAAAAGATTTTTTTCTTTAGATATCTAAATGATGGCGTTACTTTCATATTATATAGCAATTAACTGGAGGTGGGACTCACACCTTTAGTTAATTGCATAAAATGTTGAAAAAATACAACATTAAAGTTGCATGTGAGCCACCTGGGTGGGTCGTATAATTAAAAACATTTTAAAAAGATTCACCTTATTAAAATTTTGTATCACATAAGTAGATAACTGATGATATCCTAATGTTGTCAGTACGTAAGGATCAATCTAAACGTTTTTCAAACATTAAAGTTTATTTTAAATGTTTTATAAATGTTTGAATTTAATTAAACACATTAAAACATTATGGGCTATTTTATACACCGTGCAAACTTTTGGACTAATTAACCCTCTTGGCCTTTTTTTGTTTTTGAAAAGAAGAATTTTGGACCTTTGGCAGAGCGTCGCTCTTGAAAAGAAACACTGTACTTGCTTTCAGCGTTGTCCTTAAAGCTAGAAAGCGTCGCTCTTTTAAGGCCTTGGCTAAGTCTTTACCCCGATCTTCATTTCGCTTTCGTCAATTTTCTGGCCGTTTTACTCCTCCCTTTCGCAGGTCGTCAATTATATAACTGCCTGCATTTGTAATTTTTCTTTAGTTTGTTGGTATTATGTTTCTGATGTGATCGCCTTCGTGATTCGTTCTTAAATATGTCTAGTAGCATTGTATCTGAAAAGGGAAAAAAAAAGGAGGAGAAAATGGGTTTGATCGGAGACACCGTAGACTCAATCAAGTCCATTCAGGTGCGGCAGCTGCTCACTCAGGCCGTAAGTCTGGGTACGTCCGCCTCCACTCTTCGTGTGCTTTACTCATATACTATTGTATATCAGCTATAGGAGAATTATTTATATGGGAATTACTTGGGCTTTTGGATTTGAAAAGGATAGCCTAAGGAAGGTTAAGTTTTGGCCCTTGTTCGGGAATTGAGCTTTTATTATCTGATTGTTTGTTATTTGCTGTATGTTGAATTGCTTTTTTGGGCTTCAAGGGGGTATAACTGCTTAACATAGCATTCACAAAAAGCCGATTAATTTACAATTTTTGACTCCTTGTGTTTACAGTTTGGATTGATCAAAAGCTTGCCTCAAAGTTTATGAGTCAATGACTACCAGCTCATATTATAGATGCCAATGAATGTAGATTGATCAGTTTTAAGTGGCTGAAAGTATCAATTCGTGGAATTGTTTGCCATTTGATGCATATTAGGAGTTACTACGCCTCATTTTTCAGTATTGTTTAAAGGAGTATTAGCAAGCAATGGCTAGATAAACTAGTAACTACACGTGACTTTTGTTTCCATCTTGGGCAAACAAAATGCTAACACTAGATTTCATCCCCAAAAAAAAAAGTGTTAACACTAGATTTTTGAGTTATTGTTGGCATACCTCCAGTTTAAGTTACCTCCTGTTGACATTTTACTTGTTTAAATTTTAACTCATTCTAATGGGATAATATTACATGCATTTTTCTGAAGATAATAAATCCATAATTCTAAAGACATACAAATCTCAGTGTATTTGATTGTATCATATCTGTCATAGTATCTTGTTCCCTGA
This sequence comes from Erythroxylum echinodendron, assembly GCA_027575705.1. Taxonomy (NCBI): domain Eukaryota; kingdom Viridiplantae; phylum Streptophyta; class Magnoliopsida; order Malpighiales; family Erythroxylaceae; genus Erythroxylum; species Erythroxylum echinodendron. Next base: position 23,724,510 of record JANZXR010000004.1, read on the forward strand.
TTCATCTGCTCTGGATTTCAGGAATGATTGTAACTTCTGCACTAATAATATGGAAGGCATTGATGTGCATAACTGGCAGTGAGTCTCCTGTGGTGGTTGTTCTTTCTGGTAGTATGGAACCGGGGTTTAAGAGGGTATGACAACTTTTTGGATCTATGCTTAATTTGGTTCTACATAATGAATTTATTTTATATCCTTTGGCTCTTACCTGGTCACATTGTATACTTTACCCAATATTTCTATTATTAATGTGATAACATTGTAATGCTGCTGCATTAGGAAATATTAGAAACGTTCATCTTTTGTATGAGCGCAAAGAGTTTGGATAAATTCTTGTGGACCTTAGTATGGTAGGAATAGTTTATCTTGGTGCATTTTGTATAGTGCATTTTTAAGGAATCCTTATATTTTCTTGTGGTCCTCACTTATGTGACAATCCATAGTTTCCATGCTTACTTTTCAATATATCGCACATCAAGGAACTGGTAAGGCAACAAAATTGTAAGGGGACTATGTTTTTTTTGTTATCCTGTTGAACAGATTATGGATTTTGACTTTTCCATTTGCAGGGTGATATTCTGTTTTTGCACATGAATAAAGATCCCATTCGTGCAGGAGAGATTGTTGTTTTCAATGTTGATGTAAGGACATATTTTGTGTTTGGTTTTGTGCTTCTATTTAATTAAATTAATTTTCCGTATTTTCACTTGATTTCTACTTGGTGGTTTTGGGTATGTCCCTTCAAGAGTTCCATACATCTTTGTTCATTAATGTCTTTCATGTGATGTGTAATTTTGTTATTACCTATCTATGTTCTCTAGATTTTGTTGAAAAATTTCATCTATGGAAATTGAAGCTTCTATGCTCATACCATTATAGTAGTAGAACTAGCAGTAGTCAATTGGGTGTGGAGTTTCTAGATCCGTAGTATTCTCGGTTGCCTCGGGTATATACTTATGCTTATTAGCTTGAGTGGCTGAGTAAGGTCCTTGTTTTATTGCATCCTTTAATATGAATTCTTTGAAGTTCTTTTGTTATCTCTTATCTCTTTTTCTGAGACCATTGGTTGTAAGAATATGAAGTTTGAAGCATAGATGCATTGGTGGGTGATAATACGCTCTAGTTTCTGGGGGTGATCTGTTTGTGAAGTTCTTAAATTGGTTTTACTAGGAACATGATTTGGCCCTATAGTTTTAACAACTGTTATTTTTCTTTCACTAATCTCTTTTCACTGAGCATCAAAGAAACTTGATGACTGTGAAACCATATTCTATTGAAAAAGAAGAATATCTCATTTCTTTCATCTGGGATGGAAGGTGTTACACTTTGTTCTAATTGATGTTGAGACCCTGGGGCAATAACATTTGATTTCCCTTCACATGGGTGATAGGGTATAGGAATTTATTCTTCTCACGGATCACATCCTTATCAATATCTTTTCACATGTAATAATTTGCTATAAAAGCTTTACTGTTTGAAGTAGATAAAGGAAGAGTGAAAAATTATTAAGATGTCCTATTATTTTTTGTTGAAGTGCTACTTCGTTCTTCCTCTTACAGGAAATGGTTAAGGGCCAAAACAGGACTAGCAATTTGTTACATCATAGAATGTAAAAACATAATGTTTTGGGGAAGAAATTGTATTGAATTGATTGAAAGCCAGCCAATAAAGAGTAACAACTCCCAATGTCTATTTTACGAAATGAAATCACAAAGAAAACCACTAGCCAAGGAGACTAGGGCCTATCCTATGACACAAAAACAATGACAAAATAACCTCCTCATTAGCAATCCTGTCCTGTCCTTTTATTCTTGTAGACATAACAAACTTTCAGCCTTAAATGCTGCCACCTGTCCCTCTGTAATTCACGTGGGAAATGTCGCTTTCATTCTTCTTGGGCTTCCTCATATACACTTGCTTAATTGGGGGAGTATTAACACTCTCAGCGAGAAGTTTCACCTTGTCCTCAAGGTGGAAATCAGGGAAATGAGCGTTGATATCTTCAAACTTCTCCCAAGACCTTTCATACGTTGGTAACTAGTTCCATTCGATAAGAACTTCCCTTGAATCATCAGCTGCAATGCGTGTATTCAAGGCAGACTTTGGAGAAACCTGTAGCTCCATGTCGTCATTAAGATAATCCGGTAAGGGTTGATGCATGAATTGATTTGCAATAGCTTCCTTTAGTTGCGAAACATGAAAAATCGAATGGATCCTTGCATTAGCAGGCAATTGAAACTTATATGCATCAGCTCCAATTCTCTTACTTGCCTCTCACCCCATTCTTCTTCTTTTTCATCTTGTTTGCTCACACGTTCTCCACTTTTTTCAGCTCTCCTGTTGCACTCTCCCTTCGACAGTCCGATAACACCCTTGGTGATAATCACCTCTGGTGTTTTAGACTTCGTTCCCTCAAAGCCTCACGTTCTTCTCGTTTTTGAATCATCTCACGCATTTTTTCGGCAACACACGTTGGGGACCCACACATAGATGCAAAAAATCGTCAACTGAGTGTATTATTAATGGCTCCGGAGGAGAAAAATGATGACGAGGAATAAAGAGTTGAAGAAGTGATAGAAAATACTGAGATTGTGTTGTCATTAGAATCTGGAAATGAAGAGATAACAAAAACAGAACTATCCAACTTCTCAATGGCTGGACTCACTTCCAAAAAAAATGATGAAGCTGGTTAGTGAACTCCAAGGAAGAGAGGTAACGATACTGATAGATTCCGATGCTTCTCTTAACTTTATATCTGATAATATTGTTTTGGAATTGAGGTTATCTGTTGATAAGACTAAGAAGTTTGTTGTTCAAGTGGGAGATGTTTATAGGGTCCAAAGAGTAGGAGTTTGCAGAGGGTTAACAGTTAAGGTGCAGGGGACTAAGATTTGTGAAGAATTTTACCCGTTTTAGTTGAAGGGTGTAGACATTATTTTGGGAGTTGATTGGTTAGAGAAGTTAGGTGATATAAACATCAATTTTAACACCTTAATTCTGCAGTATCACCAAGAGGAGAAACTCATAACACTTATGGGTAGTCCAGCTCTATCTAAATCCATAATTTCGTTTAAGCAGTTAGTCAAGGAATTCTTGGTAGAAAAAGAGGGATATTGGGTGGAGTTTATTGACGCCACTGTCGATGGGAATAAGCAAGAATTAGCTCTACAGATTTCGACTTTACTTGAGTCCTACGGGAAGTTGTTTGAGTCACCAAACAAACTGCCTCCTTCAAGAGTTAAGGATCATGTGATCAAATTAAAAGATGGGATTCAACCACCAAACATAAGGCCGTACAGATATCCTCATTACCAAAAGACAGAAATCGAGAAGATTGTGAGTGAGTTATTAGAAGCAGGGATTATAAAACGTAGCAGCAGTCCCTTTTCGAGTCCTGTTCTTTTGGTTAAAAAGAAAGATGGAGGTTGGAGGATGTGTGTGGATTATAAGGAACTCAATAAGGCAACAATTCCTGATAAGTTTCCGATACCATCAATTGATGAATTATTAGATGAGTTGGCTGGTGCTGAGGTGTTAACTAAGCTGGATTTGAAATCAAGATATCATCAAATATGATTAAGAGCTGAAGACACCGAAAAGACAGCTTTTTGGCCACATGAGGGACTATGAATTTTTGGTGGTGCCATTTGAATTGTCAACGTTTCAATCCTTGATGAACAACATATTTTGACCACATCTTAGTAGGTTTATCTTGGTATTCTTTGATGGCATATTATTGTACAGTTTTGACATTCAAACTCATGCACAACAACTACAAGAAACATTCAAAATTTTGCTGGAAAACACCTTGTGTGTTAATAAGAAGAAATGTGTTTTTGCCCATCCTCAATTGGAGTTTTTGGGGCAAATTATATCAAGTGAGGGCGCTGAAGTAGATCCAAAAAAGGTTGAAGCAATGTCGAAATATTCTATACTAAAGGATGTTAAAAGCCTTGGACGATTCTTGGGTCTCACGGGGTACTTTCGGAGGTTTGTTAGAAGCTATGGTTTCATTGCTCGACCACTAACTCAACTCCTCAAGAATGATAATTTCAAGTGGAATCTTGAAGCCATAAGGGCTTTTGAAGAGTTAAAGAGAGCGATGACCATGGTACCAGTTTTGATTGTGCCTGACTTCTCAAAACAATTCTTGGTCGAAACTGATGCATCCAGGATTGGGATTAGTGCTGTGCTTATGCAGGAAGAGAGACCAATAGCTTACATGAGTCAAGCTTTTTCTCCAACAGCATGACATAAATATGTGTACGAGGGTAAGCTGATGGCAATTGTGTTTGTTGTAACCAAATGGAGACATTACCTCCTGGGAAACCTATGTATAATTATAACTGATCAGAGAAGTTTGAAGTTCTTACTGGAACATAAAACCTTGGGTGAGGAGCAACAAAAATGGGTTCCTAAGTTGCTGGGATTTCAATTCTAGATACAATACAAACCTAGACCTAGTAACAATGTAGCGGATGCTCTATCTCGAGTAGATGAGGGAAAGATGTTGGCTGCATTTTCAGTTAGCCAAGTCATGGGATTAGAAGATTTGGAAGAGGAGCTGGGAAAAGATGTTAAGCTCAGAAAAATCCTACAAGAAGTAGCATTACAACCATCTTCTCATCCATATTATACGATCAAAAGGGGGCAACTTTTCTACAAGGGCAGGCTAGTCATTCCCAAAGGATCATCCTTGATTCCTACATTACTTCAAGAATTCCATACTTCACCTTTGGGGGGTCATTCAGGTTTCTTTTGTACATACAAAAGAATCACGTCAATATTCTGTTGGGAAGGGCTAAAACAGAACGTCAAGGATTTTGTGGCGCAATGTTAGGTTTGCCAATGATACAAACACTCGACTCTGTCTCCAGCAGGGTTACTGCAACCTCTGCCAATTCTGAAATGGATTTGGGACGATATTTCAATAGATTTCATTGGTGGTTTGCCTAAATCGAAAGGGGTTGATTCTGTTCTGGTGGTAGTTGATCGTTTAACCAAGTATGTGCACTTTATCCCTCTCAAACATCCTTACAATGCTAAAGAAATAGCTGCGATATTCGCTACGGAAATTGTTCGTTTGCATGGATATCCTGTTTTAATTGTGTCGGATAGAGATTAAATTTTTGTGAGCAATTTTTGGAAGGAATTATTCAAATTGGTAGGTACAAAACTTCGAATGAATTCAGCCTATCACACCTCCAAACGGATGGCCAAACTGAGATTGTAAATCGATGCCTTGAGACATATTTGCGTTGCTTTTGTGGTGATAAACAGAAATTGTGGGCTGAATGGCTTCATTGGGCAGAGTATTGGTTTAATACGACCTATCATGAGGCATCAAAGATGACTCCATTCGAAGTCTTGTATGGGAGACTTCCACCAACTCTTCTAAGGTTTTCAGATGAACCTTCTGCTGTTGAAGACGTAAATCAGCTGATTCAGAAAAGAAATGCCATTCTTGATATGTTGAAAGCTAATCTAGTAGCTGCTCGAAACAGAATGAAGCAGTGGGCTGATGCAAAGAGGCGAGAAGTTAAATTTGACATTGGAGATATGGTTTATTTAAGACTTCAATCGTACAAGCAGCATAGCTTGGCAAGAAGAGTCAATCAGAAGCTTTCTTCCAGATTTTACAGGCCTTCGAGTTATGGAGAGAATTGGAGCTGTTGCATATAAGCTTCAGTTACCTGCTAATGCAAGGATTCATTCGGTTTTTCATGTTTCGCAACTAAAGGAAGCTATTGGGGATCAATTCACGCATCAACCCTTACCGCACTGTAGCTGATGGTTCAAGGGAAGTTCTTATCGAATGGAACGAGTTACCAACGTATGAAAGCACTTGGGAGAAGTTCGAAGATATCAGCGCTCATTTCCCTGATTTCCACCTTGAAGACAAGGTTAAACTTTTGGCCGGGAGTATTGATAACCCCCCAATTAAGCAAGTGTATATGAGGAAGCCCAAGAAGAATGAAAGCAACATTTGCATCATCCTCTCCTTTAGAACACTCATATCATCCACTAAACTACCCGCAACATTTTCTAACGTTTCGATCTTCTTTTCCATTCTTGTTTTAACCATACAATGCTAGAATTCGTGGCTTTGATACCTTTGTTGCATCACAGAATGTAAAAACAGAATGTTTTGGGGAAGAAATTGTATTGAATTGATTGAAATCCAGCCAATAAAGAGTAACAACTCCCAATGTCTATTTTACGAAATGAAATCACAAAGAAAACCACTAGCCAAGGAGACTAGGGCCTATCCTATCACACAAAAACAATGACAAAGTAACCTCCTCATTAGCCGCCCTGTCCTGTCCTTTTATTCCTGCAGAAATAACTAACTTTCATCCTTAAGTGCTGCCACCTGTCCCTCTGTAATTCACGTGGGAAATGTTGCTTTCATTCTTCTTGGGCTTCCTCATCTACACGTGCTTAATTGGGGGCTTATCACAATTTTGGTCATTAAAGTTTTGACTCCCATAAAATTCATACCCCATGGATATGTGGGAACAATTAAATAACGACATTGAGGATATCAATAAATTATTCACAGTAAACTGTTGCTGATGTTAAATTAATAGTTTATAATGGTCGCATGACTTGTATTCTGTTTGCATATTAACTGATAAGTGTGGATCTTCCAGCATAAGTATGGTATCATTCACTTTAGTTCCTCCATGGATGTTTGCTTATTTCTTGCTATCTACTTGCTTTTCTCTTGCAATGCTTTTTGTGCTAAAAGTTACTTATTGGTTGATCAGGGTCGTGAAATTCCAATAGTCCATCGTGTGATTAAGGTAATGATTTTGCTGGTTTACCTCAATTAACACACTGCTTCATTTTAAACAGAAATTTGTTTGCGTACTTTTGTTGTTGTCCATATATATACAATATATACATAAAAACTTACATATATATGTATAAATAGACAGAGAGAGAATGCCAGATCATTACTCATATCTACTAGGTTTTCCTTAGTTATATGCATTAACAGTTGATTGAAGTTTACTATATGAATTATCCTACTCAAGTTTTGAATTTTGGCAGGCTAATTGAAGTAGCCTTTTTGTCATTGCTTTGGGTTGGGTCTTAATGCATGTTTAGTGGGAGTCTTATATATAGTTGCCCTGCAGGTCCATGAAAGGCAAGATACTGGGGAAGTCGAAGTCCTAACCAAAGGTGCCATTTCCTTGATTTAAAGATTGCTTCTTTCAGTTTTAGAAGCTTATGTCCTACAATATCTCTGTAAATTTTAACATTATGTACTTTGAGTGTTTACTAGATATTGTTAAACATGCTAGTTGACCAGCTTTGCTAATGCTTTATACTTTAATATTCTTCTTCCCAGGAGATAATAATTATGGGGATGACAGGCTGCTTTATGCTCAAGGACAGCTTTGGCTTAATCGGAACCATATCATGGGCCGTGCTGTTGGGTAAAGATGTTACTTCTCTGCTGACCATTGGTTGTTGTTTGTTGCCAGAATGTAGATATGGTAATTTCAATCAATCTTCTGTCCTTTTTTTCAGGTTCTTACCATATGTTGGTTGGGTGACCATTGTTATGACAGAAAAGCCTATCATCAAGGTCTGTTTTATGAAATTACTTGCAAACATTTAGGTTTCCTCATTTAATTTCATTCTCATTCTTTCTTATTGAACATGCTGTAACCTTCTATGTTCTTTGTAGTATATTCTTATCGGTGCACTGGGATTACTTGTCATAACTTCGAAGGACTGAAGCTTGAAGCAATCCCAAGGTTTGGTGCGTTCGAACTTAATTGTTGAAGCAGTGCATCATACTTTCCTTGAATCTCATAATTTGATGTCCTTTTTGTAAGCCGGACAAAAATTAATAGTAGAGGGATTTTACTTGATTAATTAAGCTCAAGAGACAATTATACATGTGTGGCATTAGAAATTTGGTTATACTCACCTTCAGGATCTTTTTGGTCCATCTCCGCACAAAGTTTCTATTTATTCATATTGACTGTTGGATTACGAGAAGACAAGCATTACCGATGAAAGAAAGCAAAAGGTAAAAATCCCCCTTTGGATGGATTAAATTCAAGCTCACATTAGTAAAGGAGTTTGAAGCGCAAGTTTTCTTATTTTGGGTACCTAGCCTCAAACACTGGTTACCAAAGTTTGTTGTATCCACCATCACTTTTGATTCACCTTGTCTGCTTATGTTGTCAACTGTACTAGGGATCATTTGTTTTTGTAGTGAACCTTCATCTGCCGAGATCTTTTTATCAGAGTTTATTTGATTGCTTTTCTTTCGGTTAATTATAAAATTCTTAAATTAACTAAAATTTATAATTTTAGTCTCAATTTTTCAAAATGACAATAAAACATTTAAAATTTTAATTCTTTGTAAAAATAATCGAACAAAAGTCTTTCTATTAATGCTGTTGATGTGATATGTTTATCACATTGACGACACATAAACTTTAATTTTTATGTTAATAAATTACAATTTTTAAATAAAATAGTTTACAAAAATACCTATTTTCCTTTTTTTTTTTCCCCTTTTCTTGACACTTTTTGTCAACATAGTTTTACAAAATTTGAAGTCGCTCGCTCTTCCTTTCTCAGCACCTTCTCAGATTGCTTCGTGAAACTTGCAAACATCATAGAATGTCGAGATATTTTGTTCTATACGATGTTTGACCTACTATTTGCTGCCGACCTGCAACTAGTATTTTAATCATGTGGTAAACGACATGCTTGTGTTATGCACCTCCTAATAAGTGCAGGCAAAGACTAGGAGGAGGAAATTTTGTTAGTGGTATCCACTACATTGGCTCTTGCTTTGAGTCTTGAAGTATGTTATGGAGAGAAATGAAGGAACCTTTCTTTAAGCAATGGATCTTCAAGAAGGCAAATGAACTGCTCGTGATGGGTAAACAGAAGGTTTATGAGTGGACCACGGCCATTTGGAAACCAACGCTTTGTCAGCGGTGGGCGTGAAATTGGGTTGTTATCTCCTGCTTGGAAGATCTAGGATCATGTGTTAAAGAAATGCCAAAAAAGGTACCATCAGAAATGCAGTCGATTAATTCTATCACTTGAACCGATAGCAACGACCTGCTATGAGCCTATGACCATCATGGTCGATTGATCCGTCGTGACTGAAAAATAATTAAACAACCGATGGTACATATGTTGGCGATAGGAATGCATAGATTGTCAAATCTACTGATGCTTAAATAAATCCACCTCAAGGACTGTTCATGCAATCCATAAATACTACATATGTTGTTGGGTCTTCACTTTTAGAAGTTACAAGCCCACCAGAGTGGATAAAAATGGACGAGAGAGGGATAGTGAATGCCTCAACTTTTCCAAGAGCGCCAGGAGGTTGAAGCTTTCCGATGGCTTAGCAAACAGAAGACCTTTTGCATATGCATAGCAAGATCCCTTGATATTCAATGCAAGGGCTTCTTTGCTTCTTCTGTGGTGGTGCAGGTTTCATGAAGCATTTTGAGATGTGTCAAAACAGTTGCAGCACTCATTATGCTATTTGTATTATATGATAATCTAGTGCTGGGAAAGGGGGAAGAAAATTGATTTCAAGTTTTATAAAATTATGGCTGCAAGAAGTGTCGAGGATAGAAAAAGAGAAAATAACTTATTTTCATAATTTACTTTTATTTTAAAATTATGATTTGTTTACGTAAAAATAAAAATTCATATGTCAATCACGTAGCAAAGATGTTGGATGATTTATTATCACACACCAAAAACATTCATAAGAAGACTACCGTTAAGTTATTTTCGTAAAAAATTAAAAATTAAAATATTTTATTGTCACTTCTTAAAGTTTGAATTATAATAATAAAATTTAGTAAATTTTAAAATATTTTTTGTAATTAAGTCTTATTTTAATTCTATTTCTTCTTGAAAATTTCTTTTTTGGCATCTATTAATTCCTTAGTATTAAATGCAACAACCAACATGAGAAGGGGATATCAAGAAAATATGGTATGGAGTTTAACGTGATCGTCTTCCTTCTCTACCTCATCTTTTGCTAAAATCTTCTTCCCTTATTTTAATGATCAATTTCCATTTTAAATTTGTTTGGATTATCTACATTAACTGTTGGGACGAGTGAATTTAAGATCCATTAAGGACGTTTTATTAGTTATTTATTATAGTACTTGATTTTTATTTCTTGATTTTGTTTATGGTTTTTAGAAAGAAATAATACCCTCATTTTATATTATTAGTTAAAGACTTTCATAATTACTTTGGATTCTCTAGTACATTTTTTTCTTTCTTATTTTATTTTAATACCCTGCTTCTCTTAACTATTTTTGCTATTGTAAATAAGAACTAATCAGTAAAGATGTTACATTTGGGAAAAAAAGAACAAAAATTGCATATGCAAAGGTTTCCAAACATGCATCACCTCATTTTTATTTAAAAACTAGCAAAACTTTATTTAGTTGTTTTATTATCATTTCTATATTATATATAGTATATAGAGAATCTTTGTTGAGCATCTAGAGCTACTTATTGGCAAATCTCAATATGGTCACTTTGTAGGTAGATATATTTTATCAAGTAAAAGTTAGTGACTTTTGTTTTGCATTCCAATAATATAAAATACCACTCCCATAGGCATAAGCTTGAACTTACCAGAGGATATTCGAGAACATATTCTATAAAAATGGTACATTAGGATAATCAAACTAACTCATTAAAGGCATCAAACATATCATAAGCATTCTAAATGTTCATTTCTTCCCATTTCATTTACAAACATAAAAGACACATGTGACATTACAATTTAGAACCCACATATACATTACACAACAATTTTTTGAGTTCAATCTCAGTGCCAAGTATATAACATGAAATGAGATGTTAATACAGAAGACTCTAACTAGACTCCTTAGATTTAACTGATCAGACCTTTGAGCTATTCTCATCCCTAAAATGCAAGTACTAGACTTCTACTTTATCACCTTAATAGTTAGAACTCCTTTGCACTTAAAAAACAACATTGCAATTTTGATGAGTTTGTGAACTCAGTGAGTGAACCATCATCAATGTATTCACTCAAGCCAGATCACAAAAAAACAAGTACATCAAAGTTTATCATACTTCCCCAAACATATCATATAAGTTAGCATTGCATATCACAACACATCCTCCATCAACTGTAATTCACTATTTCAAAACAATTTAATAATTCATTTCAATTCAATCATTTGATACATGTAGGGTTGTATATGTAAATGCACATGTGTTTCTGTTCTCTTTTTTTTGTGACCAAGTGCCTATCAAATTAATTTACTGTCCCGTATTCGTTGTGGATACCAATATCATTTCTGACCCGTATCCATTGTGGATACCGAGTCCATGTTATCTAAGACTGAGGCTCTTTTTCATAATCCTGAGCTCAAAGCTCTTTTCTACACATCGGTCACTCTGGTCACAACTCCTTTATCTGATCATATATTTTAATGTGAAGAGATGCATCATTTTATATGTTATGTTTTCATTTCCTTTTATTTATAGATACTCATGGCACATACATCAAACTCCTCGGATCTAAGTCCAGTATTTGTCAATCAGTTGTACACATATTCCATATTAAACATACAATTCATACAGAAACACATATAATTGATTGTACACATGTTCCATCTAAGTTAATTCACAGTACGCTCCAAAAAAGCTATTGCCTTGATGTTATGACAATGTTTGGATATTGACAATCACCTTGCATATCTATCGTCATGCAGTATACACATAGTTCACAAATCACTAATTTGTTTAATTATATGAATATAAAATCATGCATATGTATATGTGTCATGTTTCAATGCATGCTCAATTGACTTTCTGGGTATGTATTTTTATACAAATATCTTGACCATTCAGACATTGTAGCTTGTATACAACTAGTTTGCAATCAGGTTTATACCTTAAGTAAGCTTGATTTACCCCAAATTGATCAATCATACATTCACCAAACTTTTCTAGCAATATATATTCATACAATTACCCAATTCTCATTTATAATTACCTCATGTTCTTCAATGCTCATTCATTAATGCCTAATACACGTTACTCATATCCTTAAGATCATGTTCGCTTTCATAAGAACACCTTTATTCCTCTATCACATCATAATTTCTAGACTTGAATATTGACATCAAAATAGTATATTCTTTAAGTTATGACATCAATTAACAACTTAAACTTATTAATCTCTTCGCCAGTTAATGAAGCAACAATCTAGGTTCATTCCAAGCCTTAATCAAGTCCAAATACTCCAATTTAGAGTGATTTTTCCTCAGCTGGTTCAACATGTACACAAGGTTGAAATTAACATTCTAGAACTAGGCCCACGATCATGGGGGACTATGCCACGATCGTGATAGAAGCTCGTGCAACAGGCTATGATTATGGGGACTATGTCACGATCGTGATAGAAAGCAAGTAACATATGCCACAATAGATCAGTACTTCACTTACTTGTTCAGCTCAAATGCCACTTTAATGTATCAAGCCTACTTTGCCTTATATGTATGCAAGATCATCTTAGGAACAATGAGGGAGTATAATGAGTTTCAGCAGAGACAAGAAGAAGACAACAAAATATAACTATCTTTCTGAAGAAATTGGCAAAGGTTTTAAGGTGGTTATGGACACAATTTAGAGCAGAAAATCAACATGTGAGGGAGGAGTGAGTTTTGGCGGTCAGAGGGAGAAGAAGGAGAGAGTTACAGCTGGATACAATGAAGATGATTATGGAAGTGTCTATGTTACATGGCGTAGGTGTAAAATGAGTTTAAAGACACTTGTCAATTGTCTAAACCAGCTACATGTATACTCTTTAGGCTGCCAAATGTCACTTAGTTCTTCTACCATTTGTCACTCAAGTCTACTATCATATGTCTCTCATTTTATAGTCTTAGTCATCCTAAATTTTCAAATGTCAACTTGTCTTGCCACTTGAAATTTTTCCTAGTCAAAATGTATATTTTAATCTATCAATCTTCCAATTGCGAAAAATAAACTCCAAATTCTTAATTATAATCTATCAATTTCTTTATTTGTAAATCAAAATACAAGACATTAGAAATGCAAAATCATATCATAATCATTTTGAAACTTTCATACCCCGGAACATGTTAATTGATTGTAATTTTTTCTAAATCAAAATTCGTTTATGTATGCTCATATTATGCATGTGAATGAAATCATAAAATCATATCCTTAATGTACCAAATTCATTCTACTATGATGTAATTCATGTGACTTAGTAATCTAACACTTTAACTCTTAGTAGTTCTAGAAACTGACTATTACAATTCTCCTTTCTTTAAAAAATTTCGTCCTCGAAATTCTTACCTGATTGATCAAATAGATGGGGGTACTGTTTTCTCACGTTCTCAATCTCCCATATAGCTTCCTTTCTTGAATAATTCCTCTAAAGGACTTTAACTAAATGAATTACTCGGTTTCTTAATTGTTTAGTTTGATATCCAACTATTTTAACCGGTTCCTCTACATAACTCAAATTAGTTTCAATCTCAACCTCCTGTGCCAGTAATACATGTGTTGGATCTGAACGATATCTCCTAAGCATACTAACATGAAATATATTATTGATCTGAGACGTTTCTGATGATGATGCTAATTTGTAAGCCAATGATCTAACTCTCTCAATAATCTCACAAGGACCGATATATCTAGGGCTTAACTTTTCTTTTTTACCGAACCTTAGCACTCCTCGCCAGGGCAACACTCATACCTTATCTCCTACTTGGTACTCCATATCTCTCTGGTGCTAATCTACATAACTCTTTTGCTTGTCTTGAGCCACTTTAATCCTACTGTGGATCAATTTACGTTATCAACGGTATCTTGAATCAACTCTAGGCCTTCAACAATCCTTAGGCCTTCTTCATCTCAGTACAATGGCGCTCGACACCTTCTACCATATGATGCCTCATATGGAGCCATACCAATACTACTATAATAATGATTATTGTATGGAAATTCACTGAGAGCTACATACTCATCCTATGTTTCTTGAAACTCTAAAACACTAGCTCTAAGTATATCCTTAACAGTCTGAATTGTTCTCTCACTTTGTCCATCTGTCTGAGGACGAAATGCTGGACTAGAATTTAACTTTATACCCAATGTTGTTCATAAGCTTCCCTAAAATCTAGAAGTAAATCTGGGATCTCGATCTAATACAATAGACACTAGGATCCCATGTAACCTCACTATCTTATTTACATATCTCCGAGCTAACTGATCTAGTGTGTTATTCTCTCTAATAGGTGAGAAATGAGTTGATTTTGTTAATTTGTCAATAATGACCCATATGGCATCATGCTGCCTCGAAGTTCTCAGCAAACCCATAATAAAATCCATTGTAATCCTCTTCCATCTCCACTTTGGAATAGGTAATGGTTGCAATTTCCCAATTAGGACCTGATGCTTTGCCTTAACTTGTTGGCATGTCAAATACCTGGCATCATACTCAACCACTTGCTTCTTCATCCCTGGCCATCAAAACTGTTGTGTCAGAGTATTGTACATCTTGGTAGTACCAGGATGCATAGCATTGGCTGCTATGTGTGCTTCCTCTAAAATTTCCTTTCTCAAACCATCAACATCTGGTACATATACTCTATGATTCAACCACAATCTATTATTTCTCAACTCAAACTAAGAACTCAGATTCTATTAACTTCGCTACAATCTTCACTACTTCTGGGTTTTTGCTTTGAGCTATTATGATCCTTTCATGTAATACCGGTCTAAGCTTCAATATAGTTAACAATGCTTCATTATGTCCCAAAGTTAGCTTAATATTCAATGCTCTCATGAACTATATTTGGTAACCTCGATGCTTGAATTTGTGCTACACTGCTATTAGATTTCTTGCTTAATACATTAGCTACAACATTAGCCTTACATATATGATACTCTATCGTGCAATAATAATCCTTAAGCAACTCAATCTATCCTCTTTGTCTCATATTAAGTTCCTTTTGACTCAACAGATATCTCAAACTTCGATGATCCGTAAGAATCTAAAACGTTGCACTATATAAATAATGTTTCCAAATTTTCAAAGCAAGCACTACTGCAGCAAGCTCTAAATCATGAACTAGATAATTGAACTCATGAGGCCTTAACTATCTAGAAGCATAAGCAATCACTCTACCATACTGCATTAAAACATGCCCTAATTCCTAGTGTGAAGCATCACTGTATACAACATATCCTCCAGATCCGGATGGAATAACCAACACTGGTGCCATAGTTAATCGATGTTTAAACTCATCAAAGCTCCTTTGACATTCATCAGTCCATTGAAAAGGTACATTCTTCCTCAGAAGTTTTATCAAAGGGGTTGAGATCAATAAGAACCCCTCAATAAACCTCCTATAATAACTTGCTAGGTCAAGAAAACTCTAAATCTCTGACACATTTCTAGCTGCTTCCTATTTCATCACGACCTCAACTTTCTTTGAGTCTACCTGTATACCTTGTGCAGATACTATATGACCCAAGAACACCATCTGATCAAGCCAGAATTCACACTTACTAAACTTGGCATACAATTACTTTTTTCTCATTATTAGTCAAATTAACATCAAATGCTCAGAATGTTCCTCTCTACACCTCGAATACAACAAGATATCGTCTATGAATACAATAACAAAGTGAACTAAGTAAGGTCGGAATACTTATTCATCAAAGCCATAAAGGTATTCGAAGCATTCATCAATTCAAAAGGCATCACTAAAAACTCGAAATGTCCATATCTGGTTCTGAATGCACTCTTTAGTACATCAGCTTCTGCTATTTTTAATTGATAATCCCCTAACCTCAAATTCAGTTTAGTAAATACCTGAACTTCCTATAACTGATCTAGAAAATCATCTATTCTCAGTAGGGGATATTTATTCTCCACTGTAACCAAATTTAATTGCCTATAATCAATGCACAATCTCAAAGTCCCATCCTTCTTCTTCATAAACAAAATTGGAGCTCCCCAAGACAACACACTGGGTCTGATAAAACCTTTATCTAACAACTCCTACAATTAATTCTTAAGTTTTTTAAGTTCCACAGGTGCCATCCTATAAGGAGGAATAGATATAGGAGTAGTACCTAGGACAAGGTTAATGGTGAACTCCATTTTCCTATCTGGTGGTAATCCCAATAATTCGGTAGGAAAAACATCTAGAAATTTTCTAACAATAGGAATATCCTGTAATGTCTGCTCAACTAGAGTATCAGTCACATAAGCTAAATAGGCCTCACTTCCACTTTAAATAAGTCTAAAAGCGTTCATTGATGAAATCAATTTGGTTGGCACTGGTTGACTAACACCTCGAAATATCACCTTTGGTTGAGTAGGATATTTAAGAATAACTTCCTTAGTGTAACAATTCATCACAGCCCTATAAATAGTAAGCCAGTCCATACCTAAAATAAGGTATATCTCTTTCAACTGCAGTACTATCAAATCAGCCTTCAACTCAGCCTGGTCAACCTAAATAATACACCCTCTATATACTTCTCCAATCATTGTAGTACTATCTACTGGAGTTCTCACCTCTAAGCCAAATTTGAACATCTCTCTCTTATAATGCAATTCAGATGTCAGATGTGGGGTAATAAATGAATGTGTAGATCCAGGATCTAATAATGGAAATGCCTCAAAATTAAAGACATTTAACACACCTGCAACAACATCTGGGGAATTCTATGTCTCCTGTTTCATAATAGCAAAGATCCTAGCCTGGGACAATAGTTGGTTACTCAGTACCTCAGCCCTAACACTAGGACCTGCTGAATTAGCTTTACCCCTACCTCTACCTCTTTGTCTTGCTCTACTGGCTCTACTTTATTAGACAGTCATCTCTATCACTGATCCTACTTTCACTCTAAACTATGCTCCTAAAGTTGTTGGACAGTCTCTAATCTGATACTCTAAGGAGCCACAACGCAAACAAGCTCCTGATACCTTCCAATTTCTCTCCAACGACACTCTCTCCCTCTTTTGTCTTGTAATTTTTGATTTTTTGGCTTCTACACATGAAATCCCACCTTTCGCCTTCTCCTTTTTACCCTTAATGAGAGCAAAAAGTCAATTTTACCCTTCCTTATAAGCTTAGGTTCTTTTAATCTTAAGTGATCTTCCAAAAATGCCCTTTATGAAATCTTACTACCTTAACACTTTAATTCAATTAACCCATGAAATAAATTCTACTAACATAGACATAAATAAAAATAAAATAAGAAAATAAAAAATATTTAACTCCCAAAAATTCACTTATCCAAGCATCATAGTTATCTGAATCATGCTTAACTAAAAAATAAACAAAAAAATTCGGGGGCCAACACGTGTTGTCATAAAAAATTATGAGACATTAGTCAAATCAAAATGTTAATATATTTTGTCGTCCATATGATTTTGACATATCTATAAAACTCTAACAACAAATCCTCAACAAGGATTATAACAAAATTGCATAACGGGCTTACAATTTTCTTTTCTAACTTTGAGAACTTTTCTCAAACATATCCTATATCTAAGAAATTTAGTTCAATAACTTAATATCAACTATACTAAACAAGGTAAATTCCAATCAAAAATAAAAAATAAAAAACAAGTAATTAATTATATGCCTTGACTACCAAATGAGATTAGGACTTTAATCATGTATTTAGTTAGTCCCACTATTTGATTCGAAATAATAGCCCTCACTACTATTCGAAAAGCTTATGGTAATATTTTTAGTGGGCTAGGATCTCATTCAAATTTAATTGATCTTAAGTTTGCTTAACAAACCAACTTAAATCAGGTAGATCACAACTTTATCAATCATATCTCATGTGACTCCTAAATCCGTTAGGTGACAACTCTTGCCAAAACATATATTTTATTCCTAACCATGCCTCTAAATTCATGTGATCATGAGTTTTCTCATCTAATTTATACAAATTTAGTTAATTAGAATCCACTATTACAAAACTAAACATGTTGGAGTTAAAGTGACCTTGAGTTTACTCTACAAGCCTACAATAAACAAAACTCTAGTTTATTCTTACAACAATAGAAGGCAAGAATCACATTCTCAACGTGTACATAATATTTTAACAAGGGATTTAATTTTGTTTATCTCATTAGGTGAATCTCTCTCTCTCTCTTTCTCCTTCTTTGTGACTGTGTCAGTTAGAACTCATTTTGTCTCTTTAGATTCTAGAACATGCACACAACTCTCTATCTATGCAATATTCTTTCTCCCGGTGATTGCTTGTCGGTTTAACATTGCATTCTCATGTTAATAACCATAAATGTCTCTTGATCTCTCCTTACTTATCTATTACTCTATCATAAGCTTTTGCATTGTTAGTGATTTCCTAGTTTGATTTAGATCTCACCACTCATTTTTATTGGTTTGCTTAAATACCCACTTTTGCTATCATTGTTTATCCAACTGGGATGGAAAAAATGTTGGATCCAAATGATATGGTGAGTTTTTTAGCAAAAGTTTATTATTGATCGTGATTCCAAATGTAGCTAACCAAGTTTATCTAATTTACACAGTAATCAAAGACACAAGAAATGAGTGACAAATCACTAAAAATGGAAAGCCAATAGAGGAAAACATGTGCTAATTATGGAACTTCAAAGACTCCTCATTAGAGGGCTGGACCATCCTAAGGTGCTTAATAATAAGTTTTTTATGGCATTATTTAATGTTTGATTTTTGATTTGATAGAATTCTATTTGATTAGCAGTCACTGTGCAATGCATTTGGTATTATGAGTAGTAAGAAGAGAAGAAAAGTTATAGGAATAAACAAAGGGACAACTTATAGCAAGAAACATAGAAAATGCACCAATCATAATGGATCAAGCAACCGTAGTGATCACAATAGAGGTTATAAGCAAGTAGGAGAGATGGGCTAAGGTGGAGATTATTGGCATTGGGGAGAGGGGTTTTGATGCAGAGATGACAGTTGAGAGATAAAGGCGAAAGCTTGGAGAAGAAGAACAAACTGTAGTGTTGTTAATGGCTCTATCTTATGTTATTTTGTTAGTTGTTTTCTTTTAGCATAAGCATGGACATTAGTGATAAATTTATTGTAACATATAATCTTTATTTAGTAATAACATTATTGTAACATATAACTTTCATACTTGTGATGAAATATGTTAGACAATATGGTCACTCATGCAAATTTCTTTAACCACTAATGCAACTTAATTATTAAATTGATAGTTTTATTTATGACAATAATAAACACATTAGTGACAATATTTTTTGTAAGAGAAAAATTTTCATTTTTTTGAAAAAATGATATTGACACTTTTTCCTTAACATATTAGTGACCAAAAAGTAATGGATACTGATAAAAAAAAGCACGAGTGACCAATATTTTGTCAAAATTTTCAATTTTTTTGGTGGAAATGATGTTTTCATGATAAAATGAAGTACTGTTACAAATTTATTCGTCACTATTTTATATTTTTTATGACGCAAACTTATTATAAACATGTAAAGTTATTGTGACCATATATTTTTATCACACTTTCCATAATTTTTAATGTCAGTACTTTTATCACAAAAGTGTTGCAAAAATGTGACCACTTTTCAAAATTAGTCACTATTTCATTAGTGAAGAAGGTATTTGTGACGAGAGTTGATGACTTTAAAAATTGGACATTATTAATAGTAGTGTCTAATATTACTACTTTTAGTGACAACTTTTGCTTTCACTAAAAATGCAATTTCTTGTATGGCCAGAATATTATCTAGTGTTAAAAGTTTTTTTAAGCACCAAACTTATATCACAAGTTACACCTACTCCTTTGCAAGACAATCTCACTTAGGTCTATTTAAGTAAGATTTTGCCTTCCCATGTGATCGTTAACAAATAACTTATTTTTTAAAAGCTTACGACCTTTGAGTGTCTAACTTTTACGCATTTGAAGATTATTGGGAAAGCACTAAACTAACAAGGGCAACAATAGGTACATGAAAGAGATATAACAAATGCTAACCTTTGTCACTTCTCTTTAAGTATACAAAAGAATTCTTTCTCAATATGATGAAAGGAGCAAAGCTTAAATAAGTTATTTATAGACACCTTTGGCTTGATAGATAAATCAGAATCACATCTAAACTCAACTAGCTAGATCACATCTTATTCTAATCAAATTACATCACTTTATCCGATAAGATGACATCCCTATCTAAATGGGACTCTATTTGATAGGATATATCTACATCATAACTAACCAGATAAGACATTATATCTATCTAGGAATGATACATCCATTTTCATAAAGATCTCTGCTTATCTTCAGATGATCCTCCCTCATAGTCTTTATCTTTTAGAGCTAATGTCTATCCACTGTGATCTTATCCGCTACATCCTAAGATCTCCCTACAATATCTATTCATTGATCATGACTCATCTAAGCCTAAAGCCTTTCGTAGCACACTGGTCTGACACAATGCTTACTCATGTCAAGCCCATTAGTTATAATCCATTCATTTGAGCATACACTAAGTCCTTAGTCCATCAAGAACTTAGCCTCAACCAAGTTATCTATACAAGGTTTGAAACTTAAAAAAACCCATACTATGATTGATTTAACTTATTAAGTTACCTTAGGCTTTTGCATTCTAATTTTATACATGTGATCTAGCTAACCTTTGACCCAGGGCTTATTTCCAGTTAGCTGTGAAGTGCCTTCATGTCATAAGGGGTTTACAATCTCGCCACTCATATGATGTATCCACACATGACAAATGAACGCAATTGTGGTTTTTGTGCGACTAATCAAAATCAAAATCTTGTGTTTTATTTTTTTTCATAAGTAACGTTTTGACCTTTCTAATGTGTATAGGTGTCTCATGTGGCAACTAAAATGTCAACTATTGGAATAAAAATTTTGGCTGTGCGATGCTTTCTAGCTCTTTCTAAATTTCGTTTCAAATTTAGGATCATACTATATTACATGTTTTATGATTAATAAAACTAGTTTTATATATTATATAACCCTAAAATTTTTTTCAATTATATTGACAATTCAATTCCAAATTGAGTTATAGGGTTTTTTATTTCAATTTCAAAATTTAAGATCAATAAAAATAAAACAATTTTAATCAAGTTATGTAATTAAAACTGGCTTTGATACTACTATTAAAAACTCAGGGTATAATGTAGTGGAATAATTACAAAACCTATTTCGTATGATTGTCCAAAAGCTAAGATCACTTAAGTTCTAAAAAATGATTAACACATAAATCATTATAAAGCATGAATCATAATTTGTAACTTATTGTGAAACTTAGTTCTTTTCTTATCGTTTTATTCGAACTGTTTCCAAAATCAGCTCATCTCAACCATCGTAGCAACACAAGTATCTGACCTCTAACGATATCCACAAAATATATTGAAAACTCTGCAATTTTTTAAAGAGGGTTAGGCAAGGAGTGTTAGCTCCCCCAAAAACCTAGGCCTATTTATAATAAACTTTGGGCATTTTAGTAAATTAATTTTTATTGCTAATTTCAATTAAATTTAATTATATATACAATTAGTTTTCATTAAATATCAATTAAGCCCAAATAAGATTTAATATGTCATATTAATCTTTATTTATTAAATATCTCATATTTAATCATAAAGTTTCTCAAACTTTATAATCAAGCTTAACTTGATTAAAAGACTCTTTCTTTCTTCAATGCATTCTTTATATGTGACCCATTAAGTTTCTAAATATGTTGACAATGGATATGATTTATAACCCTAAATCATATCTACGATTAGATAAATTAAGCTCCTTTAATTTATCTTTAGTTCTCTAATTAAACAATTTATATTCATATATCAAGATTGACTTTTGGTAACACATTATGTTCACTCAAATACGTACGAATGTCATAGTAATTTTGAATAACCTTTTTGTACATTACTTTTTTGTACAATTCAATTCTTTTACTTCCTATTAGACATGGAGTATGAAGTTAATATCTACTCTATTTGAGTTCAATCATTTTAATTCTCTGACATTAGTAATCAATTCAATTTATGATATTTACAAACTGCTTTCGAAGTGTTATTCAATCTTAGTCAAGGATTTTTTAAATCAATATTAATTATGAACAACGGAATATTATCTCAAATTACTTTAGAGTGATGTATTAATATTAATCACTCAACTACTTTCCTATAGTTCACACTATATCTAATAATTACCAATTAAGTTATATTTGATTAGAATAAGTCATAAGTAGTATCAAAACATAGCAATCTTTATACAAGTTACAACATCAAAAGGATCACTTATATAATTATTACAATAAAAATTTTCTTAGACCTACAAGTAACATTGTAAACGGACTGAGATAATACATAAATATATTATGATTTCATTATAATTTTATCTATAATATATATTTATCTACTTTGTCATATATATATTTAAATATTTATAAGATACATAATGTGTTTTAATAACTATGTCACAATACTACAATAAATTGGTTGGTTGTAAGCCATAAATCAACATCTTCGACGTAAGCCTTGATGCAGCTGGAGAAGAGGGAGATTGAGACATTCCACTCCGCCATGAAATTGAACGAGTACTTCTCAGCTTCTCCAAACTAGTCCAACTCTGACCAGTTTTGCCGTGCCTCTGCTCGAAGTTCAGTCCGTGAAGGTCGCTGGGCATGGCTACTGGCTGGGTAATGCGAAGCAGGAGTGTAATTCTCTCGAAAATTTTGTACCCTTGGAGCTGAGAGTGAGAGAGAGATTGAAAATGTCGTGAACGTTATCTATATCCACTCGCGTCTTGATGCGCGTGTAAAACAGGGCGCATTACGTTTTAAATTTATCTTCGATGGCCCGCCATAGTCATGGTGCCCATATTCGAGTAGTTATTGTAAACTATGGTAAGCATGTGGAAGTAGTATTATGGGTTGAAGAATAAGGCTGAATACACAAATAAAATAAGAAAAATGAATAATTTATAAATAATAAGAAATACCAACTGAAAAACAGAGGGATGAAAAGGTTGTTATCCCGTTTTGAGGTACGAAGAAAGAGAAATCCAGAAAGGATTAGTAGCTTTTTGATGCATAATTTTATGGGGATATGTTCAATCACGAGAATGCCAAATGCAGACGAAAGAGAGAAGAAGAAGGTAGTGGTGATAGGAGGGGGTGTTGGTGGCTCTATTCTTGCATATACGATCCAGTCTTCTTTTGAGGTTGTCCTTATTGATCAGTAAGTCGGAATTAGGATTTGTATGAAGAAATTGTTGCTATCTTTATTCCTATATATTATTTATTTATTGAAACGTTGTTGATGCAGGAAGGAATATTTCGAGATCCCCTGGTCATGCTTAAGGGCGGTGGTGGAGCCATCTTTTGCGGAGAGAGCGTTGATTAATCACAGTGATTATCTGCCCAAAGCACATATTATTGCATCTGCAGCAACTGGAATTACAGGCACTCAAGTTTTGACCGCTGAGGGCCACGCCTGTCCATATGACTACCTTGTTATTGCCACCGGTCATCAGGATTGTGTGGCTAAAACTCGATCTGAAAGGCTCGACCATTACAAGGCAGGTGAGGAAGTTTGCTTTTGGATTTTTTTCTTAAAAAAAAATAACTGATGCCTTTATAT
Organism: Erythroxylum echinodendron; assembly: GCA_027575705.1. Lineage (NCBI taxonomy): Eukaryota > Viridiplantae > Streptophyta > Magnoliopsida > Malpighiales > Erythroxylaceae > Erythroxylum > Erythroxylum echinodendron. The sequence goes on from JANZXR010000004.1 coordinate 23,748,221, forward strand.
GACATACGACAGAATTCGAAAAGGTGAAATCTGCAAATTCAATTCTGATTGTAGGAGGGGGACCAACTGGGGTGGAACTAGCTGCTGAGATAGCTGTTGATTTTCCTGAGAAGAAAGTAAAACTGGTGCACCGTGGAACAAGGCTGCTGGAATTTATTGGTCCTAGGGCATCAGAAAAGGCATTGGAATGGTTAACTTCAAGAAAGGTTGAGGTAATAGTGGATCAAGCAATCAATTTGAACGCCTTTTCTGATGGTGTTATTCAAACATCGTCGGGGGTAATCATCGAAGCTGATTGTCATTTTGATTGCACTGGGAAACCAATGGGTTCATCGTGGCTTGGAGATACCATTATAAGAAATAGCTTGGATCTTCGAGGGCGAGTGATGGTTGATGAGCACATGAGAGTTAGGGGTCACCAAAATATTTTTGCCATAGGCGACATAACCGATACTGCAGTACGTCCTTTCTATATGCTGTTTCTGTTAACCATTTTTCTTGGTTCTTTAATCTCTTTGTGTGGTTTACAAAGCAGGAGGTTAAACTAGGGTATCCCGCTCAAAGACACGCCTTGGTAACAGCCAAGAACTTGAAGCTTTTATCCATGGGTGCAAATGAGAGAAAGTTGGCCACTCATAAACTTTCTCAAACTTACGCAATAATCTCTCTAGGGAGAAGAGATGCAGTTGCACAGCTTCCCATGGGGACACTTTGTGGCTCCATTCCTGGCAGGTTGAAATCCAGAGATTTGTTTGTGGGCAAGACCAGGAAACAACTTGGCCTGAAACCCAAATAGAACATAACTCTATGTAGTCCTTTGTTTTCACGAGGTATATAAACGTAAGTATCTTCCCTTTTTTTAAAAAAACTAGATTAGATTTTCATTGCTTATGATACCATACCATGAAATAAATATATCTCTTTATTTATTTCTGACTGTAATTGAAAACTCAGATGACTTTAAGCTTCTACGATCTCCAAGAAAAAACAAACTAAAGTATTTGCACAACAGAACCCTCAAGTTATCAAAGATCTGTCTTGGAAGGACTACTCATTTCTCATTATTTGATGAAATCAAAGTTTTGATGCTTTAAGGACTTTTCGTCTTTTTGAGTAGGCCTTCCTTCCTTTGTTCAAATAACGGCAATAGCAAGTATGTATTGCTACAACTGTGTCTCTCATAATAGTGCACATTACATGTATTTTATTTCTATTACTATGAAATTCATAATTCATAAATTAAGTAGTTAATAAATGAATAGTTAATGGTGGGTTACTATTAGCCCTTTTTGAATTATGTTATAATAAAATTTAATATTCAATATAATTCTTTATCTATCAAATATATTATACTTCAGCTTAAAGTTTCTCAAATTTTATTTTCAAGATCTACTTCATTCAATTATATTTTTTCTCTCTTTATTCATTTTTTTTATATGTAACTCATTAGTTCTTAAATATATTGACAGTGAATATAAATTATAATCTTAAATTATATTTAGGATTAGATAATTTAAAATAATATAATTTATCATTAATTTTTTAATTAAACAATTTATGTTCATTATTAAAATTGACATCTAAAATTACATCATTACTACCTAAATATTAAGAATGTCAATATCGTTTTAAATAATTGTTTTTATATATTTTAGTTCTTTTATCATACAGGGCTCTAATTAAATATAGAATATAAATTTTGTGTATACTATATCTTAGTCCAATTTTATTAATTCTCTATTATTAGTAATTGCCTCTTTAATGACATTTAAAATTTATTTTCAAAGTATCGTTCTACCTTGATTAAAAATTTCTCAAATTGATGCCAATATAATATAGTAAAAAAATCTCTCTATTTTTTTTGAATTGATGAATGTTATATCGATCATCGAACTATCTCTACATATTTTGTGTTATGTCTAATAACTATCCACTGAGATATGTATGGTTAAGATAGGTATTAAGTATTATCAAAATATAATGGTTCCTATATAATATATCTTTTAGATCTCAAATCAAGGGATTTATATAATGACCACAATAAAAATTTTAATGAACACTCAAATAATGCTCCATTTAAAATTCAACTAACATGTTAGTTTACAAAACTTGTTCTCTAGTAGGTACCTACATATTTATTTAAGTATCTCCATATTTAGTGTGTAAAACCGACTACTTCCTTCTTAAAGAAGCAACATACTAAAGGATTTATGTCAACCTATCCATAGGTTTGCAGTAAACTCTTTTCAATTATAGTAAATCTATTTATACAAAAGATTTCTCAATCTCTATGTTATAAAATCGAATTATGTCCTAATATTCCAAATTTATTAGAACATGTATAAAACACATAATTGAATCACAATAGATCAATCAAAACAATTGCATTAGATAAAAGAATCAAAATATACTTAGCACAAACTAGGTTCATCACACCTAAACACTAACAGTGCATTTAGTTACACACAATAGAAAATGAAATTGAAGAAAACAAAAAGAAAAACAAATAGAAAACAAAGAGTTCATAATTATAAATCTCTCTTTCTCTTTGATCGAATGTTCTAGTAAGTTTGAGGTTTGATGTTGTAATCTATTGGATCTTTTGATGATTTCTTCATGTTCTCCACATCTTTGGATTAATATCATCCGTTTTGAACATTCTTCACATCTTCAAAAGTCTGCTCTCCTCCATTAACTCCATTCATGTCTTTTTATTGTAATTTTTAAGGTTCTAGGAGGTACACAATCTAATACAAGGGTGTGTACTAGACTATGTATATTCCAAAACTCTCATTGCACACCTTAACACATATAACTTGATTCATTCTCTCGATTTATTATTAAGTATAAGAATAAGAATTATCACAAACATTTATATATGCATCGAATACAACAAGAATAAAGTTAAAAAAACTATTGAAGATAATCCCTAATATGGATTTAAAAACCCATAATCATGTTAAAAATCTTGGAAATCCAAATAAGCATTTAAGAAAATGAATAAATAAAGGGAAAAGAAAGAAAAACTAATTGGAGTCTTAATCTAGAAATCTGGAATTCTTTTAAGCTCTCTTGATATCTCCTTGTGATCTTCTTTTAATCTGGTGGCTATTACCTCTTTTGGTATTTTTCTTGTCTTTATGTAGTACTTAAGGTTTATAAGGTTGTTTTTAGGTTTTTTTCCACTTAATTTAATTCCAAAAATAGCTCTAAAACTTTAAAACTTTAAAATTCTCACGAGCCGGAAACACCATCGTCAAGATCATGAGGGTGTCACGATCATGACTTAAATGCAAGATTATAACAGAGGCTCAATGCACTAAGATCTTATCTTTTCTTCACATTCACGTTACCATATACTCATAAACACATCCCCCCCTCTTGAAAAATAAAATTAAGATCAAATTCTTGCACTAAGCTAATCAAACATTTAGAACACAAACAAAAATTAAGAAAAACACACTTTTTAAGTCTATACATATGATAATCATCTAAGAAAACAATTAAAAACATAATTAAACACTTAGAAAACATACTATAATCTACTCCGATTAAGAAACAATTAAAGAAGAGTGTAGCACCTGAAATTTGAATCTCCTATGACTTCTCATGAAATCATGATTTTGCTAATCAATTTAATCTATAGTTCATAGGATTATGGAAATTCCTCAATTACGCTAATATGATTCTTTAGGCTATTAACATTTAATTCTATGTTGATTAATTAAAATATCTTTCTAATTAAAGCCCCTAGCATTGCATTAATCAATTTATAAATTTCATTATTAGGGTTGACCCTAATCTGAAAGATTTTTGTCAACCTATCTCTAGACTTGTATGTAACTTCTTTCAATTATGTTAGGCTTATTCTTTTAAATATTTCTAAATCTAAATTTCATGACATCATATATGAATCAATATGTGAGAAATATTAATTCAAGAATAATTAAGAACATATAATTAAATCTCAATAAAACTAAACAATGAATTAAACTAAAATAAAATTACTACTAGCTTATCCATGGTTCATCTAATCCAAGTACAAGGGTTTAGTTCCTAATCTAGAATACATTGATAGGAATAAATTATGCTATGTTTTGTTAAGTATTTAAATTTGTTTTTAAGTACTTCTTAGATGATTATCATGTGTATAGGTGCTGAGAATTGTGTTATTGTTGGTGTTTGTATGTGTTCTAAGTATTTGTGTGGTTTAAATCAAGAATTTGATTTTAATTTTATGGTTCAAGAGGTGGTTGATGTGTTTGTTAATGTTAGACATCAAATAATTGAAGAACAAGGAAGATTAAAGCTATATGAAGGGTGTTACAATCATTTATGAGGAGCACAATCATGACTGGCATGCATAGGGCTACATGACATCTGTCACGATCGTGCCCCAGGGTCATGATCGTGACAACGACTATCTAGCACATGTTTTTTCTTCTGGTTTAGGGTTAGGGAGTATTTTTGGAACCGATCAAAGTGAAAAAACCCTGGTTACACCCCCAAGACCCCTAATAAACTATTTAAGGCTGTGAAACACACAAAAATGCAGCATCCACAATCAAAATTGAATCAAATTGGAGTGATCAAGAAAGCACCAAGAAATTCCAGCATTCCAAATCAGGGTGTTAAATAGTTTTCTCTCTTTTTCTTTTAGTTTCATTCATTATCCTTGATGTGTAATTGGATTTCTTTGATGTTTATCATGTTTATGGGTTTCTAGATCCTTATTAAAGATTGTTTTTGAACTATTTTATGAACTTAATTTTTGTTGAATTCAATCTATTTCTAGATGTTTGTGATAATTGTCGTTCATAAACTTCATAACAAAATTTTTGTTAAACATTTTGTATGGAGTATTAAACTCTCAAATGTTATGTAATGTATATACACAGATTATGAGTTGTAATGACACTATGTAAGTTTATTTTTGGTGAACAAAATGGGAAGAATTGATCTTTATGAATGCTTGTGATAGATGTGATGCCTTAAATAAGCTAATGTGATTGCTTTAGCGTGTGTGTATTTCTCAAATATCCTATGGTATGTTCGGGCATAAGCTCTATGGAAGTGATATGTTACAATGAAACTCCTCCAATAATTAGCATGTTCATTTTGAGGAATTGGTAGCCTTCCAAGGCTCTTATTTGCATCCAAGGAGTCACAAATAGAGAACTGTGAGTCCAAGTCTCTACCAATTTATTTGACCTCAAAGAGATTCAAGTAGTTGCCAATGACTGAATCCATTGGACTTGCTTGAGCTGGAAAGCTATCGTTAAGGGATTGTTTACTTTCTAAAAAAGGAAGATATTGTTTTGTCGGAGGGAAATCTAGAAAGAAGGCAGAGAAATTCTTTTCAAGTCCTTAAACTTTACGTTCTTGATTTAATGAAATATGTTTATGATTTTTATTTCTTTATATTAATTTGAATTGAGAAATTAGATTAGATCACTTATTTTAGTTTGGACAGTCAGAGCTAGTACCTTAGTATACCTATATACATCAAATCAATAGACAATTGAAAAGAGATCTTAGTTATGTATTAGTTACCTGTAGGAATCCTTCAAATCCAATTATATTGTTAGGAAGAGTTTTGATAAATGGAGATTCAACTCTTTCTATTTTAGTTAGGATTACTTAATTAGATAGAGAGAGAGAGGGTAATCATAGTTACTAGATATCTAAGGTCAAGTGGTATTAAACCAAAAAGGTGAAGCAAAAAAAAAAGGATAGACATAATTCATAATTTTCATTATTGATCAATCCATCAATTCACTGTTGCTTATTTCATTATTTAATTATCAATTTTTATTTAATTTTAGTAAATTATCTTATTTTCAACCTTAAATAAAGTTTATAAGAATTATTGGGTGACTACTCCAATCCCTGTATGATGATACTTTTTATAATATAAGATACAATCTATATACTTGCAGTAAAGCTTTTTGCATTTAAACTTCAATAAAAGGGCACTAAAAAATGGAGTAATTCATGATTTAGATTGAAGGTTAAACAAGTCCAATGCTATAATTGTAAAGTTAAAGAGCACTTTAAAAGAGGCTATCCAGAGTGGAAGAATGGAAACAAGAAAAGGAAAATATATGGCAAAGCAAGTGTTGTTGTAGTTCAAAAGAGTTTTGACGAAGAGGATGGAATAAAGAGTGATGTTTTAATAATGAGTAATTTTGATCGTTTAAATCTAAAGGGAATAGATAATAGGGCTACTTATCATATTACATTTAATAAAGACTATTTCTTTTCTTTTGAAAAATCAAGTGGTACTATTAGATTAGGTGATGTGTGCTTAATTACTTATACATTCACTTATTAACACTTAGTGATTATTGTTGTGAAATACTTAAGATACTCATTTTAGTTCATATTTGGTATTAGGTATAAGTGTGATACACGAGAACTAAAATGGGATAAAAGCACATTCCTTGAGCCAACATCTTGATGTTCAAACTTAATTGTCTTTATGGAACAAGAAGGAGATGGATTAGGGTGAAGATGGGACAAGGAAATGTAAGAAAATGAAGTTTGCAAAATGACCTTCAACTTGCATGACTGTGTATATACTTGCACAACTGTGCATCTTTTCAAAAGGTGTATTTTGACAGTTGAATGCACGATTGTACATCCCATCGTGCATATGCCCAAAACCTTAGTTCTTGTTATAAATTGACAATTTTAGAGACCAAAGGAAGAATAATCATTTTGGGAAATCATGAAGGGGTAAAAACGCTCACGATTTGGAGATCTATAGGGAACTAAACTTCTTTCTTCCGGTTCGAGAGTGAAATCGATGCCGAGTATCACAATTGAGCATATTGTCATTGTGTATTGTGAATCCCTCTCTCTTTAGGGTTTGTTTATGTTATTCTATGTCTATTAATTTTGGTATTTGTGTAATGATTATCTGAATGTGTTCATTAGATTACTTATATGTAAACCCACTACTAGAATCTGAAATACAATACATAATAGTTGTGTTTTGGATTCATTTGTGGTAACTAATGTTGTTGACTCATTAGAGATAACGTAAAATAGGTTAAATGACCCAGTCTTTTGTGGTTGTTGCCTAAATTGATATGTTTTCCTTATTCGTGATGCAACTTTCTGAGTAAATCTGGAGAGCTTGTTATAGGTTGTTAGATAACTAGGTGTAGTTAAAGAGCTTATTTTGATTAAACATGATTTCAGTGAAAACAGGAGTTAACAGAGTTTATTGTTAATCTAAGATCAATGGTTTCTAAGAGAGGTTAACAGAGCTTATTGTTAATCTAAGATCAATAGTTTCTAAGAGATGTGTGAAAATAATAATACAATGAAGTGTGATTATTTGTGTGTAGGATGAGATTAAACCACAAACTAGATTCCAAAATCATTCATCATTTTTATCACTTTTTGACTGTTTGCTTTAATTTGCTTTCGTTAGTTTAATTTCACTTTGTTTTCTTAATTGCATCAAACCAAAGCCCCTTTATATCTTAACATCAATTCTTTTCATAACAAAGCTACATGTATATTCCCTGTATATACGATCCCTACTTACCACTACTACAAATTTAGTTGTGCAGAGTTAGATTTATTTTCTGGTGCATTCGACACACATCATTAGGTGATAATGCAGAGTGTGCTATCAAAGGCACTAATTTATTGTAAATCAAGATGCATAATAGAATTATTAGAATATTGAATACTTAGTATGTTCTTAATCTATAAAAGAATTTTATTTTCATCGGTAATCTTTATAGGCAATGTATAAGTTTTATAGTAATGATGGGTAACTTAAGGTGATAAAGGGTGCGTTAACTGTGATAAGAGGAAAATTACAACTTGGCATCTATGTCCTAATGGAAAAGACAGTAATAGGATCAGTGGCTATATCTTAATATTTAAGGAAGAAAGATAGTAATATGGTATGGAACATGTGGGTGAATAACATATGCGAATCATCTTGGTTAGAAAGAGATGATAAAACTTTAAAAAGAGAGCCTATAAAAGGATATCAAACAATAAATATTGATTTTTATAAGTTTCATATGGTTGGTAAAACATCTAAAGTGACCTTCAATCATATAATGTTTAGGGTGCACTATAATTTGAGGCAAACATATGAAAATTTTGTCTCATATTCAATAGTGAGCAGTACTAGTTCAAAGGTGGAACTAGAACAATCTGGAATAAATGTTAAGGAGGCTAAAATTTTTAATTTAAAAGATAGAACAATAATAAGAAGAAAGTGTCAACATAGCAAGAAGGACAATTAGGTAGCCAAAGAGAAATGATTAGGGATGCTCTAATTAGCACTAAAAATGGAACTATCATTTAGGGGATTAGAGAATGTCAAGAGAAAAATAAATAGATGGAGCTTATGATACATGATGTAAGTGTTTACAATATCAAAAAATTGACTGCATATAATCAGATCTTATAGAAAATGGTTTGCACTTTGGATGATGTAGCAGACATGTTGATAAAGTTATTGCATATAGAAAAGTTCAAGCATAACTTGGACTTAGTAAATGCTCATATGGCTTGAAGCCCTTAGGTGCTTGAATGGAAAGGGGTATTTTTTGGTTAAACATTAGAGAATTCAAGTGAAGGTGTGGAATTTTGAGATATTCCTTGAATTCTAGTAAAATAGAATTTCAATAATCTTAGACTTTCGCTAAAATAGAGTATCAATGTCATTGGGTATCTATAGAAATAGAGTTTTATTGACCTTAAAATTTTATAAAAATTTAATATCAGTGACCTTTGGTTTATATGGTAGTAAAGTTTCACTATAATTATATTTATTTCAAATAACTAGTCCATAAATAATTTGATAAGAGTTTTGTAAAGGAAGACTTTAGCAAGAATCCCTTCAGAGAACCTTTAGGAGGTTTTATAATGTTACTATCAACTATTCTCCTTATATCGTCTTTCTTACAATAATAAAAGAATTTTGTCTAATTGACGGTGGCAGAAGATCAAATAAATTAGTTAAACCATTTTAATTCTTATTCTTTTTTTCCTTCGATATTCTTCTTGTATTTTAAAAAAATGATATCAAAGTAATTAATATTGTTACAGTACTCTTCATGTGAGAAAGGTTTTAATAGATCACCCTAATTATGACATTCTATACAAGTTATCGCCAGATAGTGTTTATCTTACACTAGGATGCATATAAGCAATTGAAGTTGCAATAAAGGTCCTTACTCATCTTGGTGCCCAACATTTTACTTCCAAAACTAGATTTGCATACTTTAAAGCCCATGTCTCAAAGGTTTCATCTTAAGATTGATTGTTCCTAGATGACGACTGGGTTAGCTAGTAACAAGTGATATTAATGGCATCTTAAGAGATCTATGGATTGTAGAGTCAACTAAGAGTTATCTCATCATGTCCTTTGATCTTGCAGCCTTTATTCAAGGTGTAATTCCTTACATCCTTGAAAATACAAAGAAAGGCTTCTTTGCAAAAGATAAAGAGCATATTTATAGGTTGTGAACATATGTTATGACATAATATAATGCATCTTATGCATTAATAACCTAACAAAAAAGAAAAGAACAAGAAGTTTCCATATTAAAAACTAAATTTGTAAACACTAGAAAGAATTATTGAGGATATAGACTTTTATTTCCAGCTCAACACAAAAGAATCAGTTATATTTCTTCCATGGGAAGATATAAGAATGAAGAATTAGTTTTACATAATATTTATAGATGACCTTTTAATCCTAAAAAATTACCTTAAAAGAATTGAAGCCTTTGGTAAAAGGCATGTTAAAAGGCAATAAAGATTTCTTTGAAACTAAGCACTAGAGATCAACATCTCAACATTGATAGAAAGTGGTGTCAATACCTATTATATGCATTATCAATCTAACAATAAAAATACCTATTCCTAGTAAGTATAATCAAATTAATTTTTGATCTACAAGTTTGAATTTGATCAAAAGGAGATATTCTTTGGAAGAATAATTTTGTGTATGATAGATTGGCAACCATACATGCAATTAATACTGTTTAGTTGGACAACAAGGAGGTTGCTACTAGAAAGCTTTATTGTGAAGAAGATATATAAACCTATTTCAAAATCAAAAGATGTCGAAACTAATGTTAGTAAAGACAAGCATATGAAAATTTGGAAAAAGTGAATTAAAACATCACTAAGTAAATGAAAGAAAAATCAGCTAATTAAGATCAACAACGAAGAATAAGTCTCCCTTTCTCATTAGTTATTTCAGGATAAATTATTCATTTATACTTTTTGTCTTTAATTGTAAACTTTCATTTTTTTAATTTTTATCTTATTTTAAAGACTCAATGGAAATGAATAAAATCAATTTTAAGTGGGTTTAAATATCATTGAAATGCGTGAAAAGGATTAATAAAATAAGAAGCAACATAAAGTTGTTATTAGGTCTTAAACACATTATGTTAGCTTTCTTAACTTTTCATTATGTGATTTTAGGTGTCAAGTAAGTCATTTGTTTTATTTTATTTAAGATTATAACCTCATTTCCACCATCGTTTCCTAAAAGTCTAAACTAAATGAGATTTTTTTAATAATTGGATTATAACTTAGTGGCTGGGTAAGGAATAAGTCCCAAACCTAAAATGAAATTAAAAATAACCGTTTTCTTATTTTACTTGTTATTTTTCAATTATTAAGTGATTGTTTAATGCTAGAGATAGTATCTCATAAAACAAACTACTAACATAATATATAAGATTAAAAGGAAATTTAAATTAAAACTTAAGTCAAGCCCTAAGTTAGTAATAAACTTTATGCACTTTCTTTCATTTTAAGCCTAAGACATTGCTTAGGCTTTTTTTATATTTTAAACCCTAAGATCCATCTTTACACAAATTATTTTTATTACAAGCCCTAACTGTTAGCTTTAAGCAGTCTCTACGTTTTAAAACATAAGACCCCGACTATAAATAAATCATTTTTATTTCAAGCCCTAATATTTAAGTCTAAGCGTTTTCTCTAATTTCATTCTAAGACACAACTTTAGGTTTATCATTTTTATTCTAAGCCCTAAAACCCAACTCTGGGCATTTTTCTATATTTCAATTCCTAATACACAACTATAAGAATTTATTTTTAATTTCAAGTCCTAAGACTCAAATCTAGGTATATCATTTTAATCCCAAACTCTAAGATTCGATATTATCACAAAACTTAATTAATTTCTTATTATGTTTGAACTATCTTTGTAATGCTTTAAGTAACACATTAAAAATTGAGCGGCTTATAGGTAATAATTAAATAATTGTAGAATGATAACTACAAGATTTGAATATTGAAAAAAAGAACTAATGTTGTTATTGTTCTTATTGTTATTGGTAGTAGTATTCTTCTTCTTATTGTTATTATTATTATTATTGGTAGTAGTGGTAGTATTAGTATTATAACAATATAAGTTTACTAGAAAATGGAATTAGCTATAAATAAATTTTGCATTTAAAATAAAGACGATAAAAAATTCATTTTAAAATATCAATTTGTATCATAAACTATTAACATGAAAATTTTACAATGCAAATGTTATCATGTTATTTCTACTAAGGACATAAAATAACTTTTTAATGATAAATGTATATAATCCTAAATGTTATATTTGCTATGTTGTTGTTGACAAGAATTTTTGCATGGGAGCATATTCAATTACAACAAAATAAAAAATTTGCTAAATTATTTCAAAAACTTTCCGATTTCCTCTTTGTTGCTCTTGTGTTTGTGGTTAAATGAACTGTTTTCTTAGTTATTATTCTTCTATAAATATGAAATTGTTTTGTCTAATCAGTTATAGAGACGGACATTAAATAAAAGAACTAAAACGAGAAGATGATAAGATATGCTCAGGACTCCATTGTAAGTGTGACTTAAACCAGGAGGTCCATATAATAAATAAAAAGTTAATAAATGAGAGACGTAGTAGGCCCATAAATAATCCTACAAAGTAAAAAAGAATGTCCAAAGCCTGATAAATGATAAAAGTAATCAAAGCTTTTCTAGTTAGGCTAGGACAAGCCCACCAACTGGTTGCCTCTTCTTCCTCTGCGCTTCTCTAGGCAATAACCAATAACAAAAACAACTCCTTTCCTCTCCATAACTTAACTTGTTTGTATCTTCCAGACAGCAAGCTTCTTTTTCTTCCTTGAACCATCTCTATGGCTATTTTGTCTAACCAAATATGCACACATAATTACATAAACTCTGTAAAAACAATGGATCAAACTTCTTCACTATCTTTATTTTTCATACTTCAATCAAATTTAATTTCCCCTTTCTTGTCCTCTTAACCCTTAAAAACCCCAACCCCCCCGCCCCTTTGTGTTTCCGTCTTTTTCAAAGGCCGGAAGAGCAGAGTCAAGCTACTTCTGCTTCTGTAATTTTTTGGTCTTAACCACCATGTTCATAGCATCTCCGTTACTCTACTCCTTTGCTCTTGTTCTGTCTCTAACTTTTCTCTACATCTTTGGCCCCCAAATCATCTTCACTCTCAACCAACAATATGATGAACTCGATGATCTGTCTCTCTTCACAAAAGCCCTTAAACCCTCCGACCAAATCTCCCATTTGTCCACCATAAATCCTACCCCTAAAATCGCTTTCCTTTTTCTCACCAACTCCGACCTCTCCTTTGCTCCTTTATGGGAACGTTTCTTCGACGGAAACGCTCACCTTTACAACATTTACGTTCACGCCGATCCTTACGTGAAACTCTCTGAGGATGTCGGGATTTTCAAAACCCACTTTATTCCCAGCAAGAGGACAGAGCGAGGATCTCCTTCGTTGATCTCTGCAGAGCGCAGACTCTTGGCTCGTGCGATTCTCGACGACCCAATGAATCTCTACTTTGCTCTTGTCTCTCAGCGTTGTGTTCCTTTACATTCGTTTCGGTTTATCTACCTTACCCTTTTCGGTAATAGTGCTTTTAGGGCGTTTACTACTCAGCACCGTCACCAGAGCTTCATCGAAATCATTTCCAACGAACCCAATCTGCCGGAGAGATACAACGCTAGAGGGGACAACGTGATGATTCCTGAAGTCCCTTTTGAGGAGTTCAGAGTTGGGTCTCAGTTTTTTGTTTTAGCGAAAAGACACGCACTTGTTGTTCTCAAAGATAGAAAGTTGTGGAGGAAATTTAAGTTGCCATGTTTGAACGTGGACTCTTGTTATCCAGAAGAGCACTACTTTCCTACACTTTTATCAATGGCGGATTTGAAGGGTTGCAGCAAATATACACTGACTAATGTGAATTGGACTGGTAGTTTTGATGGGCATCCATATATGTATCAAGCACATGAAGTTTCTGCAGAGTTGGTGTACAGATTAAGGCAGTCGAATTCAAGTTATTCATACTTCTTTGCGAGGAAATTTTCGCCTGATTGCTTGGAACCGTTGATGAGCATTGCAGAAGATGTGATATTCAGAGATTGATGATCATGTTAGTGGTACGTGTTTATTAGTTTTCGGTCATCTCTTGCTTAAATCAATTAGTTTTTTTCCAGTTGAAATTTGGCTAGAAAATGGGAAATTTGAACTTGGTTGGACTCTGTGAAAGTCAATTGGGAGTCCAAATTTCAAGCTGTTGCTTGCTGCTAATTTTCTGGGATATTTATCGTAACTATCGACATTTTTGGGCGAGTGGTTTTGGGTCAGAAAAAATGGGGGCCGCTAGATCAAAAATGTGTTCTCTTTTACGTCCTTCATAGTGCATTTTAGCGTAGGCGAAGTTGTTCTTTTATTTGTCATCCAATGTTTTGTTCTTTCCACCCAAATCGGCAAGTAATAAAGTGGTGGGTCATTGTTTGTTCAACTTGACATCCAAGAATATTAAAATAGCTTTACTTAGTTATGCTTGCGGTGACAAGTTGGTCATCGAATTTGGATTTTATGGTTCCATTTTCAGTTATAGGCAAGGATGATGGGAATCTCTCAAAGTTGTTTCATGTTTCTTGAAGCTCACATTTGTTAGATTAGATCGGCGTGCATTGTAAGCTTATTTGTCGTGGGTCAAAAGCTGATTTTTCTTTTTAATGTGCAGTGGTCGCTGATCTTAAGAAGTAAGGAATCTTATGGAAGATGGATGGGGATTAAGTTTGATTTTACTTTGATGTAATAAAGCTGGCCTCTCCCTTTTTGGTTGCTTGTATTGTATAGAAACTCAAATATCATCACAATTGTACATAGTAGCCTTGTTTTTTCTTTTTCCACTCTACAAAGATTTGGGCGTGCAAAAGTGCTTTTTCCTGGGTTCATTTGTTGTCCTTCACGGTGTGATTTATATGGCCGTAAGACTATAGTATACGTGAAAAGTTTTGGATAGCAAAATTAATATCTCATTCATGATTTTTAAAATCTCTTAACCTTCATTCAGTCGCAATTTTAAAATATGTTGCTGTCAATTAAATAAAATATCTGTTAAGTTGGAAGTGGAACTAGGATGGAAAAAATTTGCGGTCGAAAGCTGGTGGAACCCCAAAACCACAAGACATCTTGCCTAGAGTGCAGTTGTGGTCTGTAACTATCATTATCCAACGACAGATGCTATTATTATTAGCTTATTTTATTATCGCTATTGTTACCTTTTTACCACTATTTTTTATGGCTGTTATGTTGAAATGATATGATTAAACGATAGAGTAAACTTTAATTTCATACTTTATGTTTAATGAAATGTGTGACAAACCAATTGAATTATACCAGAAAATTACGCATAAAAATAATAGTCAATGTGAAGTTGGCGGACAATCTCGAGGGAATACTGGTCGCTGAGGCAAAAGAGCAATAATATGTTCAAGCATAGGAAGAGAATTCGAATGAATTAAAGGATGATGGGAACTCTAAGCTCTAGGTAACAACAAAACCAATAAAGGGCTGAAGTCAAATTCTGGAGCTGATATAGAACAAAGCGAGTCTTCTTTTAATGTTGTGAGGAAATCGTGCAGGAAGATGAGGAAACCCAAAGGGGGATGACGTGAATTTTTTTAGTATTATATAATTTTTTGGAACATTAGGAGTATGAATAAGCCCTTCAAAATGTAGGCTATTAAAGACCTTATTTTGAAGAAACATCCTATACTTGTAGGACTTTTACAGACTAAAATGAAAGCTTGCAAATTTCATAAATCCCATGAATTTCATTGGTAAAAGTTGGAACTTTAGCTCTAACTATGTGAATCAATACCATGGTCAGATATTATTTGCATACAATTAGGAGATGATTAATGTGATCTTGCATTTTAGTTCTGACAGCTTCTTCATCTCAATTGCAATCTTATTAACTCAATCTCTCAATTTGATGTTTTCATTGTATGTGCTTCCAATTTTGAATTCCAAAGGGTTAAACTTTGGAAGATCTTGTAAATATCAGTAACACAATGACAAATTCCTGGATCATAAAAGGAGACTTTAATTGTGTTCTTTCTCCTTTTGAGGCTCAAGGTGATAATGTTAACCACTCTAATTTAGGCAAAGAACTAGAAAAGGTAATCACCAGGCTGGAAGTTACACGTCTAAAATATGCTAGGAAACTATTTACCTGGAGCAACAAACGAAAAGGTGGAGCTCTTAGAAGGAAAAAGCTAGACAGAATCTTGCCTAACCAGACTAGTTGAGATGTCTTTCCTATGTTTTGGTTGGAACCCAACTATGCTCAGATCACTCTTATTTGGAAATTCAGGACTTTACCCTAACCAGAACTACCAATGTTCCTTTCAAGTTCTTCAACTTTCTTACCAAAAAGGAGGGATTTATGGAGGTTATTAATGAAGCTTGGGGAAGCTACATATCTAGGTTTAAATCTTATTAGCTCATGAGAAAATTTTAGTTCTTAAAGTCAAACTTAAACATTTTTCTAATTCAAGGGCCTTTCAATAGAGAGGAGATTACAACTTGTAAAAGAAGAGTTAAGAGTGATCCAGAATGCCTGCTATATTGATCTTAACAATCAAGAATTGCAATCTAGAGATATCAGGTAGCCAGAGGAGCATAACATGACATTGCTTAATCACAATTCTTTGCTTATATAAAGGCAAGGAATATTTAGATTAAGGAAGATGAACCCAACTCCAAGTTTTTCCATAATTCGATCTTGGCAAGAAGGAACTCAAAATTCTCTGGTTACTTGGTAATTGATAATGTAGTGATTAAAAGAACGGTGATTGACTATTATGTCAAGTTATTAGCTTCAAAATCCACTAGTCAATTTTCAGTCCAAGCCTTTGTGGTATTGATTAACTCTCCACTCCCCCAGATCAATTTGAATAATGACTTAAATGCCAACTTCTACCAAGTAATCAAGGAAGTTCTTTTCTGAGGAAGGCTCCTGGGCCAAATGGGTATAATGCCTATTTTTTTTCCAAAACATATGGAACACTACAAACTAGCTTTTGGTGGAGGTGATCCAAGAATTCTTACACAGTGGAAAGATGCTAAAGGAGATTAATGCTACTAAGGGTGGAAAAAAATGCTTGACCTAGCCTAGCTTGTACCAGTCTCAGATCAACGAGCTAAGCCTAGTCAAACTGGGCCACTAGCCAGATAAGTAAGGCCCAAACAGCCAAGGACCACGAACCAACCAGCTGAGTCTAACCTGGGCTCGAGCTAACTAACTGGAACCCAACCTATGGCCTGACAAAGATCTAAGAACATAATAACCTTGTTTGTTTTTAGCAAAACGATGTCATTTTTTTATAATCCAAACATAATTTACATAGGAAGCTAAATGACATCATTTTGTTTCTAAGACAAAATGATGTCATTTAACTAACATACAAGTTAGAAAAAGAAGTAAAATAACATCATTTTTCTTGAAGCAAAATGACGTCGCTTTACTTTTGATTAAGTTTTAGAATCGCAAGTGTCCTTCCTTCCCATTCTTCTATTCTTCTTTGTATGGTCACATCAAGCCATCGTCTGCTCGACTACTATTATTCTTTGTATCATCTCATCATCTATCTCTCCCATCAGTGTATGCTCTCCTCCCATAGCTTCCTTGTTGACCGTCGCAAGTCCACCATGCTACCATGCCACCATGCCACCAAGCCACCAATATGAAGTCACTGACACCACTAACTAACCAATGTCAACGTGTTAAATAATAAGGTAGTCTCTCTTCTCATCTCAAATTTGGTTTATTATTAATATTTGATTGTTTGGAGAGTTAAGAGTATTATGGTTTGGTGATTTGGCTAATTTGTGATAATATGGCATAATGCATGTATATTGTTTGATGAAATGCCCTTACCAAAATATTTTACCTCCTGTTATGCGTGAGCATGAATTTTAATATAATAATTTATCCTTCCACGCTCTTAGCCTATACAATGTTATACTTAATACTAATTCTGAACCTACTTTCATTTACATATGACTCAACACTGGGTTGCACATAATCATTCGATCCTTAAGCATAATATAGAATAGGCAAAGAAAGTTATTATGTTTGGGTCGTGTATACTATAATGTGTATAACTATAAAATGCCAGCCAAAAGGAGAAGTTGTCTTCTATTTGATTATACTTAGAACTTGGCAAGGAACTGCATCTGCTTCAGGAGAGGAGTTACGATTTCCATTATTCCCTCACAAGAATGGTCATGAACTCCTTTGTAGGTCGTAACCACGATGCTCATGTCTTTTGATAGCCTCTACACTTGTTTCTTCACGTTGCATGTACGATATGTGCAACAATGGTAACTCCTAGTAAAATTCAGACATGTTTATGAGGAACATCAGTGATGGAAACCAGCTAAAGACATGCAAAGAATGGTGCAATCTGGTTTAAAATATTTTGATGATCCATTGCACATTGGTGGATGTCCAATAACTCGGGCTAAAGCTTAAAGGATGAAGGAAGCTCTTAATGGATTGATTGAAGATGTTTGGGCTAAATAAGCAACAATAGAAACTGATTTGGGCTTAGAGAGATCAATCAGCTCTGTTACCTTAATTCACGCATTAAATAGGTCAAATTAGTGGTTTATTTGGCCTAATTAAAAGACTTTATTTGGCCTAATTAAAAGACTATGTTATTTTGATGATTTTAGGAGATCTCTAACTGATTTAGGTTGCCAAAAAGTCCACTTTCTATTTTTTACTTTAGGAATCAGTTTTTGAAAAGGCTTTCCTAAATCTTAGGAATTTCCTTATTTTTAGGAATAAATCATTTCTAGAAGATTGATTAGGGTTTTTTTAGCCTATATAATTGTCATCTTTGTAGAAAAATTGGAGGTTGGAATTTTTTTACAAAATTGGTGAGGTTATCACTTTGTTGGTTCTTCATTGAACTTGGAACTTATTAAGGTTATTCCTTGTGGCATTCATCTGACTTATCACTCTCAATCTCCCCTTTTCCTAGAGTATGGCGTCAATATACTTCTTTAGAACTTTGGTTTGTGTTTCTTTAAACATTAGTCAAGGTTCTTCTTGAAAACAAAACTAAATTAGTTTTTATGGAAATTCTTTTAAACAATTTGTTCATGGATTCCTAGATCTCAATTTATGATGTTCACATCAATAAGTTCCTATACTAGGGTAGACTGTAACATCCCATTACTTACGAAGAGGCAAGAATAGTAAATATGAGTGATTTATGAGAGATTAGAAGCATTCCATGTTCATACATAATATGACATGCACATATACGTGAATAGTGAAATTTTACCTATGAAAATGACTGTACATGCATCCATTAATATTCCGAGTATAATTGTTCATAAATGCAATTGTATTGAGAATTATATTTTGTTTGTATTGAAAATTGATTTGGAGAGTGTAATTGTTGATTTAGAATTTTTGGAGAATTTTAGGAAAATTTTTAAAAATTAGGGTAATTTTTGGACTAGGAAAAATATCAAATAGCAAGATAAATGATAAATGGTAGTAGAATTTAGTGTCAAATGGAAATGGAAATTTTGATAAATGACTATGGGATTTATTGACAAGTGTCATTAAAAATTGAAAGACAATTAGAATAGAAATTGGACTTAGGTTATAAGAATTGGACATGTGGCAATTGACATAAGTCACTTGTCAAACAATGCCTTAAGTCCATTAGGTTTTAAAACCCTTTTGTTTTGGTCTTCCACATTGCTTTTCATTAAAAGTCCAATTGGTGTTCTTTCTTTATCTCTACCCATCCTCCTCTTCGTGGTTCTCTTCTTCTTCACCATTTTTATTTTGTTCAATCTCTACCACCTCAACTCAAGAGATCACACTTTCCTTCATGTGCTAGTAGCATATTTGCTATTTTCTTCCCCTTTGCCATAAGAAAAACCTACCTTTACCTCCTCTAGAAGATGAAGAACATGGGATGCTTAAGAGCTAGGGTTGAGTGAGATTTGGAAGAGTTTGTAGCTAAACCTAGTAAGTTATGCTTTAAATGTCATGGATATGGTTAATTTAAGCTAGATTGATGAGTAAATTGAAAATTGATGACTTGGTTATGCAAGGTTTATGTATGTGTCGTGGGTGATGAAAATCTAAGTACATGTCTTTTTTTTGGATATGTAGGATGGTATAGAGATGTTTTTAGGTTGAATGATCATCAAAGTACTGTTTGGATGAGTGTAGAAAATTGATTATGAATGGATAAATATATATACTCTGTTTTTTAGTTAACGATTAATTATAGATCTTGATTTGTTTGTAAGTGATTTATTGAGTTAAATTGGGTAGATAGTGATGAGGAAATAAAATGGAAGAGATAATCTAGGTATTACACGAGCTAGATGTAAATGTTGAAAGTTTGAAAATATGGAAAATGTTCGCAGAAAAATGTCCACTGATATGCTTTTGTGTTTTAGCCATAACTTCTTCTAGAGTTGTTCAATTAAGATGATTCTTGATTTTAATTAAATTAGAGATATATGACTATATTTTTTATGAAGACACCAAAATTTAATTCTGACGTTAAAAGTCTTGAAAATTGACATGAAGTCTGAGAACTTCTGGGAATGAGTAGTAAGAGAGTTAAAATTTTGATCTGAAACTTCCATGAATTTACTGTACTGATCTTGATAGATTTTGACAAAATAGTCATCAGAAAAGTTGTATATCTTTCTTTTAAATTTCTATTGATATAAAATTTGGAATTTTTGGAGTGCTGGATCAAAAGTTATGGAGGTTTAGAATAGAGATTTTGGTAAAGAAGAAGAAGAATTGCATGATAGCGACTTTGAAGTTTTCAGGAATGTTGAACATTCGATGGTTTTTTCGCAATATCTTTTTTTCCTGACCTCCAAATGAGATGATCTCTGATTTGAAATAAACCAGAGACATAGGGCTATAAATTATCTGAATCAATCAAATTCTGAATCAGATACTAAGATGGTTAATTTTTGGATGGAATTTATGAATAGTACATTGTTTTTAATATGAACAGTCTGAAAATGTTTGAGGCATATATTCCAAATTACTGAACCAAATTGAGTGATTTTGGCGTCAATAGAAACATAAGATATAGAGGAACACTTTTCTTGAAGAGGATATGACCAAATTACATCAGTTTCACTTTCTAATTAAATGTGAACAGTAGACCTGAAAATGTAACTTGGAAAAAAAATCTGAAGTGAATCAATGAGAAAGGAATAAAGATCTTAATGGTTTCAGTGAGGCATAACCTAAGTATAAATTGTACTTAGTGAGTTTTAATATGAGAATGAATTTGTTGTGAAATTTATGGATAAATACTCGGGATTGTCATGAAATGCATTATATATATTTCATTTTATACATGTACATTATTAAACACTTATAATTGTACAAATTGTGATATATGTGCATGGTGTTTGATATAGAAGAGCAACTGGAACGTCAACCTCCAGACATTTCCAGAACTTTTAGGCATTAGCTTTGGGAGCAACTACTGAGTAACCTAGATGGTCTCACTTAATTACTTGTTTGCTTAATTTCTGTTTTGAAATGATTAAATGAATGTGAAATTGATTGTGTTGATTCCGAGCAATTGATTGTCCGAGGAGTTCTATATTTGGGACTGTATTGGAAGTGCTACTTATATGTGAATAGGAAGAACTAATTGTTTCTTGAATTGATTGACTGATTATGATAGATGCATTCCATACATGAGTGCACAATCAGATAATGACAGGTGTGACCAGAGTAGCCACCGATTAGAGCTTAAAGCTCAAAGTGTGAAAAGAGTCTCTAGCTCAGACAGTGATTAAAAGCCTAAGGCTCACTATGTAAAATGAGCCCTATATCTTCATCAGATAAGGGACAGTTAGCAATGAGCCTGGTATCTAAAATAGATACGGGATAGTTCAAACACTCGGTCACAACAACGTAACAATTGGAAAGGAGTCTTATGAACATTACATATGCATTTTGTTAAGTATGGTTGATTGATTGAAATACGTAATTGCCTATGCTTAAGTGAAAATGTGATACATGATCACTTATGAGAAAATGTGATTGTTTGTTATATGAAATGATGCATTGTATGAATTGAGTGAACCATCGATGATGGTTATCTCATTAAGTTCGCAAAACTCACCAAAATTGTAACGTTGTCTTTTCAAGACCGATAGATAACTCTAGCTAGTGAGAGGCTCTACCAATCGTGTGGATTGTGATTTGACAAGAGAAGTCATGGCTCAAAAGTCAGTCAGCTGGAATTTTTAGATAGATTAGATAGACTTTGTATATTTTTCTCTTTCATGTAGTAAGTGCTTAAAGGTACAATGTAGACTTGTAGCTTTGTGAAATAAAATGAGGAAAAAGTTGGATTTTAAAATATTGTGATTTTCTTATGATGTTTTATAATTGAATAATGATATGATGCCATGTGAAGTGAATGTAGCGATCGATGGTAGCCCGCCCTTATCGTAAGATATGTACCAAAATGACCTCTGAGTATTCCGGTATGTACTCAGCGCGCTCCCACTAAATTGTGAAGATCAATAAAAAAAAGGAGTTTAGTACGAAGTAGATAAGCAAAGCTAACAGCTCGTTATAATCATTTTATGATTTAGTCACCCAAATTCGTTATTAATTAATTAGACATCCCAAATTTTCATTGCAACTGAGACGCGTTACCTACCAGCACTAGTAACTAACCAATTTTTATAAGGGATGGTGTTTCAATAAGTGCCAACAGGCATTTAACACAAGACCGTCGTACTCTTCTCCCCCATGAAAAGAAACTACATGGTAAACTACATGATCACACCAACCCAATAGAACTGCAAGTCATTATGAGAGTTGGTCTTATTTATTTATACTTGTTGATGGTAAAGTAAATATCTACTCATGTTAAGTGATTTTTGACTACGTGGAATTCTCTCGCTGTTATATATATATATATATATATATTTGAATTAAAATTTAATCCAATATTTTATGCCTAATTTCTCAATCATTAGTTACTATTAACTACTTATAACGGAATGATACATAATAATTTTTATGTCATATTAATTTTTATGATAAACAGGTGTCATGTGCATGAACTTTTCCTCCCTTATTTTGACGTCTCCTTAGTTATGTAATGATTATTTAACATAAAAATTACCAATTACTAAAAATATTTAACAAAAGGGTTGATGCTAAAAATTCATTAAATCAATAGTTAAGCACAAAAATTATTTGATAATTTTTAGAATTTCATAGGTAAAATAAAAATTAAATTATATAAGATTAATGTATTTAACTCCATTTTTTAACACTAACTTATTATAAGATGGTATTCATTTATTAGATACAATCAACCTATTTATATAGTTAATTTTTATCAATCATAACAACAGCAATACTCAGTAAAAATTTTATTGAGACGTGAAATTTAGAAAGGTTCAATAATACGCAATTTGCATAAAAGAATTGACACTTAATTAGAAATATCAAGTCTGAGCTTATTTCTCATCCATATTAACTAGTAGATATATTATTTTCAAATATATAATTAGCTTTATAAGTCCAAATTGCAAGTATAACTTCACATTTCTGTTTAATTCTCTCCGGTCTTTGCTATATTCTAAAAAAAAAAGTATGAAAACATACAATCACATATAAATAAACTTAAAAGATCCATAAAATAGAAAAAGTAATTTTCGGTAAATTTTAAAAACAAAAAATAACAACGCGAGGTCGGATGATACTGGTGACTATTAAACGTAACGTAAAAAAAGTATGGTAAAAATCAAGAAATCACATTGTCCTATTTTTTTTCAAATAATCACATCCCACTTCCAAGATCACAAAAGCAGGCTGACAAGACCATTGACTGAGGACCCACCAAACCAGACTACACTCCCTCCCAAGTCGGGAACAGTCCCAAGTCCCATCTCCGCTTGTAACCCACAAAGAAGCGGCAATTGCAAGTTGCAATGCAAGAGGCTATTTGTACAACCCTACTCAGGTGCTCTACTACTCTTGTCTCGTCTACCACTCTTACCTTACAGGTTTTTGATACGCATCTACTCAGGCGGTTGTCACTCACTGCTATTGCTTTAACTAATATTGCATTCACCCAGCTCTCTTCCGTCCATTTTCTGTTTCTCTTTGTTTTGAGATAACGATTTCTTCTTTTTGATTGAATCCACAAGGTGCGCTCGAGTTCGTTGTTAAATCTTTCAATATTTCTTTTTCCTGAACTGGGAATTTGTTTACTTCAGTTCTTTGTTTCTTTTTCTCTGTAACCTGTTTATGGAGTTCTTTCGCCTTTTCCTTGATTTACCTTGTAAGCTTTGAATCATAACTTTAAAGTGCGACTGTTTCATTGGTATCGAATTATACGTCTTTCCTTTTATCTTTCTGAATTATGAAGAAGCACCTCAATCGGTGAACGTTTCTCTTGAGAGGTGGGTTTATTCTTCATGTCATTGAGGTTTAATTCAAGATTTATACATCGGGAAGATGCCTTTTTAGTCTCTGAGGATGGCGATGTTGACGCAAACAAAATGGAAAAAATAAAAGCATAGGAATGGAACTTTGCTGTCAAACCAAATATACAGGAAACTGAAAGCTCACGCCGCAAATGTTGGAAGCCACTGATTAAAATCCCTTTTAAGCAATATTTTAGGGGTTAGTCGGTCTTACATATGTTTGTCTTCGGTCTTGTAGTCATTATTTGATTATTCATTGAAGCTTGATATCTTGTATTTTTAGACCTGGGTTATTCCCCTTCCATTTTTATCTTTCCTGTCATTTGAATACATTTTCTTTTCTTTTTTTCGTTATTATAGTCGGCACCAGCAAGGTAGGTTTCGATGACTAAGAAATGTCACAGAATTTAATTGGGTTTATTGTTCTTTTGGATGCATGACAAGCTTAAGAATGGATACTTGCAACCAGAGGGAGCACATCATTTAATGTCTGTAAATATGTCTCGGCAATCACACCTTCCTCCTCGCAGCCCGTTTCGAAAGAAACTTATATCTATCAGAACTCAAGAGTCCCACTCACAACACACCAAGACTCTGTCCCAGGGTTCCATCCTGGAGGAAAGTCCAGCTTGGCTCTACGACTTGCTAGATGATAAAAATACAAATTCTTATGAGATTCTTCACCGTCGGTCATCCAGTGATTCAGTTTCCCTGTTGAACACTTCAGTTTATCCATCAAGTTCCCACAGTGATGAAGATCACACCAAGACTGTGTCCCAGG
This sequence comes from Erythroxylum echinodendron, assembly GCA_027575705.1. Taxonomy (NCBI): domain Eukaryota; kingdom Viridiplantae; phylum Streptophyta; class Magnoliopsida; order Malpighiales; family Erythroxylaceae; genus Erythroxylum; species Erythroxylum echinodendron. The sequence continues at coordinate 23,772,864 of JANZXR010000004.1, forward strand.
GTTCCATCCTGGAGGAAAATCCAGCTTGGCTTGATGACTTGTTAGATGATGAAAATACGAATTCTGATGAGACTTTTCACCATCGGTCAGCCAGTGATTCTGTTACCCTGTTGAACACTTCAGTTTATCCATCAAGTTCCCACAATAATGAAGATAATACAGTTGAGAACGACACTTGTTATAGGTTCAAATCCACTTACGTTTATGGTCCTAACTCTCCGAGGCAAAGGAGCAACACAAACTTTTCAGAGAATGCAATAAGTTCAGCATTGTCCGATTTTGTGCTTAAGAATCATCTTCAATTTATGGATGAGAGCCTTTCCATTTCTGCGATCCGAAGCTCGGGCTTAAAAGGGGATGCAGGTACTTCTAATGGTGAGCTCAGTGCTGAGATAAATACTACTAAGAGGTTCGAACCTGAACCTAGTGTTTTCTTCATGAACTTGTGTTAACTTTTGGCTCTAAGCGATCGCGACTCTATATGACTTAAATTTTCTTCTTAGGCTCAGGCCTTGAACTTATACCTGCATCCATTTAGTTTCTTATGCAAATATTGTTTTGTATTTTTTTACTAGTTTAAGCTAAAAGTATCAGTTGTATACTATATGAAGTTTACCTGGGGTGTTGCTGCTGTAGTATAGTTAAAAATAATTTGAGCAAAATATTAAATTTTGCTTCATGTGGAGTTTGGTTTTAGATGCGAATTAACTGATCTAGAGCAACGTGCCGCGACCCCAGTTTTGTTTCCCTCAAACAAAAAGGTCTACTTATTTTTCATGCAAATTTACTAAATTGCTTGGATTTCTTGTTATTTATGATTATCTTGGCATCATATCCGTATGACTAAAAAGTGTGCTTGGATACGTGTTTTTCTATAACTAAGATCAAATAGGTAACAGAATACCATTAAAAGACATCAATTTTTCTTAACTAATGTATTCTGGCCAGCAAGAAGCAGACAGACATGTTGTGACCAATAAGAGTGCTGCATACTAACGAAAACCATTACATTCTGCATTTACTTGTTTTGTATTATTTTTTTCACAAAAAAAATAGGCCTCTGCTTCCATATCTAGGATGTATATCGAGAAGACTGATCTTGATGGACTCAATGCAGGTACCCTGGGCAGCGTTCAAGAGTTCGCAAACTCAAATATATTTCTGAACTTGAAAGAACTGTAGATTTTCTCATGGTAAGTTTTTTCAGATTGCATCAGTTTCTACCGAAAACTTTATTGTCCGTGTGGAGTCTGTCTACCTTGGGTTAGCGGTATAGGACCTTTTATTCTCTTTTACATGGTCATTTAATTTAGATTCTGAATATTCTGTGCTAGACTGGAGCCGCTGCATTTAGTTTTTACCATGAATTCAGTGAACTTGAGATTGAATATTTGAATGCTTATCACCTTCTTCAGTTATGGCTTTGACTAATATTTAAACTCTTGATAAGGAATATAATGGTTTGTTGTACTTCATGTTGCAGATATGGATACATCCTATATGTCACTAAAGTTGTTGATGTTCTTTTTCTATTGAGTTGAAAGCTTTCTCATTTGAAAATAAAATCATTTTGTTCTTGGTCACATGGTGCAGAATTTAGAATCAGAACTGGCAGTAGATATTGCTTCTCTTCTTCAGCAACGTCTTGCTTTGTCAATTGAAAATAGTAGATTAAAGCAGCAGCTAGCCAGATTGCATCAGAAAAAGCTGATTATGGAGAGTAAGGTTTTTTTTTTACTTTTGTTGAAATTTCTCCAAACAGGTTTTCAGTAATCTTAGCGTGGTTTCCAGAAATTGAGATTTGTGGTGCTTGATCAGAATCAGGATTCCTCTTATATTTTCATCAGTCACCTACTAAATTCTTTTTTTCTGGAAATAAACAGTTAGCCGAAGTATGCAAGGTGAGTATAGTTTTACTCTGGGATTTCTGTTCAAATATATACATAGATTAGATGTCTGAAATAAGGACAAAACAACAGGTTCAAGCTTGGACTAGCTTTAGGGAAAAGTGGGAGTTTGAATTGTTACGAACTAACAATCCTTATAGGTTGTTATTTGTGCCTTTTGTTTTCTAGTGGAGAATGCTCTTCAAGATTTTTGATCCGGATGAAAAATGCTTTACCATAGTGATATTTTCAAAGTATCACATATAGATTATAGTTTGACCATCCATTTTGCCGAAAATCATGCCTGTATGCATTGATAATATGCTGCTTAATTTTAATGGTCAAGAACGCTCAAAATACGAGTCTTTTAATTTCTGTTCTGATTTTAATGAATGCTGCAGTCTTCAGGTCAATTTACTAGAGAGGATTTTAATTTTCAAACTTAAATCGGGCTGTTGGCTTGGCACTAGAATGTAGGGGGATATACAGATAAATTAATTTGGACGCAGCTTACGGAAAATAATTTGAGGTTAATTGGCACAATACTAACATTTTTCTTCGAGAAGTAATGCCTAGGGTGTCCTATTTTTAGTTTAATTATGTGGTTTACTTTAGCATGAATTTGTTTTATGTTAACGGCTCCTCCTCAATGCCTGAACTGGAGTTGAAGCACCTGCATGCTAGGGTTGAAAACTAAAACCTGGAAACGAAACAGAATATGTTTTGATTTGTCTCTAACAACTGCATATGGTATGAGATTTTTTGACGTGGGTATTTTTCCCACTGGATCTAGTGTTTAACTGAAAGATGTGAAGTTTCTCCTTAAACCTCTCATCCACTGAAGTAGTCATGCATTTGCGTCAGGTCAATACGAGTCTCTAAATAGAGAAGCTGAAAGATTGAAAGCCGGATTAGTGAATCGGCCAAGTGGCAAGGTCAGAACAAATTTTGGACATCCTGTTCTTCTGGAGACCGATGGATCAAAAGCCAGATGCCAGATGTTAGACATGGCAAAGCTGAACCTCAAATGACAACCCAAGACTCTTTAAGTCTTATCTATGGATTTTGACAGCTGCCGCTGTACATGCTCTGTGATTATAACCATTTTTAGCCTATGTGTCTCCTTTTTATCTGCAATCCTAGTAAAAGATAAGGAGAATAATTCCAGCATTTGACAAAATGCCCACGTGGAAGTATGTTATTCCTCTGAAGTTTACAGCACTGAAAGCTGCAGACAATTCCTTTTTTCTCCTCTTTTTCCTTATTTTTCTCTTTTTTTTTCCCCCCCCTTAATCAACTTATTTGTTTTTCCCCCTCAAAGAACTGAAAAATTATCTGATTATTAATGTTAACGGATAAAGAAGACACTGAGCAACTAATTTATCATATAGAACATATATCTTAATATACTTATTGAATTGAATAATTACGTTATTTCTTTTTTACTCATCGGATTCAATAGTTACCGAAGTTTGCTTAGAGGAGTTTGAGTATTATGGTTTGAATACTTATTTAGTTTTTGTTGTTCTTGTCCTTGAATAAAGAATAATATGTGTGTTTATAGGGTTTCTCAATCTTGACCCTGTTTGGCAAATAATAGATTACATTAGCTGTTAGTCGATTTTATCAGCTGATTTGACCAACGGATAGCATCCACTATTTATTAAAGGTTGTTAATAAAATTAGTTGTTTAGTATTAGTTGTTGATATGTAAAATAACTTATGAGGGTATGATTTTAAAAAATTTATAAGAATATAAATATTATATTTCTTAGTATTTCGTTGAATATTCTTATAAGAATTTATATTTTAGATATTTAATTTTACAAAAATTAAGTTTATAACTTTAATAATAATAATAATAGTAATAAACTAATGTTAAATTCTATATTAATATGAATGATACAGCGAGCTACATCATATTAATATTTTTTCATATAATATGTATTAATTTTATTATTTAATAAATTAAAATATCTATAATTATAGTATGACACAAATATAATATATATAGTTCAAAAACTTAATATTATGGTATTTTTAAATGTAAACTAATATTATAAAATTAAATAAAGATTAAAAAGTTTAATTAACCCCTTTATTATATTCTTTTAAACTTCAGTATGATAAAAAAAACCAACTTTGAAAACATACAAAGCAAAAGTAGAAGGTAAAGTGTAGGGTAATATTGTCATTAAGCAAACAGCTAACCTCAAAAGCTCTTCTCGTTTTGTTTTAGTCAGTATGTTTAATGAATATCCTTATGTCTTGTTTGGTATTTAACTAGTCTAAGAATTTAGATAAGTTAGTAAGGCAATTTTCAAATGAATCAATCGATTTATTAAGAATCTAAAACACTATTAAAACCATGGTATATCTTTTTTTGAATGTACTGGTGTTGAACTTTCATAATATAATTTATAACCAAAAGATGGTAAACACTTTCAATAACATGTCAAATAACATGTCGTTGCTTTGCTTTGAGATATGCATGATTTACATACTTAAAGCCAAGGACGAATGATTGCTATCATATACAAAAGGGGTAAATAATTGATATAGAACATGGATTCAGGGGTAAAATGTGAAAGTCTTCAGGGATATAGCGCACAACTAAGCTCTTACCTTACGGTATGCAATTGTTGCTCTAATACAAAATTAGATATCATCAACTTATCCCATTCTTAAAATCAAAATTTAAATGAAAAAGAGAACAAGATAACCTAATGTATACAACATCCTTAGTTATAGGGTCAACAATATCTATTGCTACAACATTTATCATGTTTTAAAATGACTGATTAAAGTAGTTGACTAGCCTTAAAAGAATATGAAGATAGAAGAATTTGATTGTAACAAAAAGCATGTTTTTATCTTTTTTTTAAATAATGAATATATTAATGCCATAGAAGGTTAGACAAGAGAGTTCTAATTGTATACAAAAACATCCTGTGGAAGGATGAATATCAAGTGTTACAAGAAATCAAAAGACTAGTATGTAATAAAGGACTACAATAAGCTTATGCAATAAAAGAAAGTGCTAGTTGATTCTCCACTTTTTAAGCTATATTGGTTGAATGAATGTTTCTCCTTGTAGACAAAAGTGTGTGCTCTAATTGTACCATATATAGCTTGTAAAAGGCTTTTTTTGCTATTAGTATTATCAGTGAAGATCCTTTTGTTTCTTTCATCCTACAAACTACAGACTAAATAGCTAAAAGCCAATATGAAGATCCATAGATCCCCTTCAAACTTCATCTTGATGTTCATATTCCATTTAATAATGCTAGTCCAAAGAATAGGGGGATTGCTGACTTTGTAGAGCTAAAGAACTGCTTGCCATAGGTACTTGCTATACTGATGAATAGATGTTTTATATTTTCAAGGGATGATTTACAAAGTATACACCAATTTGGTAAATGAGAGAATTTAGCTAATTTGTTAGAAGTTAGAGGCGTGTTTTTAATAGTTTTTCATAGTATGGTTGAAGATCTAGGTAAATGATGCTTAAGCCACACTATTTTGTGTCAAGGTGTGACACAAGAAGGGTTGCTAAAGAGAGATTAGTAGGATCTATTGGTGTAGCTACTAGAGGGAGTTAGACTCCAAGAAATAAAGTCGTCAATTAAATTGTTTAATATGTAGCTGAGTACGAATTGGGAAATGTTTAGAGTAAGATTGAGTCTATCAAGGTTGTTAGATGATAGTTCTTCAATAACTGAGGCATTAATAGGGATATTTGCTTTTAGGGGAGTGGCTTTAATAATAGAATTTAGGGGTCCAATTTTCATACCAGAAGGAGATATTCTTACCATTCTTGAGAATGAATCTATAGTAGTCTCTAATGCTTCATCTTATCTTAAACAAATGATTCATAATGGAAGATGCATTTATTGGAATCTTAGCAACCCAGATGTTTTGATTCTTGATATAGTATGTATACACCCATTTAACCCATAATGTTTACTGAGCTTGGATAAGTCTCTATAGTATCTTGATTAAAAGAACATAATTAAGGTTTTTGATAGGTAAAATACCAAGACTACCATGTTTTTTAGGCAAGCAAAACTCAGATCGGTTTATTCTGTTGCTTCTAGTTTTACTATAACTAACTAACCATAAGAAGTTTTGAAATATTTTTTTCTATAGTCTTGATAATATCTCGAGGAAATATAATATAAAAGGCCTAGTGTGTACTTAAAAAAGAGAGCACAAATATGATTAGTTGACATTTGCCAGCCAAGGAAAGTGATATAGATGACCAACTTTCAATGCTGCTCTTGATTTTTTCAATAAGAGGTTTTGAAGTCTGAAAAGACAGGCTTAATGGAGGAGATAGGAATACCAAAACACTTGATAGGTCTTTTGAGCTTTATTAAGAGCAAATTTTGCAGTGTTTAGAAAATAATGAACATTCCCCATATTTATCTTATGAAAGGCTTTAAGCTCATCTCGAATGCCTTTGATTTTTATAGAATATTAAAATTACATAGAGCCGTAGAAATGAAGAGCAATACCTCTTCTAAAAGTATCCTTAAAAAGAGATATGGAAGTTACTAAATCAAAAAGGATCCCTGGGAGGTGTATAATCCATTTCAAACTTAACAATCACTAGAGAGTGATTAGAAATACTTGTGTTGGGAAAATGACACTAGTGTTGGGAAAATGTTATAACTATAGCAAATTAGATAAGCCTCTTTCAAGCCTTTTCCTTAAGAAAGTTTCATTGTTGTGCTTATTGCTCAAAGTTAAAAAGTTTCCCTTCAAGGTAAATCAAAAACTTATAGTCAACTAAGTAATTTTTATGATTATAATAGATAAGGCTATTGGAGTAATGACCTTCAGCTTCATCTTGATAAATGATGGAATTGAAATCACCAATCAAGAGCTAAGGGGAATTGATACCATAAGTTAGCTCTTTTAGCTTACTCCATAAAGGAAGTCTTTGAAATCCATTATTGAGAGCATATATAATATAAATATCTAAGACTTTGCTGAGATATTTGGGGAAGACTTGTAAATGGATATGTTTATCACTGACTACCAAGGTATTAGAATAGGAACCCTCACTGGTATGTCTAACAGGTACTTAAACCTGTACTTCAACCATCAGTTCCTTAAAGCTTCTTGTTTTGAAAAACTTTCCAGTTGGTTGCCATGTTTTCATTGGTTTAGCTGAAGGTGATTTCCATATATATATGATCTTGACTATGCCTTCAATAAGCTCAAGATTATTGTCAAACTTCATAATTGATATCTTTTTAGGTAGCTTAACATAAGCATCAACAGCCACACATATTCTAGCAAAATTGACTATTTTGGTTTCTATAGTAGCCTAATCAATGTAAAGAGGTTTACCAATTGAACTAGCTAGATAGTTCAATTCTTCAGTACTCCAGTATTCAAAAGGTATATCATGTATACAAAGCCACAAAGGAATGTTAGTTTGCTTTATCTGCTTAGATTTAACATCAGGTCTTCAATCTTGGATGAGGAAAGGTTTATTATAAATATTCCAAGGACCAGAGACTTAATGACTGCATCTACTAAATCAGAGGAGTTGAATTTGAAGAAAAATATTTCTTGATTGTTTACCATGATATTAAGAAGCCAAATTGCTTCCATTTGCTAGCTACCCAAGTTTTCATATAAGGAAAAGGAACTCTTTTATCTAAAAAGAAACCAACCATAGTGGATTTCCATTTTTGAGATTTGGCATGAAGAATGGAGATGAGGGTGACACAATTTGACGCTTAGAGGTATTACTAGGGGGATAATAGGAAAGCTTAGCTTCATGGTTCATATTGCCAACAACTTGAACCCATGTTGGCTTGGCATATAACGAATTGGCAAGATTACTCGATGGAGAAGAAGTAATAGAAGCAGGAAGGTGATGAGGAGATAAAGGAGAAGGGGAAGGCATTGAAGGAGAGTTTATCCTGGGGTCTATTATATGATAAATTTGAATTCAGCATTAACATGTATTTTAAAGACCCAAACTAATTTATTTAAGCACATGAATTATACTAGTGGGAACTTATGTTGTGGAATATGTTTTCTTTTTAATCCTTACTATTCTACATTGATTTGTTAGTTCTCTTTTTAGTTATAGACTATGTTGTTTTCTTTCAATATGGTTGATGAATATTAGTTAAACAATAATTTTTTATACATATGTTATTTTGTCATATTATGGATTAATTTATTTTCATTTATTTACATAGGATGTTAGTAAATGGAAGAGTTAGTATAAGGTTATTTCATGGTAAAAATTTTACTGAGTAAAGTTACACTAAAGTATATAGTTAAGGAACCTAAAATTATTGACAATATGGACTTGGATTATGTGAGTTTAAGAGAGGCATATGAAATAAGTGCTAATATTAAGCTATACAAATATTTCTATGTATGTTATTTAATTCTTAAAAATGGCTTGGAGGATGCCTTAAGAGGCTAGAGTCCAATTGGAGTCCATTGGATTTGATTAAATTGATAGAGGTGCATGGTATAATTGATGTTTATTAAAATCATATTGATGAACCAACTCCATCTATGCTTATGTTAATGTGGCAAGATAATTGGTGTGAAAACGAGGTTGTGGATATGGGAGGTGATAGTGGAGTTGATTTGGAATGTGACAGTAGTAGTGGTGTTGATTTGGAAGGTGATAGTGTTGTAGGTTTTGATTTGGGAGGTAATACTGATGTTGTAATGGATTTGGGAGCTAATACTAGTGTTGGTGTTCATTTAGAAGGTGAAAGTGTTTTAGGTATTGATTTGGGAGGTGATAATGGTATTGGCTTTGGTTTTCTTTAGATGATAAAGGTGATTTGGAAGATGAAGAATTTTTTGTTAACTCTAAATTGAGTGATGATAGTGATACTAGTTTGGATGTTCCTGATGGAGGTGGTTTGGGTTTTATTGATGGAGGTGAATTGGGGGGCTCTTGATAAAGATGCTTTTGACTCGAATTTCAACAACGTTAATATAGGTCATGAATAATGTATGATAACTCTTTTAATCCTGAGAGTTTGTTGACTAATGATAAATATCTCAATGATAAAGACCTATATGCAATTGTTAAGGTGACCTAGTGAAACTAATAGATATGTTCTCATAGTTGTTGCAACTAAATGGTTATTAAGGATGGTGTTTGAGAGTGTAAAACACTTTAAGGAAGTGATTGCTACTTATGCAATAACAACATGATTTTTAAAAAGGAATAAAGAAAAAATAATAAGATATTATTTTACCCAAGACTGTCCATTTGAGCTATATGCTTCATTTTACATAAAAGATAAGTTGTTTAAGCTAAAAACTTACAATCTAGTATACTTGCAATCCAACAAACAAGTCAAGGCTGGTTATATTAAATTTTATCATGAGATGTTTTAAGGAAAAACTAAAATTTTCAATTAATTCTAGCATATGCAAGTATGCGAGGAGGAAGCTTATGAAGTCAAAAGAAAAAGAGAATTATAATGAATATAGAAAGCTTTATAATTATATTTCTAAGTTGAAATAAATGAATTCAGGTTCTATAATCGAGCTTTAACTTAAAAACTTTGAAGATAAGTTAGTATTTAAGAGAATGTATCTGTGTTTTGATGCTATAAAGAAGGGGTGGAAGAAGTCACAACCTTTAATTATATGGATGAATGTTTTTTGAAAAAAAAAGTACCAAGAATAACTTCTAAGTTTCATAAGAGTTGGTGGCAACTGAGACATCTATCCAATTGTATTAGTTATTAAAATAGAGAATACTAAGAATTGGACATGGTTTAATGAGCAATTAGCTATTGAATTATATTTTGAAGATGATGAAGAAATCGTAATGATATCTAATATGCAAAAGGAATTTCATCTAACTAAAAGTAATTTTATTACATATTGGCGTCTATTTAATCTATGAACTCTTTTAACTTTCTATTTTTTTCATGTGAGCTAGGCATGAAGTATTGCCCTCTACTACACTTAAGATGTAGCAAGGCAAATATATCATAACCAAGTTAGAAAATGGAAGGGAAATGATCTTAGAAAAGCATTATAAAATTATGAATGGGTAACATTCCTATAAGAATTTGATGACAGGCTCATTAAATTAAACCAAGTTACACCAGGATGCGTTCAAAAGTTACTTGAATATCCTAATGAAATATGGAGTAGGGCTTTCTAAAGCATAAAGTTCAAATTCCCTATTATGGATAACAAAATGAGCGAGAAATTTAATTCTTAGATTTTGATGGCTAAAGATCACATTAACATAGTGAGATTATTAGGACCATGTTCATGAAAAGGAATTTTGATAAGAGATGGAAGGGAGACAAAGTACATGAAGTGATGAAGAAATTGAACAAGAATAAATTGAATGCAATAAAATGGAGAGTTATTTAGAGCGAAGATGATAGCCTGTCGCTAACAACCAAATAATAAATTCCTAACCACTAAACTATGTAGTAAATGGCGAGATAGGGTCGAACCACAGAGGGTTGGGATATAAATGCTATTTCAAATGTTGCAAACAAAAGAAAACAAAACACCCTGAAATGATAAAACAAGGTAACTAAGATGCAAAGAATGTAAACAAAAAGACAAACATAAAGCGAATTTATAAAGTACTAATAACAATGGTAAAGAAGTGGGTTGGAGATATCTTCCGAATTCCGAGATGTTCATTGATCCTTGAATCTAAATAAAAGATACTCTCATCATGGTGTTAGCCTATGGACTCAATTCAACTAACCTATTGCTACTTCCAATAATCACTATGAACTATTACATATCACACGCTCATCCCTAGCCTTTGGATTAGAAAGTTACCGAAAGGGTGATTAAACCTATAAGCAATTCCTAATTTATGACAATTATCCTAAATCCGAAACCAACCTAGACCTACAAGGACCAATTTAAGACAAATTCAACACCATTCTCACAATTTCCATCCCTTCATCCTTATAATATCTCTAAACCCCTAAGTAGTCCAGCCACACATGTTCATATTAAGCACAATAAACATTAAATAAACAAAACTCATACTTGATTAAATAAAACCAAGGTTGGAAATTATAAATGAAATGATAAAAATTGAAATTCAACACTAAGTTAATAGAAGTCAAAACTCTTTATACTAGCAAATAACTAATCATAACCCAAATTAAAAAATCTAATTTAATTGCATCAAAATAAAAATTCCAGCACACATAACTTGCACAAAAACTAAATTAATTGATCATGAATCTAAGAACATTCATAATTCCTAACTATTAAGCACAAATTAATCCAAAGCATTACAAATAAGCAAAAACCTATAATATAAACCATTAAACATTCAACTACCCAAAAAATTCAAATTTGAAAAAGCATATAAATAGGCTCAAATAACTAAGATTAAAGCTGAAAAATTGAGGGAATAAACATCCATTGATATAACATAAAGGTTCCTTACAAAATTCGTAAAGTTCATCTATAAAATCCATCAAACATTCATTCAAGAATTTTAGAACATGTTTTTTTTTACTCTTTAATGAATTTTTTAATTTCTCAAAAAATCTAAACCATGTAAAAATCTAGAACATGTTTTTTTTTACTCTTTAGTTGAAGTGCATGCAATGACTCATTTAAGTTATTTGTTTTCTTGATTTTCAATTCATATGTCTTCAGCTTAGTTTTTAATTTTTATTCATCTTTATTTTTACGGAATTGTTTGCTATCTAATGTTATTCTCGCTTTAAGTGCTTATTTTCACTTTTCTTTTTGGGAAGTAAATAATGAATTTCATATTTAACTAATAAAGTTATTACAATTCAAATCACTCCAAATCTATGGAAAGTACTTCAACTACCTCTAAAGTATTACAACATCTATATAAGTACAGTGTATTTTACAGGTTCAATCTCATTTTCAGCTTTCTTGTGATGTATTATCAATAGGAACTTGTCAACGTAGTTAACGTAAGTTTAGTCATGTACCCCATCTAGTTATAATTAAAGATATCCGTAGCTTCTCCAAAAAGTTTGGCGTTCCTCTTTCTCCATATAGTGAACCAGTATGACAAAACCAACTTTGAATAACTTGCAATCTCCTTTCAAGTTGCATTTGACCTTGGGTTGCCTATGTGAGAATGTCTATCCATGTCTGAATATTCTCCTTTAGATTGAATGTCAGCAAAAATTGTCTCTAATATTGATTAGTTGATGCATATTTGAAGAATGTCTCCGCATAGTGCACATTCAGGATTAAGTATCTAAATTTCAACCTCTCTTATTATGAATCTCTATAGTGCTACTAATCATAATATGAAGGAGCGAGCTGGTATAATTTTTAAGACCCATACAAATTTTTAAAATTAAAATTTGATCAAGGGTCCCAATAACAACCTTTTACACTATTATATTGAGAATGTTTTAGTTTTGTCTATCTCCTAATAAATTAAATTTGGTTGAAGTTGATCAAGTTGGTTACTTAGGAGACTATTCATAATGATACAAAAATCCCTGGTTAAGTGAAAAGGCCAACTCTAGTTCCCATTTTTAACTAGCGTATGAACATTAATATTCTCAGGCATTAAACCTTTTAGGCTCTAGAAGTATGTTGTAAATTATAGTGGGCCCATATGATGCTAGTTATCATACCAGAACTTGGTATCACTTCCATTTCTTACAATGTGCTCGACATGGGGTTGCATAAGTTGTCTAGTGTCTAAAATATACTAAAATGCTTAGGATTGTGTAGGTTTGCCTTTAATGGGCCATATACTTTCTTGTTGGATATTCAACATGTAAATCCATTTCACTTAAAAAGCATCTTTCTCCACACAGATTCTCTAAACTCTCTTAACTATTAGTGCTTTATCCATCCTTGTGGCTGATGTGATTCTAAGACCTCTATATTTCTTAGACAAGTGTATTGTGCTCCATTTGACCTTTAGGGCTTTTCCATGATTGTTACTATGTTCCTTCCATATAAAGTCTCTGATACATCTATCAATCTTCTTGAGAATGCTCTTAGGCAATTCAAGATGAGAAAACTAATAGATGTGCAGGTTGTTAAGGATTAAAATTGCTAATTATAGTCTGCCTCCATTGGAGACAAATTTGTTACTCTATATATTCTCTTCTGGATGGAGGATATTAGAGGCCTGCATTCTATTTCCTTCAGCTTCTTTGTTGAAATTAAGACACCAAGATCGGTTAGGGGTACTTGTTGGATCTTCAATCTTATAAAGGAGATCAAGTGTACATAATTCACACAATTGTGTTTGAATAGAAAAGAAGAACTCTTATTTGGGTTAAAAGTCAGTCCAGAGATTTCCCTAAACGTTTGTAGAAATTGTAGCACAATTCCAATTAATAGTGGATCATTGGCATACAACATTATCATATGATCAGCAAAAGAAAGTTGTGATATTTTGAGATTTCCACATCTATGATGATACTTGAATTATAGATTTCTTGCAATGTTCATAGTAGTGATTATGAGTAATACTTCCATAATGATTGCAAAGAGGTAGAAGGAAAGGCGATCTCTTTGCCTTAGTCCCCTTAAAGCTTTAAAGAGTTGTGAAGGCTCTCCATTCATTAGAACTATATAGGAGATAGTGGTGACGTAAGCATAAATCCATTTGATGAATTTATCAACATAACCAAAAGCTTTGAAGGCAGAGATGATAGAAGTCCATCCTATTATGTCAAAGGCCTTGGCGAAATCAATTTAGAGAGCACAAATTTTGATGTTCAACATGGAATTGTAGTCTCTGATGATCTCCTGGGCTAACATTATATTGTCTTTGATGCTTATTATAGGTACATATGCTCCTTGGCTTGGATTGATCACCTCAACAAGGGATTGCTTCAACCTGTTTGCTAGTATTTTCAAGATGAAAACAAGCAATAGGTCTGTAATAATTGAGAACCATTGGATTAGGAATTTTTAGTATCAAGCAAAGATAGTTTTTATTGAATTCAGTCAATAACCAATCACTTTTAAAGAATTACTGCACCGCTTATACAACTGTAGGTCCAGCTAGATCCCATTTCTTAATAGAACCTAGCACTGAATCTATCTTATCCTGGGGATTTGTTTGGATGAAAGGAGAATAACACTGACTGAATTTCCTCATTGGTGACTTTTTTGAGTAGCATAGGGTGATAAGTTTGTGCTGTAACTCCTAGCATGATTCTTAGTAGTTCATCAGGAAATCTTAGGTGCTTCAACAAATCTCATTAATTCCTACAAAATGATTTCTAGCCAACTCCTTAATTTCATTATGTTCTTGAACAAGGTTCATATAAGAATAAATTTTATTTCTACTTCTACTCCCTTATATTACACTATAGAAATATTGGTGTTTCTATCCCCTTCCTGCAACTATTGTATTGTGAATTTTTGCTTTAGTTGGGAATTAGAAGCTTCCAAAGGTTCAAAGTACTTTTTCATTTTAAATTTTCTCTTTCATTCTTAGTTGTATCCTTTAGTGTTAGCTAGAATCCTTTAAGTTTCTATAAGATTCTTTAGAGCAAACTTTTTATGATCAGGATTGTATTTTAGAAAGAACATATAATCTTTTTTAATGGCTTTTAGCATTTGCATAGATTGAACGGCTTTGGATCCATAGTTTGTCTTCTCTGCAGCCCCAAAAATGATTGAATTTAGGGGATGCTTCAGGAGTCAATTGATAAAATGTGCCACACGGTCAAAGACGAAATAAGTTAATACGGTCAAAATAAAACAGTATATTTTAAAGAATATGAAATATATAAATAGAAATAGAGGGAGTGGTGTAACTTTTTGGATAAACAACCTAGCCGCCAATAAAAGTAAAAACGTGTAACCTTAAAACTCTGAGTTGTATCAAAGTCTTAGAAAAAGAAAACAAACAAAACCCTTCTAACAGTTTAATAACTTTCGATATTCCAGAATCCCTATAACAAAACTCACACCTGTACATATAAAAACACCGCCGCTTCTCTGGTAGTCCCTTGCTATATATACTATCAAAGCCAACGAAAGTATTCCACCAGACTCCAGAAGCGAAACAAAAGACACAAAGGCATGATTCGGTCATTGACTCACTCGTCCGGGTGGACTCGCGATGACGACAAGGCCTTCGAAAGTGCTCTTGTTATGT
Source organism: Erythroxylum echinodendron (assembly GCA_027575705.1). NCBI lineage: Eukaryota > Viridiplantae > Streptophyta > Magnoliopsida > Malpighiales > Erythroxylaceae > Erythroxylum > Erythroxylum echinodendron. Next base: position 23,787,876 of record JANZXR010000004.1, read on the forward strand.
ACCCTGAGAATTCTGCGGATCGCTGGCATTTGATTGCCCGACAGGTCTGTAGGTCCGTGGAAGATGTCATGGAACACTACAAACTGCTTGTTCATGACGTGAATGAAATTGATTCGGGTAGAGTTCAGCTGCCTGATTATGCTGACGACTTGTCTTCCGACTCGGATTTGGATTCCGTTAGTAATCAAGTTTCTTCTGGTGGGAAGACTAGAGATATTGATAGGAAGAAAGGTACTGCCTGGACAGAAGAGGAGCATAAGTGAGTGTCTTGCCTTTTTGGGTTTTTCAAATTCTTTTAGATTTATTCAGAAGTGTAGCCATATTGATTCCAAAGTTCATAACTTTAAGCATCGTATACGTTTGTAATACTATAAATTCATGAAACTGCAAATGGAGGTTGTTCTTTGCCTTCTTTGTTGCTGCATTTCAAGCACTGAGTGAAAATCTCTTAGATGCTGGGGATTTGTTGAAATTTGATCCTCCGTGAGTCTGTAGTGATGCCTTCGTCAGCCATATATGTATATATATATAAGTTAGGGGGTTGAACGTGTAAAAGAACTAATATATATATTGCGTAATACGCATAACGTTGGCTTATTATGTCACTGTTTAAGTCTTGGCAATTTTTTGCTGAGTGAGTCTTATGTCTTGGTAATTTGTTATTTTATTGGTTGTCACAGGTTATTCTTGATCGGACTCCAAAAATATGGAAAGGGAGACTGGAGGAGCATATCAAGAAATGTGGTGATGACAAGAACACCAACTCAGGTAGCTAGCCATGCTCAGAAATATTTCCTTCGACAGAGTGCTGTGAAGAAAGAGAGAAAGAGGTCAAGTATTCATGACATCACTTCTGTGGATGCCACTCAGCCTGTTGAGGACAATTGGGCTCCTCCGCCTACCGCTCCAGCTCACCAACACTTGATCTTTCAGCCAATGAACCCAGGAAACCATATGCCCCTTCCAAGCCATATGCCTAATCAAGGACCTCCTTTGGCATATCAAACTTTGCCCTTCCCTTTTTAATAAGTGAATAATTTGTATAGTCTATGCAAATTAAAAGTTCCATTTTGTACAGTCTATTTATGTTCATTTTAAGTGTAGGCTATTAGGCATAGTATGCATGCATTGGATTCAATTAATAGAACAGGTTGATTCATAATGTTGATAGTGGCGAGCATATCTATTTAATTTATGGTAATTAGGAAAGAATTAGTATTACTCGCAGTAAGAATTTTTTGTGCTGTGTAGCTGCAGCCATGTGAATTGGTTAAGCGTGTTTGACATTCTTTGCTATTCTGAGATCTGAATAAACTGCCTAACATGTTGGTTGGTACTCCCTTCTCTATCTTTGTTTAATTTCTCTTGTTGCTCTTCAATCCTGCCCGTGATGATGAACTTAAGATGTTACATTTGGGCTGTCAAAGTTTCTGCAATTTTTGGAGGCCAAATTTGTGCCTTGATGCTAATCTTAGTGCAATACATATGCCCTGGCTTCTGTGACTTTGCCTTCGCCAGGGATGCATCCAAAGTATTAAAGTAGTGTTGAAATTGAAGAATAGTATCTTTCGTGATGGTGAAATGTGATTCGTCCACTGTCATTTATCTAGGGGAATTAGTGACTCCGACCAATCTTAATGCTTCCAGGTACGCATTTGAAAGCAGCCTGCGTTTTTTTGCCAACGTCTTTGGTAACTATGATCCACTGCTAATCGGTAAAGGAAGATAACGAAAACGAGAATTATCAGTTATGTACTGTTTTAAAAAATACAGAAGGTTTTGTTGTAAGTTTATGTTTACGTCAACCAACATCAATTCAACCTAGGATGAAGTAGCTAAAATTTAACCAGATAGGCTTGATATTTACCATAATTTACTGACCTTTTTATTTGATTGTCCGGTATGGATCATATTGACGTTTGAACCTGTGGTTAACGGTGACCGTCAACGCTTGGAAAACGCTACCGTCTGCCACTGATGCTTTGAGTTCAATCTCTGCATCTTTTGCATGAAAGTGTCTCGTGTTCCACCATTAGAAACGTTATTTTCTGCCAACCACGCTCAAGATAGTATATTCGACATCGGAAAGGAGTACGACAATTACATTATGGAACTCGTAGAGTTCGTTTTGTTATTTATGTAAGATTTTTTTTTCGAATATTTAAATGATGGTATAACATGGTTGAATTGGGATGATGATGATGCTTATGATTACCAGTATGTATTTTGCCGTAGATTAAAGCGTTGTGTAGCTTAGCTGTCTACATTTCATAGAATGATCTTTCCTTTTTTCTTGGTCAATCAGAGAAATCAAACAGAGTCATATTTGATGTACCCGTCAAAGCATGGGATGTAAAATAGCTCTTGTGGTCTCGTTTGATCAAAAATTTGCAAACTAAATTTAAGTTAATCGGGTTTCTGGTCAGGGCATGAGCTCAAGGCCCAGTCCAAAAGACCTAAACGACCCGGACCCTACTTTCAAACCGACATTACTTTAATCCGTAAATTAAAAAACCTATATACTAAAATGATGCTGTTTGAATCAATTACATTAAAATATCGTTTAATAACAGTCTAGATTGTATTAGGAGGGCTTTGAACCGAACTAGTCGGCAAACTCGATTCGACCTATTACCAATTCTATTAATAGTTTAATATTGCTTTCAATTTCTTAAAATTTTGGGATTAGTGAGACACTTAATTTCCTACATTGTAGGCACTCTTATAAGGGACGACAAAGTTGTATAACTTTTCGCCTAAATTAATAAATTCTATTTGAGTTGACCAAATTTTGAGTCTGATTCAAACAGTTGATTATAAAAAATTTTGAATTTTGAGGCTTTTATTTATATGTTGTGGGACTTTATTTAAGGTATTATATTAATATTGTATATTTCCAAAATGTTCCAAATTTACTTATTATGTATTTATTTGGTTATTTTCAAATTTATGGACATACTTACTAATAAAATGAACAAAAAATTTAAAATGTGGTGTAAAGAATTAGTTTTTAAAAAATTTATGACTTGTCACAAACCACTAAATCTCTAAATTTGTGATTAATATAAAAATGTTAATGTAAGAATAAGAAAACTTTAGAATCAAAAGTTTAGAAAATTAGTGTTATACCACATTATACATATCTATTTAATATGGAAAATATTTTAAGTGTTCTCAAAAAATGGGGATTTTCTACGTTATTATCTCATAAAATCATTTGTTAGATAATAAACTATAAATATTTGAAATGTGATCATTGCTAAAAGTTGTGAATTAACATTAAGGTCTTGTTTGATAATCAGAAATAAAGAGGTGAGAATGAGAATGCAACTTTTATTATTTGTTGTTTGATTATTGATAATAGATAAAATAAGAAATGGCAAGACTCGAATCAATCCTAAACAATCCAACACTTTTTCTTAATGGGGTGTGACTATAAGCTGGAATAAAAAATCGGAAATAAAAGATAAGATATTAGTAGAATATTATCAAGTTATTATATTACGATCTTTTAATATTATTTTTAATAATTATTTATTTTGTTTAATTAATACTTTTATTCTTATCATAAAAATAATTCATAATCATTTAAAAATTAATAATTTTATAAATCATTGAAAATTTTTATTAATTATTTATAAAATAATTTATTTTAATTAATTATGTATAAAATTAATTATATAACAATTAAATATGATTAAAAAATTTCTCGTTATGTTTTTTAATATTTGGTAACAAATATTAACATAGTTTTTAACTTTGTTTAATACTATACCAAACATGCACAATTAGCAATTTCATTTTTATTTCGATTCTCACTTCTCATTTCAATTCTTATTTTTTATTCCGATTCTTTCATTACTAGTTACCAAATAAAACCTAAAAGATGAAAAGTTTTACCTCATCTAATTCATTTCAATCCAAAATCAAAAGACTAGATTTAAATTGATTATATTTGTTTTTTGAACATGACGTAAAAGACCTATCTAAAACTTAATCTAAAAGACTTGATCATTCAAAACCCTACTTTTAAAATGACATTGTTATAAATTTAAGAATCTTCGTACCAAAATTCTATCATTTTTGATAATGACCCAAGCCACAATCAAATGGCTTTGAACCAAACTGAGTTAAAGGCAAAGTCGATCTAGTCTATTACAACCCTTACTAATATTACTTCCAATTTCTTAATTTTTTGGATTAATGAGACTTACTTTCTTATGTTATAGGACTCTATTTCAAGGTATTATCATAGCCTTTCCTCTTTTAGTATATATTGCCAAATTTTCTCAGTTTTACTTATATAACCATTTGCTTCTTTCCAAACTTATGGACATATTCATTAATGCAGTAAAGAGAAAAATAAAAAGAAATATGCCATAAATAATTCATTTTCCTCCAATTTTATGACTCGTAACAAACAATCAAAGCCTGTCCTCATGAGTCATGAACCACGAAACATTTGTAATAAATAGTTTATGAAAGGATGATGTAAAAATAAGAAAACTTTTGAACTTGCTAAAAACCTTTTTGTGTTCAGAATAGTTGTTTTTACCACATTACATTTATCTATTTAATATGATTTGTTTTTCTTAATATTCTTAAGAAAAGGGAGTTGAATTCAGTTGAATGGATTACATTTCTTTATTTGCTTATATTTCAGTGTCAGTTCTGTATTGTCTTATCAAGCTCACTTGAAATGGTGCTATAATCAATGTTGTTGATAGTTAACTCCTAAGTTTCAGATAGTTTTCCTTAGCAGCAAACTATGACATTGTTGAATCTTTCCCTTTAACTAGAGCTCTGAATGATAATTAAAATTTATTTCCTGATGACGTATATATTTTCCTTTTATCTATTCACTTACATGTGCACATGGAGGAATAGTTGCAAAGTTGCATTATGAATTCTTGTTCACAGGTTGAAGTGGGCAAGAAAATGGTCACATGTAGGCTAAAATTAACAAATTAGTTCTTGCTCGTAGTTGATGTTGATGCTACAATTTTTGTATCATAACCACTGTGTGGTACACAGGAAGCAGCAACCGAACTATTGTGTGCCATCATAATTTTCTTCCCTGCTTCCCTGCACCGACATTATGACAATGTAAGTATCTCTTCATCATGAGATCTAAACTTTATTTTTGTTGTTATCTGTCTTAAAATATGAGTTTTCCTGTAGAAAATCAAATAGGGAGGAGAGATGTTGCTGCAGCACTGGGCTTTATACTTCTACTTACTATTCAAGCTTAGGCAAGAAATAAGCCCCCATCCCAATCTTTCAAATGCAAAGGGTGCTACTCATGAAGCGGATCTGGAGACTTTATGTGGATAAAGAGGCATTGTGGGTCCAGTGGGTCCAAAGTTATCATCTTAATGGGCATAATTTCTGGCAACTACAATTGAGGAATGAGCAATCTTGGTTTTTTAAAAGTTTGTTGGCGATCCGTGACCAGATATATCCTCTGATTAAAACTAAGGTCGGGAATGGAGAGGGGACCTCTTTTTGGTATGATAACTGGCATACATTCAGCTCTTTGTGGCTTCGGCCTGATTTAAAAGCTCTTAATAACTGAATTCCTAAAGACGCTATAGTGTCTTGGATAGTTCGGGAGGGAACACATTTGTATACATGCAGATTTGGACAAGTCCTTGAATGTTATTTAAATGGTATATCCATTCAAAGTTAGCCAGATATACAAGTTTGGGTGGCTAACACCAATAGGGAATTTTCGACCAAATCAACCCAGAGTCTTCAGAGAGCGCCGAGGGCAGCCCCATAGGTAGATGTGGTATGGCCATAGCTACTTAGCCCCAAATTTGCTATTTTTATGTGGTTAACTATTAAAAATAGATTGAGAATCAAGGACCGTTGGTTTGGAAATTATGATCCCACTTGTGTTTTGTGTAAACAAGAGCATAAGAGCAAAAATCATTTGTTTTTTCAATGCTCATATACCAAAGTAGTATGGAGTCGTATCTTGCAAATGATAGGGGTTCTGTTTGTGTCTTTTGATTGGAATGAGGTGTTGAATGGTGTAATGTGGCACTCTAGACCTGGGACAAGAGATGAGCTACTCATCAGAACTTCATTTCAGAAGGTAGTGTATCACATCTGGAGGGAAAGGAATCATCGTATCTATAAAGAAATCGAACAACCTAAGTATGTGCTTGCTTTTAATGTTGTAAAATTGATTAGGGAGACTATCATCGCTAAAGGGCTGCAAGAAGCTATTAGGCAGGAACTTTGAGTGCACTGGTTAATATAGTGAGGGGTTCATATTGTAATTGGTTGTTTGTGGTTTGTCGGTGATACGTGGTTGTAGATTTTGCTCTTTTTTCCTTATAAAAGGATTATACATACACTTACAATTTTAGTAATATATTAACTTTAATTTCAAAAAAAAAGAAATAAGCCTCTATTGTTTTTGTGCTGAGATAAGTCTAGCGCCTCTATAGATTGTATCTATTCAATTTAGTATCAACACAAAATCTAAGTTTGAGGTTTCAATGTCAACATTTGAGAAATAGTTTTTTATTTTGAATTTCTATATAACTGATTTTCGGAATCCATTTTAGACATTTTGAATTTACTTGTAGTATAGTAACTCCGAAAGTGTGTACACACATAGAATAGTAACTCTGAAAGTGTGGACACACATAGTTTAAGTTTTTTTAACTAAAGTTTCTTTTGGTACTTTGTCAGCCTTTTAAAAATGCTGTGGCATGATATCTATGTAGATCATATGAAAAATCAATTTGAAAAGTAAACAGCTTCAAGCTTAGTCCAATAGTTGATATCTTCTCGTCCATGATAGTTTTAATTAGTGACTTTTGGATTGAATCTGGCTGCAAAGCTCCATATTCCTAGTAACTGACTTTGGGGTTATGCTAAGCTTTGACTTATTCTCAGTTTTGCTGAAACTTATTGATTAGTTGGCATTGCTGTTGGTGGATTGCTTACAGAGAAGAAGAGACCTTTATGGTTTTATGGCTTTTATGCATAGATAGAGTAGATCTAAATTATTATCATTACA